>VXBT01006601.1:1358869-1523524 GCA_013400235.1 Oriolus oriolus
CCAGGTGGGAATGCCTGTCTCCTCCCCCCTGGGCGGAGCATCTCACAGTGGGCTGATGTAATTCTGTGAGTCACATGGTGAGTCCTTGATTGCCTATTAAACAGAGATAGCTCCTGGAGGGTGTTATCATGGATGAGTCATGGTAGGAGATAAAGAATACTATCCCACCTGCTTTAACAGCTTGTGAAGATGATAATAAAATACATACCTTTGGTTACGTCTTACATTGTAACCCAGGACAGGTGCATCAGGCACAGCATCGCCACCTGGGCAAGGGAGGGGATTGTCCCGCTCTGCTCTGCACTGGGGCAGCCTCACCTCGAGTGCTGGGGGCAGTTTTGGGTGCCACAATATAATAATATGAAGCTATTGGAGGGTGCCCAAAGGAGGACTATGAAGATGGTAAAGGGACTCTATGATTCTGAAAGTTGAGGCCATTGATTATGTTTTCGTTAAAGGCACAGTTAAAACCGGGCTTTTTAGCCAAGGTTTGGGGAAAACCTGCACAGGAAGAAATTTTTTAAAAAATTATCATCAGAGAACAAAAGAAGGTAATGAAGAACAAAAGAAGGTGGGAAGACAAGCACTTAGGAAGCAAACTAAAAGAATTCATTTATTTCTTTTTCAGTTATACATTCTCTATCTTGCATATATTTCAATGAGAAGAGCTCTGTAAAAAAAGGCAAAAATCACCCTCATGGTTCAAGATTCTTCATTTGGGAAAATGCTTTTTATTTGATCTTTTCAGAGTGCTGCATGTTGTGAATGGTGGTTCATCCCTTGGTACATACATATGTATGTATATAGCATGTTCTCAACACTAAATTTAATAGTGTTTCACTGCTGACTTCAGTGTGGCCACCAGGATTTTTTAAGCTTTTTAGAAAAGCCAAATTTCCTCAAGTAGGAAGATGCAACCAAAAATTATATACTGACAAATCAGAAAATGTTTTATCAGCTTTACAACAGTCGTGGTTACACTAGAATTTTTGCATTGTTTAACAAATATGTGTGGTAACTACACTGCAGAAAAGCTAAAACAATAAGTAATCTTGCATATTTTTAGTTTCTGCAATCCAAAAAATAAACAAGGATATGGTTAATTTAAGATTAATCAGATGAGCTGCTTTCTATTGTGTTTTACTCGATATTGCTAATATTAGGGTACACATTTTCATTTTAAAAAAAGAAAAATAAATCTCTGAGATACAACAGTGAATAAACTAGTGAACCTCTCTAGAAAATGCTTGAAGACTTGACTGATTTCATGAAGGATGACAGAACCTCTTTATGAATCTCTTAAATTCTTATGTTTTCTTATGTAAGACAACCTTTAAAGGAGAAACATACTTGTTCATTAAAGTCTAAAAGATTTTTTTTAAAAATAAAGTTTTCAAATATTTCCTCTGTAGAGAAATATCCTCTCATAACTGTTTACTCTTTGTGTAGTTGTCTGTATGTCAGAAGACTGATAAATGTATCACAGATGACTTGGAGATGCTTAAGTAGGGAGATATTAAAAAGACTAGAATGCCCAGCTTCTCAGAAGCCAAGCCATCATCGCCTTTCATACAAGGCAATGAGGAGGAGGGTAAAACAAGAGAAAAAAAAATCAGCCTAAGGTCAAGAGGAAAAGAGCAAAACACAAAACAAACATGAAAGAAAGGGATATATATTAGGTAAACCTACTGATGGCAGGCCTTTGATTTTGATAGGATGTTTATCTTTGCAAGTGAATGAAGGTAAATGTTACAGGCTTAAACACTTATGTAATTCGGCACAGAAGTGCTTTGGGTTGCACTGGAAGATGAGGATGAATCTTCACAATGCAGTGCTGGGGGCAGGATGGGAAGATGCACAATATTTTGGCCCTTGTGGTTTTGAAGTAGGTTCAGCTTGACAGTGAAATTGGTAACTAAAATGGTAGTGTTCCGGGTGTTGTCATCATTTAGCTTATGCACAAAAAACAAAAACCAACATACAAAATCTTTAGATGTAAACATCACTCTTATAAACATCTTATAAGTAATTTTCCTCTTTTGTGATGACTTTGGACATGATAGTCTGTTATACCTGAGTTGTAATTGGCTGAGTCTTGTTTTATCTGTTGGCAGAGAAACTTTTAAAGTTTAGATATAATGAAGTTTTGCAATTTTGATTTTGTAACAGCAACATAGTCAATATTGTCATGGGCATGTCAGATGACACGTAATGACTAGAATAATTCTTTGTTTTTCCTCATACTTCTAGTAAAGGATTATTCTAGATCCTCACTGCTCTGCTGAGGATCGGGTCTATGTGACTTTCTAATTCTCTTTCAGATTTCTGCCTTTTCTCATGATGAGTTTGAACCCATGTGTTCTTGTGCCAACTGGTACTTTGGTACAAATAATTCAAACTCCTCCCAGGTGTTTACTCCTGATGTATTTATAGATAACAATCCCTCCCAGCACAACTTTCATGCTTACTGCAAAGAGGATCAAATTCTTGTACATACCAAATTCTTTTATGTGCTGGACTTATTTCACTTCAAGCAAAACAAACCAAGCAGACAAAAAAACCCCAGATTGTTGAATTGCAGAGAACAGGAGGAGGAGATGTCAACTCTGGGAAATTACTAAGGAGGACTTTCCAAGTTTGGAACAGAAAGCATTGTCTAAACATTCTTTGGGGCATGATACTATTGCTAGGTTAATATTTAAGCACTGTGACAGTTGACAGCAGTAGAGCTGGTGGGTGGGTCTCCTTCCTGACTGGTACTGGTATTCCAAATTTGGTGACAAACAGCTGCACTTCAGAGTTCACTGAAGCACTAGGCACAGTGAGTGACGACACACTTGTGGATTATTGAAACTGAGGTTGCTGATTGCTGTCATGCAGTCACGTCTGCAGCAATTTAACAGGTGAACAGTGGGGCAGAGAAGAGCCTTTCAGAGGATCCAGAGAACAGTATGTACAGCCCTTGTCTATATAACGTGTAATACTGGTCAGCTGGCCACAAAAGAGTAAGGATTCTTTTGACCCCTTTTTAAAGAAATAAATGCTGTGTGGTACTAAAAAGTATCACTTCTCAGGATGGCAGATGAATTGTTTGGTGAGTAACATTTGTCCACGAAATAATACAGCAAACTAAGAGTTGAGCTGGGACAGGGAGGGAAGGAGTTTGGTTTGGAGATTTTGATATGCTGTGATTGTTTTACTCAGTTTCAGTATCTCCCAAATTTGAATTTTTCAATAAAAGGGAGACTAGCCTCCGTCTTTACTTATAGATATCCCTACAATCTTTGCATTTGCACACCTCACACATTAAAAGGTAAGTAATCAGATTAAGCCAACACAGCTGTATCAGAAACTGATTCTTAAAAAAAAATAAAAAGGAAAAAACCCAAGTCCATTGTACAAATTGTCACAGTTGATTTTCACAAATACAGAAATTCTAGTGAGTTTTTCCTTTGCTTAAACATAGTGCTCTTAGCTATTCCAGTTGTTGCAGTGGTTCTGGATATTACCACAAAGAGTATCACTATAAAGAGGGCAAATTGCAATCATTAAATTTTCATCTGCATATGAAAGTATGGGAAGAGAGAGAGAGAGAGATTGGGGGATGCATTGTACATGGCAATATTCTAATTTTTTGTCTTTTTTAGCTTCAGGAATGGAGCTGTCTCTCTGAAGAGGACTCTGCCCAAATATTCGTAGTCTCCAAGCTCGTTTTCCTACAGACTCTGGTGTTAGAACTTCATCTTTTTCAGAATGGCTGAGAAGGCTCCACCAGGGATCACCAGAAAATCTTCGAGGTCCACCTTTTCTCTCCCTCCGGAACCAGTGGAGATCATTAGGAGCAAAGCCTGCTCGCGGAGAGTTAAAATAAATGTTGGTGGACTCAACCATGAAGTGCTGTGGAGGACTTTGGACAGACTTCCAAGGACACGATTGGGAAAGCTCAGAGACTGCAATACCCATGAATCTCTGCTAGAAGTATGTGATGACTATAATCTAAATGAAAATGAGTATTTTTTTGATCGACACCCAGGGGCTTTCACTTCCATTTTGAATTTCTACAGGACAGGGAAACTACATATGATGGAAGAAATGTGTGCTCTCTCTTTTGGCCAGGAGCTTGATTACTGGGGGATTGATGAAATATATTTAGAATCTTGCTGCCAGGCAAGATACCATCAAAAGAAAGAGCAAATGAATGAGGAACTGAGGAGAGAGGCAGAGACATTGCGAGAGAGAGAAGGGGAAGAGTTTGATAATACCTGCTGCCCAGAGAAAAGGAAGAAGCTTTGGGACTTGCTGGAGAAACCCAACTCATCTGTTGCAGCAAAGGTAGGATAAACAATAGGCTTAATACAAAGACAGTAGCAAATGGTTTCATGACACATGCATCTGACTTGCAGGAATCAGCAACTTCCACTAAAATATTTAGAGAAAAGAAGAATCTAAAAATCTTCATATTGTTAAGTGAAAACACCCAAATCTGTCCTAAACCCCACTGAAATCAGCAGAAGGAACCCTGTTGAGTTCAGGTTTTTTTAGGCAACTATTGCACTTTGCTTTTGCTGGATGTGATCAGAAACATCTGTGTGATTCTTAATGGACTCCATATGAAACACTTCAATGAAAATACAGCCAGGGAACATTACCTACTTGTTTGTTAGAAGGCATCTGGTTATGAGAAACACCCATTTCAGTATTGCTTGTCCTGTTACAGGCACTGCATAGGTGCTGTGTCAGTGTTGGGTAGGTTGTGCTGGATAGGCTATCAGAGTCAACAGCTGGTCTGGCATGGTTTTACTATGGCATGTTTTCTCTTATACAACATTTTTGCAATCAAGAATTAGAGTGTTTTGTATAAAAATACTAAACATTAATGCATATATATACATGTCTATATTTATATGTATGCATATTTATGTGTATACAGGTATATGTATATAAACAAGTGTATATTCTATGCATTTATACACACACACAAATATATATGTGTAAAGTTTATATATATTCAGTCAGAAGTGAGAACAAATTCACATGAATCCTGGTTCCAGTTCTGCTGTCTTCAAACAGGCAAGTTGGCTGAAGTCTCGCTGATACAATGGAAAAGTTTACCCTTGTTGTGGAAGTGGGACTGCACACACAGATGTTGGTACTGGAATTTAAAATAAAGATTTTCTTGCATCTTGAGGAACTTAGTTGTTCTGTTTGTGGTGTGAGGCACTAATTAACGTGAGGTAAATTTTGGAAGCTCGTCTCCAGTTTGAATGATTCAAAACTAAAGTATTCAATGTTTAGATGTTCATGTTAAGCTTAACTGTGGCTTTATTTTCTTCTGTTGCTGTTTTCTTATTGGATGCAATGCTCTTGGGCCAAGGTAAGTATTAAGATGATTGTGCAATGGACAGAAAACAAGAATTCCAGCAAAGATTTTTCTTGCAATAGTAATTCTTACTATTGACGTACAATACACAATTTTTTTAATTTTAGTTTTTCATTGTGAACTACCTAACTTTTTAAGCAAGAAAGTTACTTTAAAAAAAAAAAAAGGTGCCAGAATTTAAGGTTTCTAACTGGAATAAAAGCTTATAGGAGAAAAATGAAAGTATTCAGAATATTTTAGAAAACTACATGAATACATTTTCTGCTTCCAAGATACGTATTCTGGGCCATATGTTCCTCTCCAGGAGAAAGAGCAGAGGGGAAGCAGATGGGCGTAAGTTTTGCCAAAAAGGGTTCAGGGAGGCCGTGTTATACACCGTGATTCCCTGGTGCAAGCTAACATCCATCAGTCCTTGCCAGCACTTCTGTGACACAGCTGCTGCACTGCCTGCAGGACTCAGGGACCAGCTTCTCGGTCCTGCACGCCTTGAAACATCACCAATGTGTCCCATAACAGACCTCTCCTCCTGGGTACGGGCAGGAGGATCTCCTGTCTGATCCACACAGCTGAAACACACTGCACGTGACCTGGGAGGCCACCTGGTCATGGACACTGCCTCAGAGACATCCAGCAGGCAGATTTGTTTGTGAATATTTTCTCATATATATACAGAAATGAAGGCAGTTGCCTCTAAGGCTTGAGACATATGCTTAATTAGTGTTTTTCTAAGACTAGGTAGGAGTCAACACAGTTAGATGAAGCAGATGAATAAAACAAAAGTAATATAGTGATTTTTAGATTCTTTGCCTGTGACTTGCTTTCATTCATTTGCATGTTGAATACATGCAGAAATATAGGATGGTTAAACTTGTATGAGTGCTTGCCATTCACCAAACTGTTCTTATGACTTAACAGTGCCCCATCATGAATTTGCTTAAAAGGAGTTAGGCTGACTCTGAGGTTTTAAGAAAACACCCCTTGGCCATTCCGAGCAGATTTCTCCTCAGGTTTTGCAGATGAAAGTGGTTGTTTCCTTAATTTCCCAAGGTGTCTAAACATTTTTTTTACCTTTTTATTTCTTTTTTCCCTCATCCCCTAATTTGATTCAATGTTATAGATCTATTCTTTCTTGCTGCAGGGAGTTTCACATTGCACTTGTATACATGTTGTAATAGTTTTCATAATTTCAATTGCCTTTTGTCGAAGTTAATGTCATTTGATGTGGTGTCTGTGGTTCTGGTAGCTGGAAGTCACCATAATACATGCACTCAGTTTCTCTTTCTCATCACCTCCAGTCTGTAAATACATATATGAGCCAAAATTACAGTCAGATATGCCCGTGGCAACTCAGACAGCAATAGAAACTTGGCTGAATGACATAAAGGAGAGCAAAAACCATCACAACACACTTGAACTTGGCTAACATGAAATAAGACATGGTGGAATCAGTTGGATGCACTTTGAAACAGACTGTGTTAGGATCTGTGGCAAGGTTTTATCTTAGGTGTTTAGATAACATCTCTTTTAGATTTTTTGTTTTGTGTTTGGTCAAATAAGTTGCTAGTTTATTCTGAGACAAGAGGCACAACCGTATTCTTTCCTCTGTAGGAGTAGAAAGGATGGTGGGATTTTGATAGTGGCCAGTTGGGAACCAAGTGAGGAAATATTACCATAACCCTGGAATTCAAATATTGCTCCCTTTTGAAGAAATGAAACCATATGAATGTGCATAACTATCCTACAAATCCTTGTTCAGTCATTCTGATCCTGTGTAGCATCCAAGCAGTTGACAGGAACAGCTTGCTTTTTAATCCTTTTCACATCAAAGATTAGAAATGTGAGATAAACACTCGGATGTGGTTTTGATATGTGACTCTGTCTTGCCACTTCTTGATTCTGCTAAGATCCCTTCTCGGTCTGATCCAAAGCTTACTGAATTAAGAGGGAGTCCTGCTTTGGATTAGGCATCTCAGGACAAATCCTACGCCTTTCGAGGTCAGTGAAGGTTTGCCACTGACTTCACTTACAGCAAGGTGAAACAGAACAAGGTGACAGTGAATGAGCAGCAGTTATTTTACAGGATCTGTAACAATAAATAGGAGAAAGCAAGAAGAATGTGTGGCAAGAAATTATGTTTAGCTAGTAAAAAAAGGAATATTATAGGTCAAGTACTGCTGCACAGTACAGGCACACTTTACTATTTGAGTTCTTTTAATTTTAGTAAATGCAGATGTGCACTTCAGTTGCCAATTACCGTATTAGAGGCACAGCAGTTCTTGCTTAGTTGTCACCCCAGGAAAGATCTTTCTGAATTCAGTAGATGTTTCAGCTGAGAAAAACAGGATTTGCCTCCATTTTCCAGTGTTCTCATTCATAAGCTTTTTAAGTAGGATTAAGATAAAGACGTCCAGAAGTCCGGCCATTTCAGACATGTACAGTGCTATGGAATGAGAAGCAGTGCTGGGATTTATGAAAGACAGGAATTTTGCATATTCTACATCTCAGAGAAGTCCCAAAGCCTGGTTCCCAAACCACAGAGTTTTGCTGAGTCTGGTATTCTCTGGTCCAGAGTAGCATCTGAGTTTTTAGACCAGGCATTTATTTATACTTATTGTGTAACCAGTAGTTTGTGAAAACTGTCTTTAAAAGAAGTAACTTTGCTTTTACTATCAGCCATCATTTAGTTTTTTATGTGCAGTTTCTGGATCTATAACAGCCTCCTTAGTGCAGCAGCAGCTCTGACCAACCTGTCAGTAGTATAAAAGTCCTCAGCAGATACCAGAATGAGCATTGACTTCAGTAGACGTGAACTGCGTGCAGCTGGATTGTGTAAGTGTTTATGGTTCAGCATGTTGTTGAGCTGGCATATTAAGAAGCACCTAGCTGAGCTGATGCCTTTTCAGCTATGTCTAAGTTGTATTGTTCTGTGCAGTGCACTCAGAATCAAAGGAGCCTTACTTTGGAATGACCGGGAATCAAATGAACCCACACATTTAATGTTAGTGCACGAGCTCTTCCTTTCATCCTTGTTTATTGGGTCCAAAAGCCTGATCCTCTTCTCTCAGTTTTTTAATACTGATGAAACTCATTTGGGCTAAATCCTAAATAAATATGGAATGTTTCTAGTGAAGATCTTTTACTATAAATGTAGAGTGATTGAAATAAGTGCAATATCCAGGAGTAACAAAGAGCCTAAAGATATCTGATAGTGACTTAATCACCTTTCATCTACAAGAGTATTTTAATTAGCTTACAGTAACATTATCAATAAATATCACTCAGATTTTCCAATTGGTATTTTATATCCCATGTTGTCCCTTTGAATACAACTAGAATGTAATTGATTGTGATTGATTCTATAGTTCTTTCTTGTGCAAGTCATTTTCTCACATGTATATTTGCTTTAAGCTCAGCGTGACTACTAACTGATCAAGTATAAAAGGTAGTACAAAGTAATTTTAAAAATTACTAATCAGTCACATTCTGTCCTTAAATTTTTTCATAACCCCTGTTGATGTACATACACAGAAGGGTAAAATATTGGCCTTTGTGTTTCTGCGGTATGGGGTTTGCTTTATTTAAAGTGAAACCTGATAGGGTTCTTTGTTAATTCTGTTTGTTTCACTGCATGGCTGATTTGTCCTTATTTTATTTTGGTGGTTTCTATTCTCATGGGGTTCGTTTTCAGGGTTTTTTTTTGGTTTGCATTACAAACTGTAACATGAGTATTACTTCTTTGTAAAAAGCACACTAATTTATCAGCTAACTAGTGGATTGTGGATTATAGAAGGTATAATTATCCCAAGCCTAACTGGAAATCGTGAGGACTTTGTGTGCTGTATTGAGTAACTAATCTCTCAGGTGAAAAAATTCCTTTGGGGGGAAAAAAAAAAGCAGGAGCACAAAAGAGGAGATTTAGGCCACTGATATTTATTTAGCTACAAGTGCATTATGGCTAGGCTTGCCACAATGACTTGCCAAGAGAGGGCACACCTATTTTACATTAGGGGCCTGATTCTTATTGTCGTGGTTTGACACTGGTTTAACGCCCACGAGAGTCGCTGGCTTACCCNATATATAATTCACACTGACTGTCATGCCTATTCCTTGTAGAGCAGCTAAAGAGTGGTCTTAGGGTGAGTGGAAGTATGCAGAGTCATTATGCATGACCAGGACAGAGCAGGGTATAATACAGACATTTCATTATTCCTTTGCAAGTCCTTATATATTATCTCCTGAATTGTCACTGTTCATTCAGGGCTGAACCCTAATTAATGATATGCTACCTGTTCCTTCTGGGTTGAAGGTAACCATATATGCCCAAAGGACTTGAGGAAAACTTAGCTCTTCTTCACAACATACCAATCAGCTATCACACATCAGCAAACTGTCTGTCAGCAGCTGAATGTTTGCATGAAGATGTTAAAGTGTTCAAGTGAAAGAAATACATTTGGTTATGTTCGCATCCTTTATGTTATACAAACAAAACGCTTGTCTTGCCAATGTCCTCTTCTTAGTTTAGGTTTACACATTCTGTGTCATCCAGATTTTGTGAATATTTCTCCATACAAAGCTTATACTTCATGTGCTTTGCCATCTAATTGTAGACCAAGGATGAAAATGACACGGAATTAACACTGTCTCTTTTTTTAAAGTGTGAGGAATGGCTTTTGTATTAGTTTAATTCCCACAGGTTTTCGTATCATATATCATATACCTCAGGGCATGATATTCATTGGAGATAAGTGTTCTTTTCTAGCTGATACGTGGCTTGAACTTCTGTTTGACCTCTGGTTTCAATTTATTTTTTGGGGCAGTCCTGTCACAAACCTATATCCAAATGGACTACCAGGAGTAATATCATTTACGTTGTCACTCCCAATACTTTATAGAAATTTGTCTGCTGAAAATAAATTATGGTAAAGCACAGAGAATGGTCACAGGTAATAAATAGGTATCTTCATCTCACAATTGTTTCTGCTGAGGACACTCGTTACCACTCTATGCTTTTAAGGTGAAGTTATTTCTTGTGCCAAATGATAAAGTCAGTCAATGTGACTGTAAAACAAGGAGATTATATTGGATCCTAGTCATTCATATTTAATAACTCAAGTGTTTTAATGTCTTGAAAGATAAGTGAATTTATTGCTTTTCCAATAGATACTATATCAAGGAACAAAGAAGACTGGCAGTAGTTAATTGATTTTGTTTGAAGAGCTTATGTATGCTCACTGCTTGAGCTGGTCATTAAAAGATTATTTACCTTCTTTATACTTCTTATATGAAGTATCATGTAACCTATGATTCAGCATTTTTGATCAGTTTAAGTGTCATGGAAATACAGCTACCATCTGATCTGTCTTGCTCCAGAGGTGTTTAGGACCTCAGTTACATATGAGATCCTTCCAGCCCTGAGATTTTATCAGTGGTGTGAAAACTTATTTAAAAAACTTACTAAAAACTACTATTGGAATAAGATGAGTAAAATGTCCTTTGAACCGACCTGCTTATTATTGGCACTTAATTCTCGGTAAAACAGATGCTGAAATTGTGAAAGCAGTGCCAAGGGCAAAGCTGCAGTGACTCATATTCAGACAGTCCATCACTGGCATCAAGCACTGGCACCAGGGAATATCCCCATTCCCTAACTGAACAGAGGGGCGAGAACTTTACTTCTGTAGCTGTGACAAGGGGCTTCACTGACTCTGGTTTTGTGGATACATTAGGGAAAATCAAAGGGGATTCATGATGAGTCTTGTTAAAGGGGGAAAAAAGGCAATAATAATAATTTTAAAAATTGGGGAGATCCATTTTTTGTATTTGGTGACAAGATCTGATTGGTAACGTTTTGCAAAACAAAGTTTTAAAGTAATGAATAGAATATGCCTGCACTTGTGACACCATTCACAGAATCACACAGTAGCTCTTGCACAGAGAAACCTACTAGGATTTGGAATATATGATATTGCAGTGATTTACCAGCAGGTACAATCTGCATGAGAACAGCTATCCTTTGCCATAATGGATAAAAAGCATTATTCCAATTTCACCCAGTACTTTGCATCCTTAATTTAGGACAGCAGTTTAACTCTACAACAAAAGCTTCTTTTACCACTGAGCATATCCTTTTTTCATGCCATTACCATCTCATAGAGTAGCATCAATGGCATATATCTTTTAAAATATGTACTGCAGTATTTCTGGTTAGGAGGGTGATGTCTTGGGCATTACAGCATGCCCCCTGCAAAATCAGAGGCATCTCACGAGCTGGATTTTCAGCTGTGACATGTCACTTAAGCTGTGTAATGTCTGAGTGGACAGACCAGGCTGTTGTGCCTTTCCCTTCACCCAGAGGCAGATCATATGTCCTAAAAATGTTGCATTTCCGTTCCATGTTTTTATAAGCAGCTGCCAGTGTATTGTTTCCCTCTCATGTAAGATGTTTGGAAGGAATCAGATGTCAGAGAGATACACTAATAAATCAAATGATGAAGCATTATCCAGACCAAATCTATGGGACACAACAGACTGCATCGTATTGTCTGGATAAACAGGCTCTGTCTGGCTTTTAGAGCTGAGAGGCAAAACAAATCTATATGATCCCCTGCAAACTGGCCTTTGTTTGGGTCTCTGATTTTGTTGCAAGATGCAGAAGAACAAAAAATTGCTCCCAAGTGACTGGGAAGTCAAACAAACTGTTACATGTTATTTATTTCAGAAAAAAACCCAAGGTATTTATCGTGACATATGGCAGACTCATGAGTTTTCTATTTGATGAAGATATGTGAATACTTGACACGTAGCACTAAACCCCAGGTCCTTTGGGGGAATATTGAAAACAAGCAAGTGACACTGGCACAGCTGTTTCAAAGTGACTTTGGGATTCAAACAGTATCCCAGCACAGGCTTTATGTGAAGCCGCCACAGTCTGCTCTTAACGTGCCTCGGCTGTTCTCTTTTCAGGGAAGCATGCAATAAGGTCAGGGTTTCACGTGGGATAAGTGCATTGGATTTGCACTGGGTGGGACTCAGAAAAAAGTTCTACATTTTAAGTCATTTATAAGTGTGCAGTATGCTTTCCACATGTGTGTTATGGCATTATGGGTGAGTCAATACCTGTACTCCACATACCATACCTGAGACAGCTCTTTCAGTGCTTTTGAGCAGCAATGGGAGGGGGCAAGTTGTCTTTGAAAAGAATGCTTACTTTGGCACTATAACCATTAAGTCTAAATATTACCAGCTAGACTTTATTTCCAAAATAAGTGTTCAGGTTTGTTGGAGCTTTTCCTATGCATATACTATGTGTAAGTATATAGAATATTGACAGCTGGGCCTTTAAAAAAAAAAAAAAAGCTTACAATATTGCACATTAAGAAGATGTGTGAGATGGCTGAAGCAGTCAGAGCAGTGGTTTTCTTTCAGTATTTAAGTGCCTACAAACTGCCTGATTATATTGGCTGAATTTTCAAATCATCACGTTGCTACTTGTAATAAATGTTCATACAGGATTTCTTCTAAAATGCAGGGAAAGGCAGGAGCCATGGGATGCAAACCTGAAGTCTGAGGAAATTTTTATCTGAATGACAAGGTGAACTCCTGAGTTTGGTGTTTCCTGACCTCTGAGGCTCAAGTGCATTCCTCACTGTAAATCTTTTATGCCTGCTGCTTGTGGGAAATGATGTTGTGTTCCCCTAAGCTCCTGCCTAAAAGCTAGCGCTTCACCAAACTAATAAAAAGCCTTCTAAGATTTTCTAAGCTATTCTGTCCTAGTCTCCATTTTAGAGACTAGGTAAGGTAATTAAAAGTCCAAAAGGAGCAAAGTTCTTCACAAAACAGCTCTTAAAGGGGGAGCTTTTCTTTCCAAGGCAGCGAGTTTCA
Organism: Oriolus oriolus; assembly: GCA_013400235.1. Lineage (NCBI taxonomy): Eukaryota > Metazoa > Chordata > Aves > Passeriformes > Corvidae > Oriolus > Oriolus oriolus. The sequence goes on from VXBT01006601.1 coordinate 1,372,131, forward strand.
TTGTGGAACGCTGGGGCACATTTGTTACCCAGAGTTCAGTATCTTCAGTCATCTTTCGTTGGGTCCCTCCTGATGCAACCACAAGGGTTAGACATGGCTTTAAATAGCTCAGGTATGGCACAGGCCAGAGCTATCCCAAGGACAGCCAAGTTGCAGTGACAGTTTCAGGTATCACTGGCCACTTGCAGAATGCCCTGTTGGAAGGCATTGCTGTGGGCATGCTTTGGGACAGTAAAGCTTGCTGTGATTTCATGTAATCTCAGGAATGGTATTTTTGGCTAACTCCTGAGATGGTTCTATTTTTTGTGCTCTTTCAATCAGCTGGATTTCTGTGACACACAAAAATGACATCAAGCTTTGTTTACAAAGTCATGTTCGCACAGTTTCTTCCCGAAGCACTGGAGCCTCCTTTTGGATTGCTTACTGAAGGATCCTTGGATGACCTGTCTATTCTGTTTTACTGAAGTATCTACCAGAATGTTTGGCTTTGGGGTGGTTTTTTTTCTGGAGAACAGTGGATATTGCTAAAATAAAGTAGGTAAGGCAGTTCTTTTGCAGACTGATAAATGTGTTACAGGCTTATTCTGAAAAGAACTGGGAACTCATTTCCATTTCTATTACTTTCACAAAGCTTTTGTATTTTCATATATCAGCTTTTAAAAATTTTGATATAAATTCTTTTGTGGAGTTAAATGCCTTTTGAATAAACTGTTCCAAAAGTATCTTGGTCTGTGCTCTGTGTATGTATGCATACAGTTACATCTGGTGAGATGATAGCACAGAAAAATTTGGTTAGTGCCCCTGAATGCAGTCGTAACACTGACTTCAAAGTTCTTTAGGCCATTGCTACCAGCATTTAGCACAAAAGGCAAAATACGTAGTATGAAAGGAGTACATAGCTATGAGGTCAGTCCTGTTTCACTGAACTCTACAGCTTTTTTTAGAATTGAAGCAGAATGGACAGATTACTGAGGTCAATCTTAATACATGCTTCAGTAAACCTGATACTAATTTATTGTAATCTGAATCTGAATTTTAGATTGATATATTCTCCTGCCTGATGATGAGGTTGGTGTCCATGGATTTAATTCTAAACCACATATGAAAAAATTTACTCAAAATGCTCTAGGTGCTCCAGTGATAGTGAAATGGTGAATAATTCCTCTTAGCTTTTCAGTGCTTTTTCAGTCTGTTGAATTTAGGAAGAATCAACACAGTTTGCTACGTACTTGTATATGTAGTTTTGGATGGAATAAGTGTAAAAGAGAGGGTCTTTTAATTAGAGTAGCTGACAGAGATGAGAGCTCTTGGACTGAAAAATAATTTGCTTGATGAGTGTATTATAGAGGGAGTAGATGGGGGCTAGATGTGCTGTTTTGGAAGCATTCTTAGTACTTGTTAACATGGAATGGCGGGACAAGTCTTATTACAATATTGTGTGACTGATGTTAGTGATGTCTGTATGAAGAATAAGCTCTTCTGAAATACTCCTCTTTTCTGAAAGCAAATTAATTTCCTTTGATGATGATGAGATGCTTTGATGATGAGAGCTGCTATGTCTGACTCACAGGTGTCCCCTCTCAGACTGATTTCTGTTGTTAATTGAAAACAAATTTTTTAGTTTAGGCGGGTATGAAATTGAAAGGAAAAACCTAATCTTAGAAATATCCATTATGGCACTGAATCTCTGATAACGTGTCTGATGCATTTCAGCAGTAATGCATTCACATTACTGTACCTTCAGCATTTATAACCCCAGCATCAGTCTCCTCTCTAACTGGATTTAAAACCAAAACCCAACCCTTACCTAAGCCCAAGTTCCTGAGAAGGAGGCTGTGAGTGACAGAGAAGTGGTTGAGAGAGCGCAGTCACCAGCAGGGTTTTGCTGCTGCCAGTCTTTCATGGAGGCATCCTCCCCCAGGGCTTTCCTGGAAGGGCAGGGTGCAGCTGGAGAGGGCAGGGGGTAGGCACAGATGTCTCCTGCTTGTGAAGGCAAGCTGAAAGCCAGCGTGCAAATGGCAGGAGAGCCCCAGTCCCTGCGAGCAGGAGGCACAACTGCAAATCTCTGTGATGCCTTTGCCCCCTCCATTTTTAAAAAGGAAGATGGGAAGGAAACCTTCAAGAGCTCTGAACCTTTTCTCATGTTTCAGTTGTGTGAAAAGGAGTATTATCCCTTGAGAGCTAGGCTGAACTCAAGAGTGGTCCTGCGAGGGGGAGCAATGCAAAGGCTTGTGCTAATTGTGGATCTCTGGGGCAGATCAGTTTGCTGCAGGAGCACACATGGCAATGGTTCCTTGTTCCAGCCATGTGACAGTGGAAGGAACAGTTCTTCAGTGCCGTGCCATAGACAAATAGCACCTCTGGGCACAGAAATGATACTGAACCTGCATAGAGGTACATAAGTAAAACTCAGAAAAAGAATGGAGGTTTTTAATTGGATTTCCTCTTTTCCTTTCCCATCCATCTAAAACTACAGTTTTCTTTTCCCTATTATACATGCATGAAGGAGTCAATCAGAAGTTAAGCAAGTCTTTCTGTTTTCTTTAGGTCTAAACAGAAGAATCTCACAACATTTTTACTTTTTTGCTAAATGCTTATTTTTTAATATCACCATAACTATTGTTTTAAAACTTCTCTAGAATGAAACCTCCCCTCCAGAGGGATGTTCGCCCAAGTCACCTGAGATCTCCATGTTTATAGAAGAAGGGCAACCAACCATTGGCTCTGGTGTGCACTGATTTAGTGCTGAGCTAGAGTGTAAGAAAAAAAGAAGATGCATTTCTCTGTGGATGAAAAATGCTGATAAATGTATTCACTGATGTCAAAGACTTTGGCATTCATTTTTTGGTAAGTTGTCACAGATAAGGTAGATATCCTAGGCTTAAGGGTGCTATTTTGAAACACAGTTGTTAAAGGAGATTTACAGTACTCTAAAAAAATGGGAGTAAGATAATAGATCAAAATGCACATATAAAGCACAGAGCCAGGTTGTGTCTGAACAGCAAAAGCAGTCTTTTCTTCCCCTTCCACACAAGATCTGTAGTCCTAAGTGGTGCAAGTGCACGCTGGTTCTTCTGCACAATAGTGTATATCTCCATATTGTCCCTTGACCATAGGAAACCCTCAAGGCCACCAGGCTTGGTGATGATGAGAGCTCAGCCTGGGCACTGCAGCTGGTGCTTCATGGAGCCTCACCGGAGAGCAGCACTGGGCGAGCGAAGGGCTCTGCACAAGGCCTTGCTTTGGGGCAGCTGGGCTGCAGCCTGTTTTGGGGACAAGCTGCCTTGGGGACAGAGCAGGATGTCGGGGCTCTGGCTGGCTTGTCATATGTCAAAGGCAGAAAATCTGTATCAGGAGCAAGATGCATTTTAGCTGGACTAACACATGTGATTTAGATAATTAAACTAGACCCTGTATAAGTAACCTGATGTCAGCTGTACAGCTGACATTATTTCTTATGGTAAAGATGCATAAAAAATCCTCAAAAAACCAGGCAGTCCAAATCACCAGATAATTTCCCTAAGGCTAGAAGAGATCATCAGAAAAGAAGACCAAGGACAAGGCAGGGAATAAGAGAAATATGATTACCAAATATCTACTTGTGTTGAAATCCTAATGCATATTAGGGTTTTTGTTCCTAAAAACCATGGCATTATTACTCCTTTTTTTTTTTAAATCCTTAGCACAAGTATCTCAAATAACTTTTGTTTCTATTGTCAGACTTTTCAGCCAAAGGTAGGGGCCATACAAAGGCTCTCCAGTTTGCCATATCTCAATTCACAGCAAGGAACTTCAGTGTAGTGACAGCCATCTCCTGAGAGAGGAGGTCTGACTAACCCACTTGTGAGTGAGATTATTCCTTCTGTGAAAGCAAAGCAGTGTTTTCTCCAACTGTGTGGGTCAGAATTTTAAACTAAGCTGGGGACAGCTGTTCCTGCCTGTTTACTGACAGCTTCTCTGTGTGTGTTGGGTGTATGCATACAAAAATTACCGTGCAAAGGGAGGTGCTGTGCTCAGTCACATCAGCATGCCACCACACCAACCCAAAACCGAGGCACCCCGAGGAGGGGTATACACTGTGCTTGAGAATATTCTCATCTTTTTTGTTGTGTAAATCACTCCTAGTAAAGATTTAGTGCCACAAGCTTACCTCTGGGGTGAAAAGACATCTATTAAAGAAAGCATGAGCATTCTGTTGTATGTGAGGAGCAAAGTTAATGAGCCTTGCTTACAAATTAAATGCAGACAAGTAGATGTATATTCTCATCTGTCCCTAATGTCATTGTTTTTGTACTGAGTTCCTTGTAATATTGAAGTTATTTGAGATTTACAATTGTTTGAGAGAGCAGAGAAGCCCTGTTGTACAAATGTGGGCATGAGGTTCGCCGCATGTGCTTTAAGGTTCCGCAAAAACTCTGACAAAGTGGGAAGCTGGATCCAGATCTTTCATGTCCTATACAGCCCTCTTCATCTGGAACATCTTTTCTTTCTGTGGAAATTTGGTCTTAAACATTTTAGACTTAGAACAGGTAGAGTTTATCCTCCCATACCATTAGTACTTATACAATGTTCTCATTTAATAATGAGAAGAGATTTAACAGCTTACAAATCTAAGAGACTCAGCTGCCTTGTTTCTATTCCTTTTAATGGAAAATAAGCAATTTTAGCCAATTTATTGTGGGTGTGTCCGTGTAATGGTGTACATGTCAGTTGGTCCCAGAGTCTTTTGACATGTTTAGTTCAGTGCTACAGTTTAGAAGAAAATTTATAAATTACTCTATACTTACAGAATTTAACTACTACTTATTATAGTAACCATTTGCCGTTGATCAGATTTCCACAGTGTAGCTTGAAAAGTGAATTAATATTTAATTTCAGTCAATAAAAAAGACTTTGTGGGTGGAAAAACAAAAATAAATGCTAAGAGCCAAGATAAAAGAGTAAGAAAGTCTTTGAATGCATCCAGATTTTGCTTTAGATATTTATCCATAGTCATTGATTCTTAATTCCATCCTGGTCTTTTGGCTTTGGTAAGCAAATATTAAATATCTCCCCTGAGATGCTGCAATCTGCCTACACTTCCAGTACACTTGGACAACTAGAGTTTATAATGGGTGCAGGCAGCTTCCTCCAGATTCTGAAATGGGTTGCAGGGCAAAAAATTACTAAATTAATTCCAGCTGCTCTAGCCCAGGACTGGCAGCTAGATTGCTGGATCACCCTTTGGTGCCACTGTCATATTAATTCACTTTGGTTAGAGGCAAAAATTATTAACTTGGATGCAGGGCCATGCTGACAGCCTCAGTGTTGCTGTGCATTGTGGAGGGACCAGCACACTCAGTGATATTTAATTTCTCTATGAAGTTCCGTCGTAGGAGTTCTGTGTCTTCCAAATTTTTTGTTTAGGATGTTGAAAAGAAGAAGAAACACAGTTTATTGCAAGTGAACAAGGCAGGGACTAAGGCTGTTGTGTATTAAGTCAAGACAACAGTTTTGACATTCAGAGTAGCAAATAACTTCTCAGACCTTTCCTGCAACTGCTGTCTGGATGGAGACATTTCTTTCCTACCCACTGTGACTCGTGGTCACAATTCATCCTCATTACACTAGAGCTGCACCAGCCAGAGGAGAACTGCTGTGTGCTATCCCAGAGACCTCGCAGGCTGAGCAGGTGGTGGGCAGGAGGAGGCAAGACCTGGGTGCAGCAAATGGCATGGAGCAGTGACATGGTTACAGTAGTTGGTGCCACTGGAGCACTCCAGCCGGGCTGATGAAGGGTTCCATGGTGCCTGGCATTTTCGTCTACAACATGTATAAGTCTTCTGTGAATTAACTTTTCTTCATTTTTTCCTTACCTGTTTCCAATTTCTCGCTCTTGTACAGTTCAGAAAATGTCCGAACTGGGCATTCTGAAAAACAGAATTGACGTGGGAGGTAAACTTGGATGAAGTCTTCACTTAACATTGCTTTTAGTTACTCCTCTGTATCACAAAAAAGTGAACTGAAGACATTATAAAAATAGTTTATAAACAAAAAGTAGGGAAATATGTCATGTGAAGAAGCACAGAAAATCCGGGTGATCATCTACTAAAGAGAAAGTAAAAAAAGAAATAGGACAAAGATCAGTAAAAAAAACAGTGCTAGCAAAGCCCTAATTAAGCCAAATATATAAAAACAGACAAAATAATATATGTTAAGGTGCTATGTAAATCATGTAGGTCTAAAAAAACAAGGCAAATGGAGTGAAATGCCTAGTTTTATTTGAGAATATTAGCCAAGTGTTTCAGAGCTTCAATGGAAAGAAATCCTGTAATAGAAAGGAACAAAGTATGTATGAATGACAGAGGAAGTTTCCCACTGGAGTAAAGTTCCTATACTTTGGAAGTGAAGAGCTCACTGTATCAGGAAGAACCCACAATCCCAGATCTTAACAGAAAGAACGAAATCCTACAGCTCTTCTAACTGCTGCTCCATCTGGGTCTGGACAGGGATTGTGAAAAGCTGAAGTGAATCAAGCAGACTGCAAACGCAGAAAACACACGATAAGGTGTGATATAAAGAGCAAATGTTTAGACCTTATGAGATACTCCCTTTTGTACTCTTTCCCTGGGATTGGGTGCTTCCTAGATATGTGATAAAGAGCTGAGTGAGCTGTTGCTGTGCCCTAGCATGGACATTTTCATCTATAGGAAAACTCATACTCCTTTTTCACATCCCCACCACAGCATTGTGCTGAGAGTTTTCTGAGTGAGAGGGCACTGCTGAGTGCATTTCGTGTATTTGAAGGTCAAATGGCCCCTTAGCTGAGGTTTGTGTTTGGTTGCTTGTTCCTGGTAAACAGTGCTATTTCCCTTGCTTGGGTTTGTTTAGTAAGTCTGTGTCCTTGTGCTGCTCATACCCGAAGAGTTGATCAAACAAGGTGCAACTGTAGGGGCTTCTTGTCACTCTGCAGCCCGAAGGGGAGCTAATTGCCCTGCCCAGCTCCAAGGTGAAGTTAATTAGCAGAAATGTAGTTATGAAAAGACACCCAAGGGGAGCATCTAGAAAAATGGAACCTACGTCCCTCCCTGCCTCCGCACGTGACGGCAGCTCCCCTTGTTCCGAGGCCGGTGACAAAGTACAGCTGGAATCCGTGTCCAACACTGCAGCAGATGATGCTGAGCTGCTCCTGGACAGCTGGCTACCATCTCCTCTGCATTGTTGGATCCACACAAGATAATGTTGTTTTTCTAGAGTAAAGCCAGGTTTTGATCTTTTGAGTCTGCTGTGTTTTCAGGGCTTTGGTTTTTGTTGTGTTTTGTTGTTTTGGGATTTTTTTGTGGCTTGAAAGCATTTAACTACTAGGCTTTCTCAAGGCCAGAAAATGTTGGCATTGACAAATAAAGGAGAATGTTTTTTTCTTTTGAGTGCTGGTGTGAATCACTGACAAATAGCAAAGAAATGAGCCTTCATTAATCATAGTCCTTGTGCAAAGCAAACACTGAGCAGGCGCATGTTGGGGAGTGTCTTACGTCAGGTCTGCTTTCAGACAAGTCTGATGTGGAAGCCTTCTTTGTTGCACTGTACAGTAGTGCTTGTTCTGTCCTACAGATGCTGATTTTATTAGGGGTTAGCTAAACACCAAGACCCCTTTGGAAGGCAATTACCCCTTTGCTTCCACCCCTGCAGTTTCTCAGACAGATGGATACAGTCTGACAACCATGGAGAACAAGTTGAAGCCTGGAGAGTATATGACAGTCCAGTAATTTCCCCCCTCATTCCCTGTACCCGGAGATACACCTCACAGTTTTCAAAATCATTTCTTCAATAAAATTTGTATTTTTTGTGCTGTACTTAGAATAGAATAAATCCTTTGAGTAAAAATTGGGCAACAATTGAAATACTGTAAGGAGAGCTTGTATTTTTCATATCTGAATTCTTGTGTTTCAAACTTTTGGCACTGATTTAATAAAAATTCTCTTTCAGAAGTCTAGACATAATGAAATATGGCAGTGGTTAGAGAACTTCATTATATACTGAGGGAAGCAAAGACAGTCTGTGATTAGGAAATCTGCTAAAATAATAATCTCAGTTGTTTGTCCTTTAGAATCAAATGTCTTTGGAGAAAATTTTAGTCCCTATTTAGAGATTTTTAGAAGGGTTAGTAAGGGAATATTTATTACCCAGTAGATTTAAGGATTTTAGTGCAATGAAACAAAAATCAAGGTATCAATTGAAAAAAAAAAAGAAATGGTTTTTCCTTTATTTTACGGCATTTAAGAAATGTCACTTGACACAATAGTGGTGGTTCGGTTTCTCTAACAATAGGAAATAGGATGATCTATGTGAGAGAAAATGATACGGTGTCTGGCTCTTTAGTCTAACAACCTGTGCAAATAAAAGGGGAATCAAAAGAGCATTTCAAGTGTCAGCAGTTCATGTAATGGGAGTGATCTCGTTCACCAGTATTTTGCAATCTTACAATGCCCAGAGACATTATATAAAGCCAAAAATGAGATTTTACATATAATTTCTGAACACAAAAGAGCTATAGGAGGCATGAGAGGTTTCCTACAGCAATGCCAGAAGTAGAGTACTAACACACTCTCAGTTCTGCAGCTGTTGGGTGGGTGACCTGACCAGCACCCTCATCTGCCTCATGCTGGTGGCCCCCGGAGCCCCAGCCCAGGAGACATGAGACAGCCCTGCCCTGATACAAGCCCTGTGCTCCCTTCGAGTCCAGCTTTCAAACCATGAGTAGGTTCTGTCTTTTTATACATATGTTTACATATATATATATATGTCCGTATTTGTATGTATGTATATGTATATATTCAGATATAATCCTTGTCAGCAGTTTCCAGCACTTATCTTATGGAGAAGAAGAAAAAATGTAAGCAATTCTTTCAGAAATGTTTTTGACATAAATCCCAAGGTGTCCCACTTTGTAATATTTCTTCCATAAATGCTTGGTAGCTGAACTGCTGTTATTCCAGTTTTTCAGTTGCTGCTGAAATAGAATTATGTAGAGGGAGTGTTTTTCCATGGTTTGTTTTTTATTCACTGGTAAAAAATTGTAAAGAATGGAAGAAGAAGAGAAGAACCATCTAAACTTACCCTAAAGTGTTTTACATTAATTGAATTTTACTTAGGTGTCATAATCATCTAGGTATTAATTTTGAGATATTCCATGCATTTTAGAAAAGTTGACTTGGCTGTATTACTCTGCAGCGTTGCTAAATGCAAAGTCTGCAGCAGCCTAAGATCGAATTCAGCCCTCCTTCATGTCAGTAGGGGTCCTTCTATTTGGAGCTGAACTGACTCTCCAGACCCAGTCCTGTTGCAGGAGAGCTAAGGATTCATCCCTTTTGCCTCCAGCACCCAAACCAAGGTGCCTAAATCAGTAGTCTGGTTGTCTCCAGCCCTGTCCCATAGTCAGGAAAAACATGGGCTCAGTGGGGCTGAGCGCAGCCTTAGGTTGCATGTCCTTGTCCACTGACTGTAGGAGAAACTCAAGTCCCAGGTAGGCACCTTCGTTCAGCAGGATGGACCTTGGGCAGAGCATCTGCATGGCATGGCTAAGGATCTGCAAAGTCATCTTCCAGTGCAGCATCACCAAATACAGCTGTCAGAAGCTTAAAAGCAGCGTGCCTGACTTCACCAGAGGGAGGAGGAAGGGAAGGCAAAACAGGTTTTGTTGTCCTGCTCCACATTTACTACATTAGCTCAAACAACTTCTCAATTTTCTCGTCCCGTGAGGCAGCAAGGTCAGTTGGCTGCATGGCTTCTCACCTTCTCTTCTGTTTGGATGGAAACTGCAGCTTTTCCAGAATGCTGACAGGAAAGAGCTGGATTTGGCACAAAGCTTTGAGTGTTCTTTGCAAACAACATCTTCAGTTTGTGCTGAAAAGAAAGGGGAGTTCAGTTTGTCTCAGAAGACAGCCATCATCTAATGTGCTACAATGTTCTACTTAAGCACCTAGCAGCCAACAAACTGTGCTCCACAGAAATGTGGCCAGGTATCAGAACACAGTAAAAGCAATGTTTATACCTTGGTTTTTGGGTTTTTTTAAAAATTTTAAACTGTCCTTACCATCTGAAGACAAAGTTTGCAGCTAGTCACACAAAGTTCCTTCTTGTGAGCTGCAGCATTATGCTGCTAAAGCAGTAAATGTGGTGACACACAAACAATATGTCACTTCTTAGAAACTGTCATAATTGGTGTCCTTGAAACGATGACAATGAATATAAAAATTCATTATCACATTGCCTACCGAATTAATAGGGAATACTTTGTTCTTTTCATCACATTATGTTGCTTGTGTATTATATATAATATACATATTATTAGTATGCTAGGTTTTAAGAGATGACTTAAAGTTAGGCATGTACCTAACTGCAAGTCATCTCTTAAAATTTAGCATTTGACTGCAGTGATTGGTTTGGTGAAAGAGAGACAAGATGCAGCACCTTTTTGTGATCCAAACTCCATTCTATTGATAGTTTCATATAGATGGGATAGATTTTGTAATTCATCTGCCTTTAAGATAAAATTCCAATTTCAAAGAACTAATTCAAAACATGTTGAGTTCTAATCAGGAGAGTAGTACTGGTCTCAAATGGTCTTCATAGGTACAGAAATAGAAAATAAGTCAAAAATGTTTTTACCACACCATGGAGAAAATTAAGACAAAGATATTGTGGCAACATTGTAATATATAAGTTATGCCTAAGGGAGAAAATTCCAAAATGTGTTCTCATATGTATATTAATGGTCTCTGTTAAACAGACTAGTGACCTTATAGGCTGGTCATTTTTTGCAGTGCTTTATTTCTATCATGAGTGTAATATTCGAGCTTTCTGTTGTGTAATAAGATTAGGAAATTAATCTGCCCTACCCAGAAGTAGCTAGTGGGGTATTTTTATAGATCAAAGCATGTACTGGCAATGGAAATAGTAGTTTCTTCTCCTCAGTTACTACTCAAGAATTACATTGCAAGTACGCCACATAAGCAGCACACCTACACGCTGTTGTTGCTGATCATGGCTGTTCTCAAAGTTCCTTGTCACAGCTGATGCAGAACTTTAAATACTGAGAGTACAGAGAGGTCCTCCATCCCCTGAGGTGTTTGACTTTGTTTCAGTGACACAATCTGAAATTAAACTGGTATAGTTAATTGATTTGGGGGGTGGGGGGATCCATTTTGGTTTTTTCTGAGTATTTCACTAATGGTTGCTGCTTTGTAGGGAAGAAAGCAGAAGCTTTTGGCATTGGCCATCTGAGGGTTTGCTGACAGGAATAATAAGGTAGCTCAGAGCATGCTTAAATGCTGGTGGGATAGTCAGCAAATCACTTTTGACTGCTTCAAGCTGGAACCAAATGTTTCATATTTACATCATATTCATCTGTGGAGAATTAATCTGGTACTCCAGAAGGGTGGAAACTGCTTAAGAATCTGTTACACGGGGTCCCAAACTGCCAATACTGCTGGTGTCACACTTCCAGGAATAAAAGCATATGTGCTCATTTTTAATTCAGAGTCTTTAAATATGTCTTCTTCTGTGAGAATAATTTGCTAGTCTGCAAAAACTTTTCTACTGCTGTTTCTGTTGGGCAACATAGGGGCGGACAGTGCTCTATATTTTTCTCAACTGTATCCCATTGCTATGATTTTATTTTATTAGCTATGAGATGGTTCAGATCAGATGTAGTCTCATGACTTAACACTTGTGTATTGTACTGGCAGTATAAGGCACATGAAATAAAAGATTTGACTCCAACTTGAAAACCTTGGTCTGCTTCTCTTGTTGACATCTAACCTGAGGAAAAAAAATCCTGTGCTAAGGGAAACGACAGAATAGTGGATAGAGATCAAAGAACATCTGACAGAAGGAAGAATGTCAATTGTTTTGACTGCTAAAAAATCCAAGAAGTTGTATCTTTTTCTAATTCTGGACAAACTTGGAATTTAATACATTTTGCAAGTTGTCTTCGTCATGGCTCTTCTGACTAGATCAGGACTGGCCACTGAAATCAAGTGCATTGTTGTGGCCAAGCACTGTAAAAGCTAGGTCCAGGGAACTGAATCACTGAATCAGAGATATACCTTTAGCTGATGACTGAAAGCCCCATTGTGGCTAAAAACAGTTAAGCTAGATTTTGACTTGGGCAGAAATGGAGCCAGTTTGAGTCCAAAATGTTAAACGGGAGGAAATGCTGACTTCTTGCCAAGGTTTTGTGCAAGAAAAACTAAACAGTCCTGCAGGGCTTGCCTTGTTAATTTTGCTGAAAAGCCATTATCATGAGCATAGACATGAACACACATGTAGATGTGTACAAAAATGATGCACAACTGTTGTTTGCCTACTTAGTTAATAGTTTAATGGGAAAAAACAAGTAACCACTGTATCTGGTCTACTCTGACTTTTTATTGGCTGAAAGAAAACGGAGAAATTATATAGAATAAGAAGAAAGTAGAGCTTTACTAATCCAGAATTGGCTTCATAATGGAGTCTTGCTGTAATCTGGCTTTTAGATGAATGGTTTCTGTTTATATGCTCTCTGGGATAATAGTTGTTTTTTGCTTTTGTAAGATGTGAGCCAGCCTCTTGGGAACTTCTGAAAACTTTCTTTCATCCTTTAAATATTCTTTTAAGAATTTATCAGAGATGTTTGAGCAAATGAAAAAAGCAAGTATTTTTCATTAGGCTGATGACCTACCCTTAAGGCTGTTTAAGGGTCATCATCATGGATTTGTGTCACAGTTCAAACCAGTTTGCTTATGACAGATCTCAAAAAAAGGATATGAGCTTTACAAATAGACAGATGTCAGGTGAGTGAGAAAGTTCTTTGATTTTTCAGGTTGATGGCAAATAGGCATCTGAAGGAAATGGCAATATTTTACATTACATTTTAATATTATTTTGTACTGGTTTTTATATAATGATCTTACTGTAAGAGTTTAGTTCTGGAAAGACAGAGTGCAGTTGAGTGCAGTGAGGTAGAATGGAAGCAAAATAACACTGACACTGGGTTTGGATTAGGTATTTACTTCCTGCCTCTCTGAATTTACAGCCTATCATAGGTAGCAGAGATAGTATGCAATATTCTACAGTATATGAAGCTGCCATAGAAAGAGAGGTCTGAGAGCTAGAACTAAAAAATTTCATTGCCTGACAAATCCCCACAACTAATTTACTGAGAGTTGGTGTCACTTTCTGGGAGCTGCTGTTGCCTTCCTTCCCTCCCTCCCTCCCTGCCCCCCAATACAGTTTTGCCAATGCCTACAAAGGCTCTGGGTTCTGAGCTTGCTTTAAAAAAAAATAAAAATTGTCAACATAGTGAAGCAAAAGTTGTCAACAGAAATCGAAGAAAATTTAAAAAATACTCAAGAGTTGTTGCACCTGGCAGTGTTTTGTTATCTGCTAAGCAGCTGGCCTTCTGAAGGTCTGAGTAGCAGGAGCTGAGGCAGCGCCCACTCAGAGCTGCGGCGTGCGATGTGAGCTGGCGTGGCGGGGCTTTACCACCACAGCCTGTCCCTCAGCCCTGCAGTGACGTCTGATAAGCACAGTCACACGTCTGTGTCAGCTAATACTCTTACAGGGCTCCAGAGTGGTAAAACAGCAGGCTGCCAGATACGCTAAGTACCCATATGGTGTGCTTGGTTACCTGTCCTTCCTCTCCCCTCCACTTTTGCTTTTCAGCACCTGTGCTTTAAAAGAGTTCATTAAAAAAAATGATTCCAATCCCAAAGCTTGGATTTCCAAGGCTGTTGCATTTTTTCAGAACAGTCCTCAGCCTTTCCCTGTGTATGCAGAGATTATAGATTTAAACTCCCACACCATTCCCAGGATAATGACATAAACTCAAAGCATAAGTGTGGACTATCTAATTTTAGTCAGGTGGCAGTAAATTTTCCTGCATAAATGCAGCATGTGATCCTTCTGTGAGGAGAAAACAAAACAACTAAACATACTGCTTACAGTAACCCCTTTGCTAAAGCAGAACATCAGCTGCTACTTAAAATGTTTTCATTTTCTGTAGCTTCAGTTTTTCTTCATAAGTATAAATTGGTTGTTACAGATTATGCATATAGAGCAAAGCTGTGTCCAGGCAAAAAGGGCTGAAAAAATTATTTCTGGTGTTTTCCCCTTGCCCCAGTCAATCCAAATCACATGTTGCGAAATGATACTTGGCAATGGTAGAGCATTGAATTTGCTATCACTTTAACATAGATATTTATTCTTGTTAACTTTTCTTCACATGAGAGTGGGCAACAACAGAGTATGGGAATGCAAGAACAAGTCTCAGGAAATCCTGCTGAAATCATCTTTTCAGATAAAAAAGAAGTGGCTGTCTAAAGCAAGACAAACACATTTGAATTTACCACAGCAAATTTTATCCCAGGTATATGTATGCAAGAATGTCAAGAATTATGGCTGACAAATATGTGTAACCTGTAGTGCCTGGGCTCAGTTTCTGTACATTGTTAGGCTGTGTCACTTTCAAGTAATTTTAGAAGAACTTTATAACCAAAAGTGGTAGCCTGCTGTCTGCATTCATACCTTACACCATTGACATCAGTGAACTGCTCACAAAACAGAATGAGTAAAACCTGGTCCTTTTTGTACATAACAATGAAAAAGATGTTTAAAACAGGTTGTGTAATTATCTTTCAGAAGGTATCCTTTCTTAGTCCAACTGAAGGATTATGATGTATTTTAGAGAGATTTTGGGGTACAGTGAATATCTGACAGATAAGGTGATTTCCTTGCTGTATTAAGCTGAGCAGAGGACTCAGAAGACATGAACACTATAAGTGGCTGTAATCTGCTTTGATAGGTTTAGAAAGTCAACAGACAAAAATAATACAAGAGGTCATTAAACAGCAGTGTGCAAGGTTTGGTGTCATCAAGATGTCTGATGCCATATGCTGGATGTCCTGAAGTATTCACTGAACCTAGGTCATGAAAGCCAAGGCAGGATATTGACAACAGAGTAAAGCTTGTAAGATCTGTGTGGAGAGGCTTAGACACACTATGAGATTATGTTTGTCGGCTGAAAGAGCAATGTCAAAGCCCACACAAGCATAACTGAACATTTTGAAGCAGAATAGTAAATTCTCACACTCTCAAAACGTAAAAATGAATGCTGTGTTGGGTGCTTTATTCTACAGAATATTTTTAAGACATTTCTAGAATACCTTTAAGCTCTGTACTTGAAACTGAGCTGGAAATTTTCTCAGAAAAGAAAGTTACTGCCAATTTTTGTCCAATCAGTGTTTTCAAATAAGTAACATAAAACCACACGTAGAATAGCACAAAGAAAATCAGACTTTGGTGATTATTTTTAACTGAATGGTTATGCTTGCTCCTGTGGATACATTTCTCAAGATAAGTGGAGGATGATTTGGTTCTAAACTTGTCAACTGTGATCTCAGATTTCTAGGCAGATGAATGTAATGTGCATTTTTTACACAGGCTCTGTGTAGGAAAGGCATAACCTTTCCTTTTTCCCTTTTCAGTCGCAGAACAAACAGCAAGTACTGGACAAGGGATGTTCAGAAGGTGACATCTCATGAACCAGCACCTGAGTACTGCATAGAGCAAATGACCATCCCTTTGAGGGGCTTGGGAAAATTGCCAGCTCAACAGAAGTTTCACATTTATACTCCAGGAATGTATATTTGTCAAACAGGACACGTAATATCACAGGAAAGTGCAGTTCCTCATACAAAGAGCACACAGAGCTTTTTTCTGTATTGCTGAAGAGTGTGTATAGGGAAAAGACAGAAGAAAGTTAAGAAGTGAAGGTCCAGAACTAGAAAGAGTTCTGCCAGAGTGCCTGACCATGTCAAGGTCAGACCCAAACAGATCATTACAGAATATCCTATTAACTGCACTAGATTTTTTTGGGGTGGTGTTTTTTTGGTTTTTGGTTTTTTTTTTTGGCAGCCAGTCATCAACTGGAAATTAAAATATTTTTCTATTTCTGTGAAAGTGTGGTTTCAGTACAAGTTACTCAGCAGCTATCAGGAGCTAAGAGACTTGCGTGACAAAAGCCACGTGAGTAGATAATAAGGAGATAAATCACACCATGTTACAAGGAGGAGGAACAGGTGACTGAGTTTTTTTCTGTTCCTGTCGTTTTCCCTGCTTGAGATTAGTCACAGATCACACTTTGTCCAGTGTAGAGAGTTTTCATAATTTGTCTTTGTGTGTATTGAAGACTTCCACATACAAGCAGGAATAATGGAAAGAAAAGGATGTATTAAAAAAAAAAAAGCGAACATAGCTACAGTGAAGTTAATCACAAACTTGGGCAAAACAGAATAATTAAGAAGCATTTATAGGTGGAGGGCAAGAAGGATAGTGAGACCAGTAGAGTTTTAAAGACAATTTTAAACTACTAGGTGAATATTAAATTGTGAATTTCCTTCTCAAGGTCCATTTGTGTACAGTGCAGTCTGAGGGTTTTCCATCTTTGCTTGTGTATCCATACACCATGGCAGCCCTGAGAGAAGTTGGTGTAAATCTTCTCTAAAGTCTTGAAGGTATTTTTTGATACTGTGCAATAAATTACTCTTGCCTTTTTTACTCCTCTAAAAATTCATAGAGGACTCCTTGCAACAGAGACAAAACCTGGGATGCTAACACAAAACTCAGTTCCATTCCTTTTTCTTACAAAGACAGTGTGTGAGGATCTAGACCTGCTGCTCTGTGCTACGGCTGGAAGCTGGCACTAGAGTTGGTGACATAAGGATGCTCATCCCAGAGTAGAAAGAAACCTGCCTTTTCTTTCCATCACTGCAGTGGGGTGAGCCTTTTGACAGAAGCAGCATTCCTGGTGACCTTTGGTTGTGTATCACACCTTGGAGGCTGGTGGCAATCACTGTGATTTTAAAAATGTTCTCCAGGCTTTTCTCACTTGCTCAGGGCAGTGTCTTAGGAAACAGGCTGGCCTGTGTTCAAGGCAGCACAATTCTTCCTGACTCACCCAGAGCCACCTTGTGATGAATTTAGGATCTCTGTCTATCTCTCGAATTTGCTCATTTTGATTGGACTGTGCAGGTGTTGACTGCTCCTGGAAAATATCTGCCTGCATATGTATTTCCATCTCTGAAAAATACACTGCAAATGAAAAATCACTCCTTTCTGAGACCCAAACTGAGCAATCCAAATCCACCACCAGGAAAGAAAGGTTTGAGTACCTAAAATTTGCTCTCAACATTCATATATTTTGGGTATAAATTGTGCCTGCTGAGATGCCTGTCTTCTCTGAATTAAGCAGTATTTCAGGCTTCTAGGGCAGTCTCTCACAAGCACCACAGATTTTATGCACGTTAGTTTTTGTTTACCCGCTTTAAATGACAGATTAGCATTTAAATGCTTTTGTCGCAGTTATATCTGTTTTGGATGTCAAACCAAACAAGCCATTATGTCTCCCTCAAAATAACACTCGCTGTTGTTCGAAATGATTTCCTGCCATTTCCCCACTCTACAGAAGTGGCTAAGCAGGGAACATTTCACAGTACATACTGAATTCTAAAGTTTTTCTGAAATCTATCATTCATGGCAAATTAAGTCTAGCATGCACTGAGAAAGCAGTTGCATTCACTGAGGAGCCACAGAAGCATACTCTGAGTAGCAGGGATTTGTCAGTATAGGTTTCCCTATTTTTCCTATGTTTTTCTCTTTTCCTCTTTATGCTATCTCCTGACGCTTCATTTTTTCCTGTCTTTCTTCAGATTGTATTGTTCTCCACTGGTCCAGTTTCTTGTCTTTCCTCCAGTGCAAGCTGTCTTCTCTTAGTCTTTCTCCAAGAGTTTCCATACGCTTTTGGTTCTTCCTCCCAAACGTATGCTGAATTTATTCTTTACATAACTTGTCATCTATATCTTGTACCCTGTCTCTTGTCCAATTTTTTTTCCTCCTGTCTCTACATCATCTCTATCAGTTCAGTAGACAGTCACAGTTTATCCAGTCTTCTGATTTCTAGACTTTCCTCTGGTGTAGAGGAAAGATTGGATTGACTGTGTGAGGGTGACAGGAGTCCTCAGAAGGATCCCTATGTGACCTGTCCCCATCATGAAAG
The DNA here is from genome assembly GCA_013400235.1 of Oriolus oriolus. NCBI lineage: Eukaryota > Metazoa > Chordata > Aves > Passeriformes > Corvidae > Oriolus > Oriolus oriolus. The sequence goes on from VXBT01006601.1 coordinate 1,390,204, forward strand.
TACACGAACAGTCTGATCTTGTTGACTGTCTTTATATGCAGGGGATAATCTCACAAATTTCTCTGAGTAACTTGTACTCAAAACAGGTAATTCTTGATCATTTTTACTTTTGCATGAAGGAAGTTGCTGTCTCATCATGCAGGCATTCCTCTGGAAACATCATACAATTTTAAGACAACTACATGACATTTTTAATCAGTTCACAGCACTTTAAGTCAAACCTCCAGCAGCAATTTGAGAAATACTTGCTTAAAAAGAGCATGTGCTTGAGATGCGCATCTAAAATTGGGAACAGCAGCACTATGAGGAAGCCTGCAGCACCTCTTCACAAGAGCCTGTGTAAGATCTGCACGTGGTTCTGGTTCCTGTGAATGTGTTGACCCTCTGACATTATGCGAGTTTGAAGGAACTGTATAAATATTTAAGTGACATCAAAGTTGAAACTCCCCCAACTGTGTTCAAGGCCAGGCTGGGTGGGGCTTTGAGCAACCTGGTTTAGTGGAAGGAGTCCCTGCCCACAGCAGGGAGGTTGGAATTAGATGGTCTCTAAGGTCTTTTCCTACCCAAACTGTTCTATGATTCTGTGATTGATTTGACACCAAGGAAGGCAGTGCTGTGCATTTTTCATGATGTTTAATTGTCTTCAGAAAGATCTTTCAGAGTCAGACTGACTCAGAAAAAGACTATAAATGCACAGTATTAGATTATTATTAGATACAAATACCAGGTTCTATTAGGTAGGTCAGAGATTCAAATACCATCCTAAGCCCATTTTTAAATGCAGTTGCCCTCATTCACTGGTACGTGCTATTCACGCAAAGCCCCAGTGTCTCAAGTATGGGTTTGCTGGGCTGTTTCAGGCCTTTTCCAAACCTGTCCTGAGTTTGCCTTTACAAGCAGACTGCTGTAGCTGGGAAGCACACAGTGGATGTCTCTGCATCGTGTCTCATCGCAGCATCCCCCAGATGGAGGCTCTGTGCAGTGGGTTCAGCATCGCCACTGGCCACCCCCGCCCTGAGCTGGGGCGCCTGCCGCTCCCCTCTGAGCGAGGGGATGCTGCAGCACACCCAAACAAGCCAGTGCCAGTGTGTGGGCAGGAGGGAAGATGCCACGCATAAAAGAGTAATGACAACGCCAACCCAGTTGTGGCACAACGTATTAGACACTCTGCTTTGACAGCCTAAAAGCGTTTCTGATGACTGCGGCTTCCCTCTGAAGGCGTGGTGGGCACACGCGTCCTCCAGACGCGGGGTTTCCCCACTCCATCTCTTCTCTCACCGAGCAAAAGTGTGTTCTCATTGAAATCTGTCATCCTTTTCAGAGAGAGACATTTTAAATCCCACTGGTGATACAGAGAGTGAACAGATCCAGCTGATCCCACTCTGCCAGCTAGTAACAGCCCACCCAGCAGCTGTGAATGCGCAACAGTCCCAAAAACAAGCCCAGAAAAGAGCTCTGCTTTGCAGAAGTGTAGCAATAAGATGATAGGCTTGCAAGAACGCCGGCCTTTTCCCCTGTTTTAAAATACTTTAAGCTGTTTAAGTACCATATAATAATAACATATATGTAAAAACATGCTCTGAGCCTTTGAGCTGTGACCTATGTGTACATTTTCAGCAAGAAATTTAAGTTGCCTTTTGGCTTTGAAGAAGCAGTGATAGGTTCTTCCTCTTAAGCAGATGTATTACTGTCTGCTTCATATGTAAATAAATTCTTGACATGACGGGTCACAATCTGAAGTAATTAGACCTGAAAATATTTTACATCAGGAGCTTTGGGGATAAAAAAATCCCAAAAAAAAGCCCCCCAAACAGCTGAGGAGAAATCTTAGCTAAAATAAGAGAAAAATAGCACCATTGCTTGCATGTTTTGCCAGCTCTTGCCCAAGCTCACAATCCTCGTATTTGTGTGATGCCTAAAGCACTGCAGAGTCTTCAAAGGTTGTACTGCAGTGAGACATGCAGCCTGTCAGGTATACATACTTTATCAGAGATTAGAAAAATGCTGGCAAAATGTTCAATACCCTTTTACTTGTCAGGGAGGCAGTATGAAAATAACATACATCCATATGAATACCTATATATAGACCTGTGGATTTAATGTATAAATCCATATATAATATTTTTAAATGTTTATAAATTTAGAATGTATAAATATTTAATCTAGAAATAAATTTATGTCTGTATTGAGGAAACAACATATTCAACACACATGCAGGTAGAAATACTCATTTCAACTTTGGGATTGATGTAGCAAACCAAGAGCATTTATTTTAGTGCTGAAAAAGGGAAGCTTCCTGCCTAGGATGCCTAGAACACTGACACTTAAGCAAATACCTGGCCCAGGGAGTCCTTAAACTTACAGCAGCTCTCCAGTTTGTCCTAGGGAGTCTTTGAGTGTCTTCCTGGGGCACTCAGTATGGGCTAAGATGCTGCACCAATATTATCCCCAGGAGTTTTGCTTAGTTAGGCAGTTTCCTTGATAACATGATTTACATTATGTTATAACCCTAATGTTTTAATTAAATGCCCGCTGTTTGCAGCACTGGCACAGAGAAGCCTGAATGCCATCAGCCAGCTGTGTGTGCCTTCTCCTCTGCCTGCCATTCAGGAGGTGCCCAGCTCCCCATGAGAGCAGGGTGGCCTGGACCCTGAATCCCAGCACTGTCAGCCACCCTGTTGGGGCCAGAGACACATACTGCAGTACCTAAGCTGAAGGCACTTCACTGCGGGCTGAGGCCATTCAGCCTCTTTCTGACTGTGGGTTTTCTGTACAGATGGACTTCAGAGACTTTCTAGATGGGGTACAGCTCCATCTTCCCCGCTAGCAAACTGTGATGTTACAGCAAAATTAAGTTTGCAAGTTTTTAAATACAATCCACACAGAGATTTCGGAGCTTACAACCAGCCTAGTAAATAATGCAGGAAAAGTGAAAGATATGTTTTAAGACAGTAATTGCATAATACCCATAAAACAAATGCAATTTTTGGTATTTCCAAGTGCCGCATACTCCTCTAGTCGTAACTGAAGGATCTCTTCAGTAAATATCAACTCTTGCTAAACTGGAGCATGTTTCTCTGTCTCCCTTAGCCACCTTCCAGCCTGCTTTGCAAATGTGCTCATATTCTCTTCGTATGCCACTGATGACTGCAATCCAACTTGGAAGAATATTTTTTATTAGGAAAAAAGCAATCCAATATACATTTATAAAAGGTCTGCAACCCAAGTATATTTTTTAAACCTAATCCAACCAAATACATACATGTGCTTGTAATTCATTTCCCAATTTCTGCTCAAAGTATATGTGACTCCTTTAAGGTAACTGTATAAATGGTCTTGTTGCAGATTCATGAGAGCCATTTAAAAGCGGAGTTAAAACAGGCACTATAAAAATAATGGGCTGTACTAGGGTATTGTTGTGAAATTTATTTGTAATAGAAGTTTGAATTGCAACATGCAGCTTTTCATCATTTTGTCATTGTCTGAGGTTCATGATAACAAGACCATTAAGTCATTAGATTTATTTGAGCTTCATTTAGATGTATTTTGAGGCAGGCACAGAAGCAATTAGCGTTGCAAAATAAGTGAGCTGTCACTGGCCAGTATTTTACCCAGCTGCAGAGCAGGGAGTCACATGGGGACTGATTCCAGCCAGCCTAGGTCAGAGGAGTGCAGCCCCAGGCTGGGAGGTCACAGCAGCGAGGTCCAAAGGGCAGACAGCTTTGCCTGCTGGTCAGGAGCTGAGCCAATGCAAAAGTCGGGGTTTTTTCCCCATTTTTTTTTATTTCATGGCCCAAAGGACCTGCGTGGGATCACCTCACAACCAGAGTGTCTTTGGCAGCTCATGGAGGCTGAATATTTTGACCTTCCTTGAGCCATCTCTAAGCTTTGGTATTAAAAAGGTTGAAAGTCTCTCTCCTCCAGGCTTGTACAGATAGAGCTAGAAAATATGGACCTGACTCAGTCTCTGTGGAAAGCATTTAATGAAGTGTAGCATCTTCTGATGCCACCTCACCAGATATTTGAGCAAGTGCAGAGATATTTTTGGCCAGTCTCCTTCCTACCATGAGAGATAGATGCAACATATGCAACAGGAGAGTTTCAGAGGGCTGAAAGATTTAAGTAATAGAGGAGAAAAAGTGTAGGGCAAAGAAAATAATTGCTAAATATTCTATGTAACTATTATTTGTATTCACCAGAATTCTTTACAGCTAGCCATATTAAAACATTAATTAATGAAACTTTATAGTGACTTAAGTGCTGTAGTATTATCAGGCCTAGCCAAAACATTTGAAAGGAAAAATGGGAAATGCAAAATGTCAGAGCTCTTTCAGATGTTGTTTTTAGAAGTTTTTAACAGTGTTTGAGTAGAAATGTATTAAAAATGGTCATTCATCTTTTAAATACATCTTTCAGAATGAGAAATGAATGAGAAGTTTTGTAAATTCTTTAAAAAAATAAAAATTACTGAAGGAATTCTGCAAAAACAGACGAAAAGTTTGAAAATTGCATAGCGTGGCAGAAGATTATGAAAACAGAAAAAATAGATTAACATGCTTCCTCCAGTTTTAAGTAACATCAGTCTCGAAATTTGCTTAATAGTCTAGGGAAGTTATCAAAATCCTTTCAGAACCACATTTATATTTCTGCAGTCTCATTGCCATTTCTGAGTGCAAAAATCCCACCTGCTATCTAAAAATCAATGGCTGGTTTTAGATGACCCTTTAATGTCAAGTTCAACAGCTCTGTGTTTTTAACTGGAAAGACAACTCAATATTTTTGACCTTTTAAATTCTGTTTTTTAATATGAACTCTTACTATGGTCCCAGGAGATGAGAGTCATCAGGGAAGAAAAGAAAACCCAAGTAGTACAGAAGTGTGTAAAGTAAAAAAAAAAAAGACAGTGTCCTTCCCACTTTCATCTCATATTCCTCCTTTAAAAAGGCAGGATCCTATCCTTTTTCAAAATTTGAAGGAGGTGTACTCCCTTCAAGCTTGGCCACCCAGGCAGTGTATGTGTTACATCCATAATGAAGGTTGGCCTAGGCTTGAATCTGCATTTGATACCAGGTTTGTCCAAAGCTCTTCTCTTTGAGTGTAAGCTCAGCCCCGCAGGAGTTGTGGGGTTTACCGGAACCACAGGAGAGGTGAGACGTGAGTCCATGCTTTCAGTTAGCCCAACATGTGGCACACATGGGCCAGCTGTGCCATGCCCACCACATTTCTCCTCAAGGCTTCAGACGGTGCGGAATACCTGACATTGGATTCAGTGGGTTCTTCCTAGGCAGCTCCAATGCCATGGGTTTCCCAGCACGAGGGAAATAGGACTGCTACGTTCATCCCTGTAGCCACACACAGAGCTTGCAATGCTGAAACAGAGGCTTGTGTTGGTGACCACCATCCCCCATCTCCCACTCAGACCCTCACGCTGAGAAACTCTGCAAGCATGCCACTAAATCTGACCCAAGTCCTTCCTCAAGTCCTAGGAAAACATTCCCCCTGACTCTGCTGGAATTTGAGTCAAACCTGTGATCTCCTATGAGCTTAGGTTGACATTATATTTTATTGTCTCTAATCACCAAGAAGTAATATGACTGAATCTGCAATGAAGCTCTGTTCTTGGTGACTACTGTATTTCCCCAAATATACATGATTGGTAGCTAAGTACACATAAAGAACCTAATTTTCATTCTAAAAAGTTTCCAGGTTTTTCTTGCAATACATCATGACAGGCAAGAATATTTCAGGTCAGTTACTTTACCTTGTCTTAGTGTAAACAATAGTATCAGATGCTATAAAAGAAAGATGTGGTTAGTTATGATAGCTGGATAAATAAAGTCCTGATTTCCATGTAGGTAGTTTAAAAAAAAAAGCTGTGGACCTAGTTTTCCAGCTAAATAGGGGACAATAGCAGGGCTAATTACTATTATTATGTTGTAGGCATAATTGCTGCAAATGCAAATGACCACTGAGATGTATAGTTGGCCTATTGATATTTCAGCTATTATTACTGTATATGAAATTGCATCCATTACATAAAATTATACATAAGTTTCTCATTGCTGAGCTTTTAATCCTGCACATGCTCTCAGCTAATATTTCATGGAATCACAGAATCATAGAATCATAGACTCAAAGAATGGTTTGGGTTAGAAGGGACCTTAAAGATAATCTATTTCTACCCCCCATGCCATCGGCAGGAATACCTTTCACTAGACCATGTGGCTCAGAGCTCCATCGAACCTGGCCCTGAAGAATTCCTCTATATGAAGTGTTCAAGCTTTTTACTTAAATCCCTTAACTTTACTTTTAAATGATTGGCACTGTTTGCTGAGGTGATGCTTTTGAAAGACATAAATTGTATTGTGTAGTGCCAAGCTGGTGTGGCAGACTGTGCTCCCTTGCCTACTTTGCAGTTATGGAAGCACCAGTTTGCTCTGGGCACTGAACTGCTTCTCAAAAACAAAACCATTTTTAATAGTACATCTGTAATCCACACACAGATCCAGAGAGCTCCTTCATATTGCACTTCCAAGGAATGAACCAAAGAATCTGGAGAATAAGGGGAGTTCAGGGTAATCCAGAAGTTGTTCTCCATACAAAGTTGCCACATCTTCCCAGTTGTTTGCAAACCTTACGATGTTCAATGTGAAAAGCTCAGAAACAAGTGATACAAAGTTGAGTTGATAACAAGTTAGAATCTCTGCTGTAATTTTTAAGTGATATTCAAGCTGTCATGTTTGTGGGAAGAAACTTAAATGCATGGCCCAAATGCACAGAAGTCAGAAGACTAATCCATTTTCTTTAAACCATGTCATCAGTTTCTTTTTAAATCCATCTTACGTTTTCTGGAAGGGCATACGGTTGACTTGCAAGTTGATGTAATGAACTGGAAAAAAAAGTCTGTTCTAAACCCAGATATGGGCAGAAAATATGATACTGATGATATCAGACGTGTTTAAGTTCTGGTGTGTGTCTTGCATCCCGTATTCTGAGTAGGGCTTGTCTGCTCCTTTAGATAGGTTTCATTTTCTACTGAAACAGGTTTGACCATGGAATTACAGCCATTAATGTCTGGACCGTTCTTACCCAGTGGGTTCCAGGCTTCTTCTGAGTAACCTGAGCAAAGGGAAAGTCTTTGGGGAGAGGACGTGGAACACTGCACAGCTTCTGAGACAGAATCTGAGGGATATCATTTCATGTTTCATGTGGGAATAATGGGAAGTGTACACAGGAAGAATTGAAACAAATATTGTCTGATGTCCACTGAGTTTCTTTGAGTCATTTTTCTCTGATTAGTCATTTTAGAAGAAGGTTGAGAGGTTTGGGAATTTGTTTTTCTTTCTGGTGTTAACCCCACACTTCCCTGTCTCCAGACTGAATCAACCTTTGGTGGGCTGAGATAATTGCTTATTTTCTTGTTTGCCATGTCAGTGTGATGATGATACAGGAATAGCCTAAACATCCTTAGCTTGCTTGTTTGTTGTAAACCTTGCAGCTCAGGTTCCAGTGGCAGCGCAGTGGCTCAGGTTTCACAGTGCACAAGACTGACACACACCTGAGAAACTTGGTTCTTGGAGAAAGGCAAGTCTCCCTGTTCTTGCTCCTGCTGAACTGGAACTCCTCGGGGCTGGAAAGTTAGTGCCTCTTAGACCTGTGGGGCCATGGAGGGGCCTCATAGCCATTCCAGGTGCTGACTTTTTTGAGAAGTGTTTTTCTCCTCCTGTCATTCGGGCCTGACATGTCCTGCTTCTACCAGTTTAATGTCCATTTTCTTCTTTGGAACAGAAGCATTCAGAAGTGCCACACTGGGATATCCATTATCTTCTTTCCATTTAACTAAATGTATCTTACTAGAAATTTACAAACATGGAGAAAGAGATTTGCATTTACATCAAGACAGTTTTACCTGACATCTCTCTGATAACCCAGGCCCACAGGGCCTGGGAACAGATAGGCAGGAATCCTTAATGCTGCCGTAGTGGCAGAAAGTGAGGAGAATTAGACCTGTTTTGTTCACATTGTGATCTTGTTGAACTGAACTTTTTCTATGCATTGTTTCTCCTTTCAGTGATTTCCAAGCTTGGAAAAACCATTTCAGATAGAAACCACTTAAAGCTTATTATTGTTCTGAAAAGCAATTGAAGTCTTTCAAGAATAAATTTGTATAATATTAGCACAGAATGATTTGCATGACAAAAAAATACTTTTACATAGTAAGTTGTTTGTAGAAAAGCCACAGTGAAAAAAAAGCTGATTAGTGCCATTGAATTAAATATTAGTAACCTGCTTTTCCTTCTGCGCCCCCCCTTTTTTTTCCAATAATAAGCTCCAGTTTATTGCAATATTTTTAAATTAAAATGTAAATATTCCCTGCCTGATCCTATTTAGAATATTTTGGGTACAAGATACAGCAAGCCTAAAACTGCTAACATAATGGAAAACAAATTCATTATGTATAAATGCAAAAATTTTGCTTTTAAGGGTATTATTGTCATGGTCAAAGATGTAGCTGAAAAAGCCACTGCCCCAGAGATATGCTATATGAATATATTATGAGTCTTCTTATAGGTAGTGTTATTATACCATATTTTTTGGCTATGCCTGTCTGACTGCAACACAACTGCAGGTGAAAGGGAACTTTGAGGGGCACTTATCTGCAATACTGCAGTGAAGTACCACGATGATCAGAAAAGTATATTTTTAATCTGATTTACTGCTTAAGGGAACCAAAAAACCATAGATTACCTTTTGGACCTTAGATTTGTGTAAGACTGAAATGGCTTAAATGCAAACTCAGGCTATCTTTAAATTAACCAGATAAGGAACAAGCATGTCAGTGCTCAAATTCTCAGTACTCAAGTTTCTGTGAGGTTCTTGAATGGATTTTGTGCACAGTTCCAGGACCAGAGGCAGTGGGCACACAGTGAAACATAGGAAACACTTTTTCACTGTGTGGGTGACCAAGAGCTGGCACAGTTTGCCCAGGGAGGTTGTGGAGTCTCCATCCTTGGAGATACTCAGCATCTGTCTGGACATGGTCCTGGACAGCTAGCCTTGCTTGAGTAGGTGGTTTGCACCAGACCATCTCCAGAGGTTCCTTCCCACTTCAGCCATTCTGTGATTCTGTGTTTCTGTGCCTTGCACCCTCAGACAACTTTTGTGCTATTCTGCAAAAGCTAATTCGGGTTTATCCCCACAGATCTTGGTCTGTACAGTCAGGACTAAAGGGGCCTCTCTGTTTGCTCACTCTGTCAGGTGGCAGGAGGAAAGGATGGTGGGCTCTTAGGCTTCTTTCCTCCTTCTTTTCTGATAGCTCATGAGATTGGAAAGGATTTTCCCATGAAACAGCGCCATCATATCTAAGACCCCGCTGAGCCTAGTAAAGCCCTTTGAAACCACTGGCTCCAGGAGGCTTCGGATCCAGCTCACGGGAGCGGCAAATGTATCTGTGGGTTAAGAGGGCATTTTCAACATTGAGGGTAGAGAAAAGGGCGAGGGGGAGAAGGGATGGAATGATCATCTGTCTTTATGGTTGTTTTTCCCTTTTGATGAAAGGTCTCTCTCGTTCGATTATTCCTGTATTTGTCTTGGAGGTATCCTCTTGCAGTTCCCCACTTCCTGGCCAGCCAGTTATACTCCCAGGGAGGAGACTTTCCTACGCTCAGCCCACATCTCAAATGACTCTTTCTTTTCCCATTCTCAGTTTAGGTTTCTTCCAGTTATCATCATTTGCTTCTGCTGAGTGGGCTTTTATTTTATTTTTCTCCCTTCTTGATGTTGTGAGTAGTCTCAGTCAGGGACAAGCTGGAATGGTTGCCAATAGTGTAAGAAACTCCTCCAGAGATAATGAGACACCAGAAATATGAAAGGCCTGTAATGACACTTCCCAAGCACCAACCAGATGGGAATTTTGAATTATCTGACCTAGGAGAGAGTGGGAGATCATGATTAATAGTAACTTTCTTTATTAAAAGGGAGATACACATGCTCTGAAGCGAGAGAAGACACCTCAACCAATCTTCCCTACTTTGATCCCTGTGTAGGAAGGAGAATTTATGTGCCAGTTTGGTTTGGCTCTGCAGTCTTGCAATACCCCAGTGATTTTTCCTCCCCTGCTTTTTCATTCAGATGGGCTGCTGTTCAGGACACGGAGGTTGTTCACGACAGAAGTAGAGTTGCATATGGGAACCTGTTGCAGTCCAAACTCTCCTGGTACTGCTTTTGTTGCTCTAGCCAGCTGTGTTGCTGAGAGTCCCTTTGCATCAAAGCATGCTGTGTTCAAAGCTGAGAAGAGTTTGCCTGTGGTCTTTCCCTGCACAGAGCCTAGCTATAGTTAGGGATGAACTGCTTCACATTTTCAGATGAGTGTCTCCGTGCCTGAATATACAGACAGTTTAAAATAAGTAACAGATCCAGCAGCTTAGGGAGATATGTGAATTACATGATGTAATTAAGTTTGCACTTAAAACTATTCCTTTCACTGTTAAATATATTAACTTTTCAGCTAACTTTGTCAGTTTCTGGGCACTGTACTTCATTGTCAGAGAGCACTTCTAAGCCTCCCTTTCATGACTTTTTAAAATGTGTAGGAATCAATACTTGGAGCTTAGGAATAGCAAGTTCCATTCCTGGAGTAAAATTACGATAAAATCTTGGAATAATTTGTCATTTTTCTTTCAGACATATGTTGTGTAATCTCTCTTTCTTGTTGGTTCTCCAAGGGTAGATTTTGTTTTGCCTAAGGTTCTCTCAATGCAAACTGGCAGAATATCTCAGGTGTCGCTTTCTGTTGTTATTCAAACTAGTGCTCACTAAGTAGAAAACCTCCCTTTAACGTAAATGGCATTTTTCAAGCATGATAAGGCCTTTATTTCCATTTTCAGTCCAGCTATTTAAATCGCTTTTTGTCTGACTAGTGATAAATATGTCTGCCTTGATTGTGTAGAAAAGCAGAGGTGTTCTGAAATGGTGCTGTTTGGGAAGCGTAGAAGTCAGCCACGCTGCACAGGAACCTCAGCGTAAACCATTTTAACGTCCCACCCTCTCCGTTTTTTTTCTGTAGCACCCACTCATTTTGCACAGATGGAAGGATGTGACAGATCATGGAATTAAGAAACCAAAAGCTTTTTTGTTAAATTTTTAATCCACTCCTCCCACACATTCATAGTTCCTTGATTTACAGTTTAATTCAAAATGAATGAGCTACTGATCTTTACTAGCACGCGTCTGTTCATAGCATGTGCTAGCTACTAGCCACATGCCTGACCCTCTAATATTTATTTTATTATTCCCTAAACAGACAGGCTTACAGCAAACATCTGGTATCACCAGACCACCGTATCTTTCGGGCATTACTCTAGAGGCAGGCTTTGGGCAGCAATACTCACTTTTCTTTAAATCACTGATAGCACCATCTTTACTTGAAATAATAACTGTTTCCTAATAACCAAGAAGAAATGCTTTCCAAGAGAATGTCTTTGCTCATTTTCTAAAATGCTGAATAAATAGGATAAAACAGACTAAAATAGAATTTAAAAACAATACAGACAGCTGTTTATAAGTGATAGATAATCAAACCTCACATCTCCTTTCTACGTGTATCTGCCTTGCCCTACAGAGGAAAGGGACTTAAAAGCATCTCTAGCTACTTCTCTCACACTAAACCAAGTTAATGTCAATTATTTCTTGCAAACAGTAACTTACACACTAAACAGAACCTTTTCATCATAAATGAAGTAGGGGAGCAAGGAGTATTCAGAGGACAAATAAGTAACAATATTCATGCTTTTAAATAAAAGAAACCAAAAAGGCAAACAAACAAACAAAAAAAGCATAATTTCCTGTCACCTCCTTTTAAGTCCTTTAGTGACTTACATAAGGTACTCTTGGGCTGTTAGTGCTCCCTGCTGTTTCCCTCCTTTCCACCAGCTGTGGAGGTTCCCCACCAACAGGAGCTGGGGCAGGAAAGGCTTGGCCAACTGTTTCAGTGGTCTCTCAACTTCCTTTCAGCACTTTGGATGCATCCATTCTGCAGAGCAAACCAGAAGTGTCTGACTTTCTGTGTTTTCTTCTGTTTATGTTTCTCAATGGCAGCAACATGAAGAACATATACTTGAGATACTGAGATGTGTTGTCTCCTCTTGGGGATGCTCCTTATTTATGACATACAAAATAACACGGAGACTCACACACCTTTAATTTCCTGAATTATTTGCAACTTTTATTCTGAGCCCAGTTGCAGTTCTGTAAGTTCACAGTAAGAGCTTTGAAGTAAAACTATTTCTGCTTCTCATTTTTACAGATACACCTGGTATAAAAAAATAGTAAAGAAGTTTTTTTACTTTGCAAGTTTTAAAGTTAAGGGCAAGATCATTCCTCCTTGTAGAAATCCTTGTAAGAAAATCCTGTGAGAATTTCAAAGCATATGCTGCTCTCATCTGTGATTCTAAAGGGTTCACTGCTGCCCAGAGAGTAAGCACTTCAGTCCTGCAAGATCATGGATCTATTGAATATGTCATACAATATTTTTTTCTCTGGGTTTTTTTCTGCTGGAAATCTTCCTGGTGTTCTGGGCTGCTTAACTTTAGGTGACACTTCAGCTAGTTCCTTGAAAAGGCTTGTCTAGACTTTCATTCCATCACAGTGACATGAACCCTGATCCTTCACAACACATTTTGGCCCTTCTTCCTTAAGTTGGCTTAGCTAAGATAGTATGTGGCACAGGAATTTAACAAGCATGAGATGGGTGCTGACAGGCAGGGCAGGATGTAGCAGTGACATCAAGAGAATAAGGATTTAGAGGTGCCAGCCTGAAAGAGCAGTACTAATGTATGTTTAATCCAAGCAGGCTTCTCTTTTATTAGTAATTCTCTGAATTTCCACAGGACACCTGATATCTCCTTGTCCAACTCATTGTGGTGAATGTGACTGCACAGCTAAGAGGTATTAGATAAATTATCAGCAAGTAAAGTAGCTTGGTTGCATTTAATCTGTACAGAAATTAGAAACCTATTTTGAGAACAGTTTCCATGCTGCAGCATGGAATATTAGCAAGACAAATTGAGCAAAGTGCCACTTTATCATCCAGGTAGGTGTAATCCCCTAGTTTTGCATCTACCATAGCAGAGGGCTACCCCCCTTTGTGTGTCTGCCCCCATTAAGGCCGAGGAGTGGCAGAAGGATTTTGTGCTCCTGATTTATCTCCTGACAGCAGTAACACTGTCTCAAGGGTCAGCCAGGCTTTTCAATTAAGAAATAACAGCGAGTATCTAAACTTTGATCCCTTTCAACTTATTTGAGCATTGTAGAACTGTCTCCACATTAGGAATTCATCACTAAATAGTGCAAGGTGGAGGGAATGAAGCTCCTCTGCATGAGGCTTGGCTGCAGGACTGTCCTCAGGGCTCCCTGTGCTGCAGGAGAGGTCCAGGTACAGTGTGGCCCTTCTGGGGAGGGGACTTCTCAAACTCTCAGTGGCTGCACAGCCCCCTAAGAATAAAGACTATCACTGTAGTTTTGACCTCTTCAGGGTCAGAGTTAAATATTAAGCATTTCTGCTTTCCACTTGATGTAGTTCCTGCTGTGAATTCACCTTCCCTTCAGGCCCAGAAAATCAGATTACACGATCTCCCACATATTAGCTGAGTTTTCATCTCTTCATCTTCCCTTTGGGTTTGCCAAGGCTAATGTTGTTTCTTGTCAGGAAGTTTTATCTGGCTCTTACTCCAAATTACCTTTCTTTGCAGCATGCCATGATTTCTAGTCTCACTCTGATAAAATTCATCTCCAGAGTCATATATTTATAAAGTACTACAGAGCTCCCCACTCAGCCTGCTTTTAGCCAGCGACATGTTTAACTCCTCTGGTCTTTCCTTGTGAGTCAGCTCTTTCCACTCGTCTCTTCAAATGCCCCTCTGTTTCACTGAGTGTTTCTGACAGTGAGCAAAGCTCAGTGCCACCTTGCTGGGACAGCCATGCTAGGTAGTTACATAAAGGGAACACCACAGGGAGCACCAGGCCACCTCCCTTTCCCCTGCTGTGGATCCTATGTACCCTTAAACACAGTTTTCCTGCAATTTTGCTTTGCAAAATCATGTCTGAGCTACCACCTATGGCATTTGCAGGCCCCTTGCCATTCCTGCCTTCCTGACTTTCCCTACAGCTGGGGCTTTCTCAGGAAAGAAGTCCTGCCAGTGTAGCTAAGGAGAACACAGAGCCCAGCAGAGCCCATCAAGGGTTTCATGAGGGACTGAATCCTGCTGGTGGCAGAGCTGATGCATAGCCACATCCTTACTCAGCCCAGGGCACAGCACAGCTGCATCCAGCTACTCCAGCATAATTTCCCTTGGGAACAGATTTTCTGGAATAAAAGTAACTTGACTTGAGAGTAAACAAATCCTCTTTATCCCAGACTGGAATGGCTGCACAAGGGACATACCCTGAGAGTTTTACCAGTGTAGTTGTTCTGTACAGATGTAGGGGCAGCTTTTCACATGGAGGCAAGCCATAAAATACATTCCTGTTCCTGAATGGCTCTGCATTTTCCCTGAGTAAGTCATAATTCACCATCAGTCTGTTCATGTTCCTAATTGTTATAGACCCCTTTGTGTTACTTTATTATCAACACTTGGCTACTCAACTCATCTCTGTTTTGCATTATGTGAAAATTTCATTACTATGAATATTTCCTTCCCCTAATGGAGGTACTTAGCAATAACCATGTCTTGCTCTGATTCCTGTGATCCTCAGTAGACACATTCTCACTACTACATTGTCATTCATCATCACCTTTTGTTTATGTTTTCAGCCAGTTTTCAATCCTCATAGTAATGTTTATATCCATGGTAATTTGTATTAACTAGAAAATTAAGATTTGTTTTGAGAGACTCCAAAGGGCCCCACTAAAATTCAAATAGCATATGCCATGCTCCCTTCATTCATTATTTTTTTTAATCTACCTGATAAAATAATAAAGCCTGCACAAGACTTTCTTTTCATAATTTTGTACTGCATCTTTCTTAAGGTTGCTTCATCCTTTACATTCGACTTCTTTTTCCTTGTAAAATTACTTCTATTACTGTACAATCAGTTGATCTAATCTTAAATAGCATAAGGAGTCATTCCTCAGGTAATGCTTGCTTCAACCGGTGTAATCCAGTATTATCCCAGTTGACAGGCCCTGTGCCTTAAAGGAGTCTGCTGTAGTGTTCAGCCTCAGATGCAGGTGCTCTCCCTGTGTAAGATGGGAGGGACTGTCTAAAACTGGCACCCCGGCGAACCAGACTGCCTTTACCATTATGTTTTTTAAGGACTCTCAAATACCTTTCACCATTAGGGCGAATGAAATACTGAGAGGATGTCTGTGAAAGTGTCTCAGAGTCAGCCTTCTGTTCTGTCAAACGTCCACTGATCCCTGATCTTCAGTAAGGAAAAGCGACAATGCTTTCTACATTAACACCGTTAAACTGAAAATCTGGGAGAAGTGGGGTTTAATTCCATTTTCCTGTAGAAGGTTTTCTGCACTCATGCAGAACACTGATACTGACTTGTTTGTGCTTCTTAACTATCCTGGGAATGGAACTCATTTTCAAAAAAAAAAAACAAGGCAGAATGAAGCAGAGGAGACTCTGTTATCTGTCTCCTTCTGAATGAAGCAGTAAGTAAAACAATTTGTTGCCTCATAGTCAGAGGTCCACTGTAAAGAGTATTTTTTCTAAAATAGGGATGAAATGCCCTTTGGAAATATCATCTCTACCTACAGAGAAGCCGAGACAACTAGGTACTTGCTCTTCAGAGGGCTAATGTTGTGTAGAATTGATTAACATAATTTTTCCCCAGCTCTGGCTCCTTCAGCTGCTTGTGATCTCACACACCTGGAACCCATTTACAAGGAAAAATATGGGCAAACTCAAGTCATACAGTTTCTTTCTAGATAAGACCGACCAACTTGGCCATGCCACTATTCACAGCATGATTGAAAGTATTTTGATATGGTAATGTATCAATGCATTGGAAACTAGATCTGAAATTTAGGTTATGGATTGTACAGGTGGTGAATACAAAGTTGTGGCATTGGGTAGGAGAAAGAACACAAAATTGATAATAATTTTTTTAAAAAAAGTTATTGCTAGAAATACCAATTCAGCCTTTTACAGCCTGGCAACTAACTCATCCTTCATTTTTTGACCATTCTTTCTGAGTGACCTACCCTCAGATCTGTCCCCAGTAGTGAAGAAGTACTTGGCATGAAGTGGAATATTAATGGATACCAAACTATTGTAGGAACCTATAGGATTAATAATTTCCTAGAACTCAAACTGAGCATGATTGTGAGCCTTTCAGTAAATACCAGAAGATATAATAGTCATTCACTGTCTTGAAAACAATTTCTCTTGGTCTGCAGAAAAATAGGAGTGCAAATCATTTAAGCAATTGTTAAAGGAATCTGTGCATCTAATTAATTACTCAGGGTGTGCTATGAAAATTGATTTAATTGTGCCATGGGTTACCATGTTGATCAGATGTTTGAGTGACACTGTGGGTAACGCTGGTTTTTAACGTGTCAGTCTGCCATTCTGATGATGTACAGAAATTTGCAGGAGCAATAATTACCTTTTCAGGGCAGCTTACTTGGAAGAAGATGTTTTATAGCTGTAGCCACTATCTAACAGAGCACCCAGAATTGAAAGGCCATCATTCATAATATCAGTATAGTGTGGTCAGCATGTGCTTCTGGTGTCATTGTCACAAGAATGCCCTAGCACTGGGAAGCATAAGTATTGCTGAATTGAGTAAGGCACAGAGACAGGTACCAGGCACAAGAACACTCTGAATAATTAAAATCAGCTTGCTTATCTTTGCTGGGAGGGTTTTCTGATGGTGCTAGTGACTTACTCAGATATACAAAAGTACTTCTGTTTTTAGTGAATCATGATAATGTATTATATAATTAAAAACATTCAATAAATGCATTCATTTTCCTTTTCTACAAAGGAAAAATTTGTGTCAGTACTTTCAAGTGTAGCAATCTCCATTAAAGAATTAACTCTGTGTGTGTAGATCCTGGTTTAAATAAATCTGCCAGTACCCCCACTCCAATACCAAAATAGATAAACACTTCACAAAGAGAAGGTGAAGCAGTGCAGGCTACTGAATCGTCTGCAATGCAAGAGAATCATTGTGCAAGAGAATGAAAGGACAGATTTTTGGTGTGGTACCAGTAAAAGTTGTCAGTAACTGAATTTTTTGACCTCTCTGTCCTAGAACAGATTTCTCATGGAAGTATCAACATCTTAGCCTTCTATAGGTTATTTTTTTGTCAGTCTGTTTCCCTTAAATGTACACAAGAAAGCAGTGTAAAAGCAGAGAGTTTGAGTGTAATGTGTGAAGCTAGTTTGATTCTCTTAAATGGGCTGACAGTTTTGATGTGGGAAGGAAAAAATTTCAAGTGAATCAAAGAATTTGAAAATTAGTTTGAAATCTCCTTCATTTTGTTTTTCTTCTTTTTCTTTTTCCTATTTTTTTTGTTTGATTTTTTTGTTTCAGTTTTTGCTTTTTTTGTTAATGAAGCTCCCATTCCAATCTAACATGACATTTTCAATCCTTGGATTAGAAGCAAATGAGAGGAAATAGGTGTGCGTAGGCTTTTTTCCTAGCTGTGAGATGAAAGCCACTGGCCACCTTGCCCAGTTGGTGTGTGTATGCGTCAGCAAGGGCATCACATGCTGGGGCTGTTTCACAAATGTCTTAGACACAGAAATAGCCAGCAGGTCACTGAAGGACTCCACCAGTGGCAGATCACTTAATCAGACTTTACAAGTCGTCTGCGGAACCAATCCCGTCCCTGCCGCCCCAGCAGCTCCTGCCTCCACAGGCACAGTCTCGGGGCTGGCTTATCCAAGGATTGAGCAACTCAGCCAACACATAACAAAGATTACCAGCGTGGAGGAGAACCCTTGTAGATTACGAGGCTTTGGAGTTTGCACCGCTGTGATGTGCATGCCTTTCCATCATTCTTGTCTCCTTGTGATTTTATGGGTTTTTTCCGCAAGCGATCCAGAAAATGTTCAAGATACTCCTCAGACGTGTCTAAGCAGAGAAAATGGGTCTTGTTTACTTCATTAGAGAAGCTCATTACAACAGGAAATGTAATGGAAAAATAGACTGTATGCCTGAATAATCCACAGGGTTATCCATAGTTTGATTGTGACCTACGGTAATTATCCTACAGGAGGCTTACGAAGTCTCGCTCTTGTAAGATGCAGTTGAAAATCAGATAGGCTGACTGTTTGCTGCAGTTTTGCACTTAGAAAAGTAATGTGGCAATGTACAGTCATGCCATAGCTGATTGTTGCTGTGATGTTTTATTTAGTTTGGTGGACATATGTATATGACTGTAGCAGTGTGACAGTATCCACATGCACTTGAAGATGCTCTGCATACAATAATTCCAAGAAATTGTCTTATTTCTGTCAGACCAAGGGGGAGGAACAATTGGATTCACACTGATTCAGAAGTTTGCAGTGAATTATTTTTGTACACAGTAATGTTCTATTATCCACATTACTTTTCACATACATAATTCATATTTTTTGCATAGTAAATGAATTTCATCTCTGTATCAACTCCTACTTTTGTGATGTCTGCTATCCTAGCTAACACTGGGAGCTAGAAACTCCAGAGCTATTGGACCTTCTCATCATGTCTCTTGGTTTTCCTCTTGGTAAATCAGAAATAACTCCACTGACGTACAATATGAAGAGACAGTCAGACAAATCAAGTGTCGTTTCTGAAGTTCTGAACCAGAATCAAATTCATAAAGAAAACAACTTGTTTCTTAACAAAAAGTAATAAAAAGCAAGTGAATGAAAGCAGCACTATTGCATTGCTTTCTTATCTTGTAATATCATTATCAAAATTTACTCAATTATGCATTACTATTATTTGATATATTTTATAGTTTATGTACTATTTATCATTATGCATAATTTGATTACATTTTGATAGAATGAGAAAGTCCATATAAAATAGTTGGGCTTTGATGGATTTGAAGTGAAAGAGGTTTACCTCATCCACCTATTTTTATCCATTTAAGGATAAAAAATAGGAATTGTGCACAACAGCCAACATTTTATTTGCACTGATATAAGCCTGCCAACTCATCCATGAAAATGAATTTCATAATAAAGACTGTACATTTTTGGACCCATCCAAGCACATGTGCGTGTATTCCCTACCAACAAATAACATTGAAATTTACTATGCTAGTGACGAGAACTAAGGCATGTAAATAGAAAACTCGCTTTCAACATTCATTCAGGAAAACCTTAAAGAAAAAAAAAAGCAAACCCTTTTTGTTTTCAGTGGCATTAGCAATCTCTTTATTTACTCTTAACCAGAAATTCTCCTCTGTCAAAGCAGCGTCATGGAATTTAAGAACACCAACCACAACCAAACATAATATAACAAAACAATGTACACATATTTGTGTTGCTGTTTGTTTAAAAGATAAATTGCCCAAGTGCTGATCTTGTATAGATATGTTTAGTCGTTCAATTAAGAAGGAGAAGCAATATCTGATGACAGATGTCTGACTACACTGTAGCCCCTGCTACAAGTCCCTGGGATGTTCCAAGGTGTTTGTCCTTGAACATTGCAGCTGTACTAGTGAAAACTGTTCATGGATGGAGTGAGGCACTTTACTTGTACAAGGGAAGTAGCAATACTTTTTTGATACAAAATAGTGATTTAACAAAGTTCGGTAGTAAATATGACCGTGGTTTATTTAGATTCAATGGAAACACTTGTTTGTTAAATGCCTAGAGGACACGGTCAGATAAAACTGCAAGGGGAACCCTCCCAATGAGATATGGGGTTCAGAAAGAACCCCTTGAGTTCTAAACTTGTCCTCAGAGGGGAGTTTAGGTGAGGCTGCATCCAGACTTCATTCCAGACTTGGTCAGTGTTTTATATCTAAAGGATTAGATGTGCACAATCAATCATTTCTATCAAGATTCCAAAGTTTCAGCACAATTATTCCAAATTGACTTGCCAAGTATCTGACATGATAAGAAGTCTCTCAAGCTCGAGATGCAACCTTGAGAGCTGCCCCTACTCAAGGGGAGATCATGGCATGCAGCCCACTGCCTTGCAGGAGACCTTAGTTGACCCTCCCTGGGCTGTCCACTCTTTATGGAGTGAAATGATTGAGTCATACCAATTGCAGAAGTTAATTTCTTTCAAATTTGGCTTGAGTCAGACATTGACCAGCACCCTGGTTACTTGGGCTCATTGCTCCAATTAGCCCTTGGCTATTGTGTTGTTATTTGTCTCCCCTGAAACCACTCTGAGCCAGATGCAGCCATCACGACTGCATCCAGTACGACTGCTGTGGTGGGTATCCTTGGAGCAGGGCTATGGGAAATAATGGTGAGACTGGGTGGTGGGAGACCACACCATCACAAAACCCTTGCAGGTATGCAACTGAGACTCCAAAAGCATGCTTTCACCTGTGTAAATTGGTGCTGTATTATACTAGGGCACTAATTGTATCACAGGGAAGCACTTCTAAATGGAATGGGAGCAGTTAGGCTGAACAGCTAACTTCAGCTGAGAAGTATTTCAACCACATACTTTGTAAGCTATCCCTTGCACAGCCCAATAATATTAATTTGGACAGTTTGGTGGTGAAACTTCAGAGTGTTCAACTCAGCAGCCAATCTTAAATGCCAGCTGTTTTCCAAAATAACAAAGCAAGACATATTGCAGTAGAAATAGGGTACTGAATTTTCGTTAATGAGGACATCTATCAACTGTTTGTCGTCCCTCATTAAGCTGTCCTGATTTGAAGCAGCCATAAAAGAAATCTGAAAGATTCCAAGTCATATAAATAGTATGTTAGCTAGGAGAAAGGATTCAGTTGTTGCTTCCCTGTGAGTCGTGTTCTTGAGGCAGGGTGATTCACTAACACAGATGAAGGAGTCACAGTTTCTGACTTGCTCCCCATTCAGTGGATGTCCTGGTTTAGAGGCATGCTCAGGACTGGCTTCGTAGTGAGGGTGGCCAGGTGGGATGAGACTGGAAGTAGCTTTGTTCTTCCTCCTGTATGTGCCTGACTGCAGGAACTGAGAGGAGGAAGACGTGCTCTCCCTGATGTGGAGCCTAACCATTACCTCAGTCACGAGGTAGCAACAACCTCTGAGTTAATATTAGAAACAGTTTTCTGTAAAATGCCTGCCACTGAAGTGTAAAATACAATGCCTCTTGCCTGACAGTGCAGCTTTGCTCGTTTCTTATCATGAGGGTTCTTGGCTAATGGGTTTACTGATGAGCGTTCACTGAACTTTAAATCTTAAGCCAATATTGGAGAGCCTGATCAGATAATGAAATTCATTCATCAACTTTTGTCATTGTAAACGCAATTCTATGTTTTGCCCATCCAGCCAAAGATCAGCAACCCGTCATGTGGTCTCTTTATCCAGGTAAAGTCATTCCCATGCAGGAAAGCTAACCCCCACAATGAACTGCTTCATTTTAGCCTCAGATAAAGTTATTTTGCAACTGTCTCTCAGTTACTTCATTTGATGAAAAACAGTTGAAAAATAGCAATCTGTTCAGGAAGGAAAAAAGAAGTTATTTTCTGAAGTACATTTTTTGTGTGTGTACATGTTACTCCAGTGCTGTCTGTAAACACAAGGCTTCAGATTTTATTCATTACAGTTCATTTCAGTTTCTTCTGTTAATTATTATTCGACAATTTCTTTATTAAGGGACATGGACCTGGAATTTCACACTTAGTTAAACACCACTTAACCCCCTGACACAATCTGCATGTATCCCATTAAGGGAAATTTTTGCTAATACTATCCCAGTTAAACAGTTGTCATGATCATTCACTATCATTAAGCTAAAAAGCTTCTCTGAGATGTATCCTAATAAGGTGCTGTTCTAATTATGCACATCCCAATTAAGAGAAGTATGGACTATTACATTTATTTATCCATCCTGGAAGAAAAGGACCTTACATTTCAGAATGCATCTGACCTTATTTAATGTTAAATGTAAGGAATTCTTGGATCTGATGAAACTTTGCGGTGTGGCAGCCCTTATTTTGTGTCTTCATTATGGGAAGTTATTCTTGGAATTGTCTTTCCCTAAAAAACATGTAGTTTGCTTCATTTTGAGTTTGGCTCCCCGATGAACAAGTGAAATTTTCCTTCTGGTTAGAAACCATATTCTAAACGACACTTTAAAATTTTACCCATACCCTTAGCCAATTAATTGTGATCTAAATACTGTTACTTGGTTGTAGCTGGTTATAGGTCTTAATTTCATCATTGTTAATGGACTGTTCAATGGGAATAATGCTGTTCAATGGAAGTTGTGTGATGTCTCTGTTACAGTACTTATGTTTAATAGTGTTTGTGGTGCATAGCAAAGCAATAACTTCTTAATTGGACTTTCCAAATTAAACTGTGAAAAAAAAAAGCAGTGCAGTTATCCTTTTAAGTTGAGTATCTGTTCTTTTCCTCATCTGAGATGACACAATGAGTTCTTTCGTAATCTAAGGAAACACTTGAAAAAGGCTTATGGATTCAGTGCACTCAAGTATTTCACTGCTGATTTTATTTGGCAAGAAGCTGATTAGGAGCACCCCACCCTGAACGCCTCTAAGCCTGTGAGTGCACACAAATGAATGCATGTTACTGGCAACCTGATAAAGAGTGCCAGGGTCTTCAGAAATAACTGGAGTCAGAGCCATTTGCTTCACTACCTGCAGACAGGTAGATGGCACGACTTACTCCTCTCCATCGCAGGTCCTTCTGAAGCTGTATCCTTTGAGTGCTTTTGTGGCATAAACCCTGGACTCGGCTCGTAAGTCTTCCCTGGCCCCATAAAGCCACCAAATGCTGTGCTTCAAGCCATTTTTATGAGGCTTTATCACTGTGCACAACTTGGCTGTGGATTGTTTGTTTCAAGCAAGTCATGAAATAAGAAGTGGCTGTACTGAGAGTGCTGAATGCCAGAGCTGGCTTTGTGTGCCTCAGAGCCATGTGTGCTTGAGTGCATGATATACAGCATGTTTCCCAAACTAAAACACCAGCCTCTTTTGTCACACGCAGGGATGACCACCTGAATTAGCAGGGATTCACCCCCCACCAGGACTGGGGAGTAGAGCTGTCTGCAGCACCTGTTTCAGATATCTGTTCTTGGTCCTCTGCTCTGGAATTGCTGACACTTGAACTTCTGCCAGCAATTAGAGGTAGTTAGCAGTTCCTGATCAGTGGGAATACTTGAAGCCAGTGACTGCTGCAGGAACAGATCTATTGACTGAATAGACGCTGAATGTGTTCCTAGAGACCTGATGGCATCTGCTCTTATGGCTGTTTGCTGCTGAAAGAGGAAATCCCATTTCTCTGACCCTCTTCCACTTCCTGTTCCTAACCCTACCATAGAATCCTGCTTTTTTCTATTATAGCCCTCATCACATCTTATGGAGAGACAATTCAACTACCCAGCCTGGAAGAAAACTGTTAATTTTCTTTTGCCTCATTCTGCTAGTTTCCTCCTAAATTAATGAATGGAACCAGCTTACAGAAAGGTCAAGTAAGCACCAGGCCTTGTAAAGAGAAACAGCAGAAGCTGGCAATTAAGTGCAGAAGAGGTGGGAAAAGAGTGCACTGGGATTCAGCTTTTTTGATAGCAAGCTGTTAGATCTGGCATGTCTCTGTCTTGGGAACTCCAGAAGTACAGATTGACAGCATCTGTCTCTTTCCCTTGGGAAACACTATCATATTCAGAAATGGAGCTGGAGAGTATTCAGCTATCCCCTGCTGCAAGGTTAGATTGCCTTTAATACTTTAAAAGAATTACCAGTTGTTTTGGAAAAGAGTGAGTGGGAACAATATTTTTTTCCCGGGTGAGCCATTGATTTTGACTTTGCAGAAACTTTTGAGAATTCAGTATGACTTACAAAAATCACTGGGTTATCTTTGGTTACTTTTCCCCAACATGGCACATTGCCTGGTCATTAGTTTTCTTGCAGTGGCTAACTTTTTTCAGCATCTAATTAGAACAGTCATTTAATTGGTGAATTTTGCCCTAATCAGCATATGCCAACTGAAGAGAGTCTGCTCCTGTATAGTAGTCAACTGGATCCTAATTAATCTTATCCTAATTAAACTACCATCATGATATGGTTTACTGAGTAATTCATGTGAGACTGGTTACTTTAGTTTCTAATTCATGCTTTATTGGGTCAGAAATACCTCACCCTGCAACTTACTCTCAATAATTTTGCTTCTGAGAATCTGGCTTTCTCCATAGAAATTAAAACCCCCATATATGCCCAACAAGTAAAAGTGAAATGGTTCAGGTTGCCTAATTCAGGTAGGCTTGAAAATTTTCAAGTGCTTTCAGATATCTGGTAGTGTGGCTGGATAAACCTGTGTGAGTTCCCCTTGTGGGGCTGGGTAAAGAGTGGACCTGGAGAACCTGAGGTAGAGATGTCCATGTGTTGGCTTATAAGACAGCATCCCTGTTTCATGGGATGATGCACTGGGAAATGAGGTGGAGGAGCACCATCAGCTCTGGTGCCTCTGAACATGGAGCCTCTGTGTAGTGTGCAGGCAGCCTGGCAGGAGCGTAGATCTCTGCCCTCAGCCTGCCCACCCTGGGCCAGCTGCTGGCTTGGCCACTCTGTTCTGCTGAGGTGCATGTGCCCTGATGAGAAGGGAGGTGCTGGTGCTGTGTTGCCAGTGTAGGACTTGCAGATGTCACGAGTTTGGAGTGGTGCTACATGAGTGTTGCTACCTCAGTCAACTTGACCAGTGTGTTAAAAATCCTCTGAGGGTGTTACAGCCTTCTTTACTGTAGCTCCAATTCTTCATTCTAGTGATTTCACCCCACCCTCAGGCTGCAGCAGCATCTCAGATTTTTAAGTGCATTGTATTGTAATGCTGTGTGGCAAGGCAATACATTTCTGTTGCTGAACCTAATAAAAACAGTGGTTGTCATGGTTTACCAGCAAAACTGGTGCTAACTCAGACCCGTGGTGAAGTGCCAGAATAGCCTACGCCATGCATCCTGGACAAGCCTCAGAGTAGGTATCAGTAATTGCAGTTTATCTTTCTCCCTCTACACATACTCTGCGTACCATCCAATTCTTCACATTTATTATTCAAGGCACTTTTGGTTGGAGATTACTGCAGCTAACTTGCCAAGAAAAAGGATTGTCAATGGCTTTGAAATACAGTGTTTTCTTTTGTTTATCTTTCTGCAGCCCTGCTTTGTAATGCTGTTTCCTGAAATTCATTGCTGCTTTCCCAATCCATGGGGGCTTCCAAAAGTTTAGTTGATGTCACAGGGCCATATTTATATCCTGATCTTAATCTCAATTATTTCTTGGACAGATAACTTTCAACTTTTTATATACCTGAGCTCTGGTTCTGTGACAGGCAAAAACAGCAATAAAATGCAGTTCTTCTTATATAACACATCAGATTATTTTGCCTTGCAGACAAGCACTATATAGGACACTATATGTGACCTCTGTGTAAAAATGAACATCTGCTTCCATCAGCTTAGAATATTTACGACATGAGAGCAGCAGAAGCAGTTGGGGAGCATGATCTTGCGATTCACAGTGGTCATTATAGAATCCAAAGCAAAAAGGGTAGCCTGATATTTACCTCTGAGCCCAGATATTCCTCTCTGCTTTGAAATGTTTCTTTTCATTCTCCCAGAGTTCGCATGTGCAATAGCTTGGGGCTAGAGTTTCTGTTTAATTCTTATTCAGCCTTCGATTAAGGGGATCATAACCTAATACATAATGAACGCTGCTTTAGAACAACTTAGGGAAAGAAAGGGAAAGTAAGTTGCTTTTGGGAAGTGTTCCAAAATTTACATTTCACTGCCGGGGAAGTTGTAATGCTAAAACTGTGAGTGTGAAAGGGAATTGCGATTGAGGTATTTAGCATCCAGTTATAACAGCTGCCATTAATATCCTGCTGTTAAAGATTCCTTAATGTTGCAGTCCATAGCACCTTTGTGCCTGCTGAAGTCAGTGAAGGCGGCTCTGAGCCTCACAAGCCGCTGGTGTTAAACCAGCAACAGCGTGGGGCTTTGGCAGCAGCGTGAAAGCTGCACAGTGGCTTGGCAGAAGACACAAATGTTGCTGACATGTAAATTGGACTTGATACTCTTACCTCCAGTTTTTAATGTCTACATTAGAGTGCATCCAGTCAACTGGGTATTTACATCTCCACAGAACTGATCCCTTAATTTAATCTGTTATGCTAAGTTGTCAAAATTACCCTACAGAAGGTGATATTCAAGGGCTAGTCACATGCGTAGACTGGGCAGAAAAAGAATGCCTGGCATAAAAACCTGCAAAAGGCTTGTTAGGGTTTTGATCACAGAAAATGAACCTATGAAAATTAGGTCTTTTTTGTTAAATACTGTTGAAACCCATAAGGATAAGCAGTCTCTCACCTCAGAAAACTGATATACTGGAAGTAACCCTGTCTTAGGGTGATAAGGAGTTTGATAGGTAGTTTCTGGAAGGTCAGTGGTAGAGTACCACAGTTCACTCTTCTGAATAAAAGTCACACAATACGGCACAAAATAGGTAAAGCAGAGAAGAAGGAGAAGAAAAATATAACAGATGTATTTTCCCACAGGAAAAACTGAGGCACTGAGCAATTGTAGAACTTCTAATGATGATCCATGAGCTCTGAAGATTCTTTTTCTGGATTCTTTTTCCTTTCATTGCATTTGCTATTAGCTTTATAACCATGTCTTTACCTGATGGCATTTTATATTAAAGGAAGCTTTTGGGTTATAAATTAGATTGAGCTAGTAAAAGCCATGCCATGTCTTTTATTGCATTTTTCATTTGTTGTTATTATTTTATGAGAATTCAGGCTGTGTACAAGCTTCCAGCAACCGTAGATCTCCCCCTCACACTCACACATCCAGTGTTGTTAGGAAAGTGAGTAGGGAGAAAAATGAATTGTCATCTGTGTGGAAGCTACAGGAAAGTTCAGCAGGTTTCTGATCTTATAATTAAATTTAAAAGCCTGGAGAAGAAGTCTGTCTGGGTCTGCTTTTTATGGTAATTCCAAAACAAAACTGCAGTCATGGGAAGCAGGATTACCCCTGCTTTTTGCAAGCTAACTAATATGCTTTCTATCAAAAGCAAACACTGAACTGAATAAAATCAAAATAGTTGCAGCCAGCTCTGTGGGTGACTGCTTACCACTCAATCAGACATGCCCCGAACTTAAACCTCTGTTGGGAGATCTCAGCTATCTCAGAATCTAACTTCATGACCAGTTCTTTCTACAGCCCATCTTTTTCAAGCAGGCAAGTACATAGTAACACATAGTGACAGTCAATGCCAAGCTTGTTCATTCATACTTCAAATTTTCTTGGAGCAGGAGAGCCCCTGTCAAAGAAGACGGAAAAACAGTTGTGAAGGCCACTTCAGTAAGAGTCCCTGAGAGTGTTAGAATCCAAAAGCAAGACTTTTTATCCTTAAGGAAGTCTTGCCATGAACAAACAGACTTCCATATCTTTTGCATGATGGAGACCTTCCTACATTGTCATACAGCACGTGATCGCACTGAGCTCCTGGGTAAACCATAGAAGGGCTTTTAATTGCAAAGAAGCCTTGCATAACAGAGCAGATAAAGATGTGGAGAGAATCTCAATCAAGCAACTACAGCGTAATCCAGGATGAAATGATACATTTAACACACAGTTATTCAGTAAAGCTACATGGAAATATGTATTATGTATGGATTTCTATCATATACTTATTTATTTTAGTCTGCTTCTAACACTCTGTAGGACAAGTTGCATGCGTTTATCATGTCCTCATCAGAGACGAGTTCTCATCTCCATAGCATATAGAGAACCAGGGTAAGTGCTCCACTATGGTCCTGCAGAATACATGTGCTGCCAGCAGGCAGTACAGCAGCTGGAGGAAGGTCTGTGCATGGCAAAAAAATATGTGAGAACCATTCTTTTGGATTCTTCCCCACCCAAGGCATCTGCACACTGAGAGCAGGGCAGGGATGTAAGGGCAACATGCACAGGCCTGTAGGTGTTAGCTGGGCTCATACCTAATGGCCAGTGTGAGTGAGAAAGAAAGCAGCTGGTGATTCTCTGATTGCATGTGAGTGAGCTCACACCTGTAGTGCAGAGGCCTCTGAAGCTGGTCTGAACACGGGCATCAGTGCACAGGAGAGAGTATTCCTTTTCTTCCACTTCCTATAGAGACAGTTTTAATGGATATGTCCAGTTACCTCTCTCTTACATTTTTCTAGAGTGGCTTGAGTCCAAATTGGTTTTGAGTATTTTTCACCAGCAGACATCAAATGGGTGACAAGACAACATTGTATGCATTGTCAGAGCTTGTTAGATCATGGCTATGTTGCCAATATTCTAAGGCAGTGCTCATTGGAACAACATTTGGTTGGCTGAAAGACATAATTTCCTAATGAGTGTTTCCATCCTGAGAGTTTTTTTATGCCTAAAAATGTAGCAAATGGTAGCAAAAGAGCAAGCACCAAATGTCACTGTCACCTTGCCAAGGTCTATATTTGTCATTTCTAGACTTGGAACTTTCTGTATATATTAAAAGTAAATAGCTTTCAAGCTGAGTGTGTAGGGTATCAGGGTAAAAGATAAAAACACTTGACTTTACAGCACTGTAGTAGAGTTTCTTTGCCTTTTTTAAGCAATTATAAATGGCAGATGTCATCTTAGCATGAATTATAAGGCTTCCTGTCTGCCAAGGAGAACTTGTTTGTTAATGCTAAAATCATTCAACCTGGCGGTTCTGCTTAATAATACTCAAGGTAACTCCTTGGAGAGTAAGTGCGTAGTGTAGATGTCAATAAATATTTTCCAAAGCACTGATTTTACTGTCAGCCTGGAGGACTCTGGTGCTCTAAGAGTTAAATAACGGTTTATTAGTTTTTCGTTTCCTTGAGATAGACATTTTATAAATTAATTATTGATTTTAGGCTCTTTAGAGTTGAAGATTTCAAAGGTCACATCAGCTTCTTTCAGGCTGGTACAAGTGCACCAGCCTGCCACTGCCTATAATAGGACAGTCATAGTACTGTTTATGTTCCTGTAAGGAAAAAGCTTTTGCAAGGCTATTTTTAGGAGTTAATGAAGTCAATACTGGTGTGGGAAACCCGAATAAAGCTTTATGTATGTATGTAGGTGCTATTTCCATACATACAGGCTATTTCTGTACATGCATTAGAAACCTTTCGTTTAA
This sequence comes from Oriolus oriolus, assembly GCA_013400235.1. NCBI lineage: Eukaryota > Metazoa > Chordata > Aves > Passeriformes > Corvidae > Oriolus > Oriolus oriolus. The sequence continues at coordinate 1,419,500 of VXBT01006601.1, forward strand.
CCTGCTCAGTCAGTATATTCTGTCTCCATCGTGCTTGTAATTTTCTGCAGTCAAAAGCAGGAGGTCAAACAAAAGGCATTGTGTAGGCTTCAAAACTTCCACTTATCTTGATATGTCATGAACAGAATTTCGCTTTAGTTCTTTCTCTAGTTTTGGCAAAAGTGCTGCCATTTACTATGAAGCACACTTTAGAAGAAGACTGAGAGAAGCTTATTACCTGAAACCCGTCTTTTTTTTTGAAAAGAAATTGGCCATGATAGAATTCTGGTATTTCAGTCTCTGAACACTGTTATTCACACAGCATCAATCAGATGCTGTAGATGCTCATACTGTTTTTCATCATAAACATTTTAAGAAGTTCTTTACTCTTAAACCTCAGACTGCACAAACTAAAATTAATTGCTAATGATTCTCGTTCATTTTCATAAAGTTGTGCTGGTTTGAGATTAATGCAGTAAGTAAAAAGACTGCCATTTTTTATCTTACACTGCCATTAAAACTCCAGTCATACTTACTAGGTTAGCACTGGGTTTTTATATTTCTTCTAAAGTCACCAACAGCAGAAGAAAATCTGACAATTGTTAGTAGTATTGAAATGCCATATAGTTTAAAATCATGTCAGGGAAACCATTGCAAAGCTCCCCACACTTTAATGGATCTTCATCCCCACTTAAATATTTACTTGCTTGTTTTGCTGTGCATCAAATATTACTCATACTCTTTAGTCATGAGCTTTTAAAAATCCTCTTCCATGCTGTTGTTCTCAAAGTGATCAGTATTTGTTTGCTGTTACCATTTTTTTCCCTAGGAAATACATTCCTGAAGACTCATATAGCAGGAAGTATTTTTCCTGCTTTTACTGAGAATACTTGGGAAAAAAATTGCAGGATTAGATCCTGAAATTCAATCCTGAAATCTCATGAGCACACACTTCATTCTAACCATGACAGCAGACTCACTGAATATTTTTCTCTTGTGGAATTGGTTGAAAGACAAATAACTGAGTCTGTATTTGTCCAAGCTATCCCTATATACTCTTTCAAATGTTCCCTTAGAAAATGATCCCTACAGCTGTTTGAATTGTTTTGTAATTGAAATCCACAATAATTATGTGAAGCCCTTCAGGGGAGACTATATGCCTTCCTTAATTTGAAATGGGTTTTGCCATATAGTTGTGGGTAGATTTATTCTCTAATTTAACTGGAATCTATTCTCTAATTGAACTGGAATGACAAAGCAGTGCAGAAAATACATATTCAGAGATGTAAACCAGTGTACCAGTGTAACAAATTGCAGCCCACTCTCTTTTGATTTATTGAGGTCTGGTTCCCAAATCAATGACATTCAAATAAAAGACATACAAGGACTTCTGGGGCCTTCTGGTCAGGTCAATAAACATGTTTTCATGTCAGTGCGGTGACTGGATACAATTCCTCTTTCTTTTTTTGTCCTTCTTTGTTTTGTTTTTTTTTTCAAATAAAATGAAGCTCTTTGTGGATATTCTGTACCCACATGAAGTATTTCTTCCCAAATAAGAGACGAATAAGATCTTCCTTTCCAAATAATATGATCTGGCACCTAAATACTGGGCATGGTCAAGGACAACTTTCTTTAGCTGACCCTGCTTTGAGCAGGATGGCATTGGACAAGTTGATCTTAGGTCATCTTTGTCAACCTCAGTGGACCCATTTCTTTCTGTGGAAAGAAAGAAAATATCTGCTCAATCCAAATTTAGAAAATACTTCTAAGGCAAACATTAAAAAAGCTCTAATCTTCATACAGAAACGCCTCTCCTATACAGCAGCAATTTTTAAACTCATAAGAATATAATAACTGTAAAAAAAAAGAGGAGGCTTTAAATGAGGTTCAGGTAGGGATTAGTCAAGAAGACTATATTTATCTCATTCACACAGCATATTCAATCCCTTCTGGGTTTAGTGTACACAAAGATATATTTGTCTTTTTCTCATTTGGTGAGAAAACTAGACCATATTTCCTTTCCATCAAGCCTCACTTAAACCTCTGGTACATGGTAGTATGCTCTCTGGGCATGTCACTGTGGTCTGTTCTTTGGGGTTTTTTTACTTTGTGCTGCTTTTGCTGCCATTAGCTGTACAAAATAGTGTGGAGAATTGAATGGTAAAAAATCAAACTTGGAATTCAAATTCCAGTTGAATTTAACTGATTCTGTTAGTACACAAACATTTGTTTGTTAAAATATACATAGAAAATAGAAAAGCCCTCAATCTTTTACACCGGTCATCAACTGGCAAAAAAATAAACAATAACTTTCCTCAGCCTTCCCTTCATGCTGAGGTTTGGTGATCAGCTATTTCAAATGATGAAGCTTTTCAAATATTGCAGTTGCTGTTCTCATGCATGCTGATTTGCTCATCAGCTCTTTATTTCCAGTGGTCAGACATCCTAAGCAGTACTATCAAAGTCCTTCACTCTTAATTCCCATTCAGAGTTCTGGTTTTTCATCTTTTCCTTTTTGGCATTTGCTCTGAAACATCTTCTGAGAATTTTTCTATGGATAACATTAATCCAGTCCATTCATTTCCTAGACTGGGCAAAATCTCAGCAAGCTCAAAACCATTATCTTCCAATTTGTATCCCTGTCTCAGACCAGAACATTTCAGTGAAGTAGTCAGTACATAAGGGAAATGAGATCCTATTCCACGGATCTCAGTCTTCTGATGTACGTGCTTTACAAGCACGTCCTGATCTTCCATGCTGACTCCTGCAGGTCTGTCGATCTGGAGAAGGGTAGGTCCCGTGGAGTGGATTGATGCTGTGCAGCCAGTCCTGGCTGGGTTCTCATTGTACCCATATGCAGCCAGAGGTGTAATTGTGCTTGGATATGCTGTAGCTCAGGACCAAAATTACTTTATGGCATCTTTTGTTCAGGTGCCATATCCCCTTTTAATGCCCTTGTAGCCCACATTAATGACATACTGAAACACAAGCTTTTAAAAAGCAAAATGGGTGACAGCACTTCTTCACTTGAGCACAACCATGCATAATGTGTTCATAAACTATACAAAAGAAGTAGGTAAGAAGATGGGACATATTCCATTGCTAATGCCCCCTATGGATGGAATTATCCATGTTTGTACAAACTTTGTTTCATGTAGTCCAACAGCATCAGGTGCATTAGTGCCAGAAGAACTCTCTTCCTATTCTCTCTGGCTTTCATAAACATGAATCTGAGCTGACGATTTTATCTATCCTGTAAAAACATCACTTTAGCATTTATAGTTTGCATTCATTCAAAGGTGCTGTGTCAGACATGAGGGACAGACGTGAAAAGAAAACCAGAAAATCTGAAGAAAAACTCTGGTAAATAATATGGACTAATATTGGAAGGAGATAAACCACATTTCATCCCAGTAAGCATTGCTTGTTGGCAGACCAAGCCACCTTCTTCCAGATCATCTCATTATTACAAAAGGATGAATGGGATAGAAGAAACTCTAGTAACACCAGAAGGCTGGATATTAGCTGTAGGAAAAGATTAGATGAGACGAGATGGATTTGGCTCAGTCCCATTAGAAGGAAGCTAAGGATAAGCCCCATACTGGGGCTGTGATCAGAGATCGCCTCCTGGAGAAAGAGTCAGTGCCTGAAGCTCCTGACCACCTCCTCACTTCCAATGAGCAGCTTGGTATCTACAGGACTCCACTGCAATGTTGAGGGTTGTAACACATCCTGACATTCAAGGCAGTTGAGGAATGATTTAGTTCCTGTCTCTCACAAGTCAGAGCTTCACCAAACAAGAAAGCCTCAGCTGTTGCGAAAATCCAGGGTAGGATCCTGGAGCTTTTAATGTTGTCAGAAATGTCTGTTAAGATCACTATTTGTGAGTTTGTTTTGTCTATATCAATATGAAAGATGTCCCAAAAAACCCTGTGTCCTGTTCTCAGTGGTAAAAAGCTTTAAGTGAGTTACAGTGTTTTTCTTCTGAACACAATTTTTGTGCAGCATTTTGGTTTATACTTGAAAAACAAACAAACAAAAAATTTAGTAACAAGCAGAAGTTCTAGGGAAACGTAATGTCTGGCATTGAACCACATGTAGGTCGCTGGAAAAAATGGACAAGAGTGAGGTTACAGGGGTCCTTCACTGCTACAGCACTGCTATTACTTCTGCATTTTCAAAGAAAAAGCTAAAAATAGGAAAAACTTAAATTACTTTTCCCTAAATGCCCCCAACTGTCTCATAGAACAGATAGTCCATCAATAAAATTTGAACTCGGGCACCATGTTTGTGGGGGCAGGTGAGCCCTTGGATAGGGGAGCCACAACCCTCCCCTGGAAGGATGAGTCCTAGGCACTCTTCCTGGTTAGGGTGACCAAGAAAGCCTCTCCCAGAATGCCTGGTTGTATTATGTTAATGTTCCCCAGTTCAGTTTCCCTGGTTGGCCTGTTGGCCTCCCCACCTCTTTTTACCTTATATGTCTCCCCTCTAGAAAGTTCTCCCTTCCTGGCTCTCCCATTGGCCCCTGTCCCCTTGCTCCTCCCTCACTGTTCCCTCATTGGCTCCTTTGCCTCAACCCCTGCTATGTACCACCCCTGTGCCCTCAGATGATTGGCCCTGATCCTTTCCCCGCCCCTTCCAGCCCCATACTTAAACCTGGACCCTCCACCATTTTGTTGTCTTCGTTCCTGGACCCCTTCACCTGTGTGGCTTCAATAAACCTACTTTGTGGAACCCCATACAAAGACCCTTCCCTTGCCGTCAACCTCCTTTGTGGATTACAAGCTACCTGGCATGTGTGTGTGCAAGCATGTGTGTGAAGTGGCCTGCTGAGCGACTCCCTTGCTAGAGATGCCTCTGGAAGGTTGTGGCACCTCACCATCTACCCCCACTGCGACACATGTTAGATAACGAAAAGTTAAGAGACTATGAAAAAGAAAAATACGAAGAACATCTTTGCTGCCATAAACTGGGTTTGCCTGCAGGACAGCAAATGCTTCTGAGTGCATTTGGGGAGTGTTTTGGAATGGAGTATTTCGGAAGTGACTTGCTGCTTCCACAAAATCTGTATCCTGCTTTGGGAAGAGTATGAGTCTGGCTTCAAGGTGATCTACCATCCCTCTCAGGGCTGTCTTTCTTGAATGCCATTTGTACTCTGCAGTGCAGGTCTGGAAACTTTGTTTATTAATGTGGTTGGTACGGTCAGTGAGCTGATAAGAGAAAGGTGATCCAAATGGTATGAGTTAATATGCCTGAAGGGGTAGAAGAGAACACAAATTATGATAAGCACTGGTCCTTTTTTCTCCTGGATTATGATGAATGAGGTTTGTATAGACATATTTGAAGAAGCAGAATGAAGTTACGCAACAGATGTTTATCTTTGAGTCATGAAGCACTAGAGTAGAATAGACATGAAGAGAGTGCTTAATGAATGCCGTGGGCACAGAATCAAATACACCTGCTTTGCTTCTGACAAACTTCTGATCTTTCCTTCGGCACCCTCAGTGATGGCATCTTCACAGCCGTCCCAGGCAATCTGTTCTGATTTTCCTGTATGCTCCTTGCTGAAATTTAAGTCTGTTACATCTTGTTATTTCCGCAGTAGATGTGGAGAGCTGATAGTAAAAGTCCTGTTTCACTAATCTGATGCAAATTGCCCTCAGCCTTCTCTCAGATAGAACAGCTAATACATATTTCCTCATAGGTTATGTTTTTTAGGCACCTGATCATTTGCTTTGCTCCCTTCTGGCACCCAGCACTGGATGCAGTAAGACCACTGACTGGGGGTGTGGGAAATTTCAGCCCCCACAGATGTATGTAATAGGAAGGATTTGAAGATTGAATGCAAAGATGTGGCATAAAGGTGCTGCTTTGAAAGCAGAGTGAATGTGATAGGTGTCATTGGCTCTACATGCATCAGCATGTGAAGCACATATGTGAAAGGACTAGGAGTAGATGGGGAAGACTTCAAGCAGATTATGCTTCATATTTTGGAGAAGGGAGAATGAGAGAATATCTGGTAAGAGCAGATTAATCATACTCAAAGTGTTAAGAAAACCATTTCTTTACAGCAGAGCATGTGATGTCTACCAGAAAAGAAGAGACTCGAGAGGTCAAAAAGGAAAAAAAATACTTGTAATGCTGAGATATGAGCTGATGAAGATATAAAGTGTGGATTTATATGTATGGATGAAGAAGGATAAATGAATGTAGAGCTAAGTAAGGAGTAGCTTAGTAAAATTCAATAGAATGCTTCCTTTCTGGGTTGCCTAAAGGCATTTGTATTGCTTATTTGCCTTTTTCTGCATCCTTTTCCCCATCAGTGCCATTATCATTGCAAAGAAATTCTGAACAAATCTGTCAAGGAAATAGGAGTCCCTGGAAGTTTATGAAATTTAGTGGCTGGGACACTCCCAGGGGAGTATCCCTCGATGCCAGTTTTTGTTGGTTTGTAGCAGTGGGCTAGGAGGTGGCAGAGCTGGAGGTGGTAGGACCATGACTGCTGCAGATGGCATTTGCCTTTAATTTTGGAATTTGGGTAGATTTGTCTCTCTTAGGATGGGCTGTCCCATGTTCCGAGAATGCCTCTCCCCCCATTGCTCACAGAGGGTGAGTGGATGACTACTTCAGGTCAAACCCTTACTTTTCAGCAGAGACCAGGTGACATGAAGTCCAGCTTGGAGTCCAACAAGAGGTCATGACAAGGGGACAAGGGCAGAGGGAGCAAATGGTGACAGAGTGGCCAAGTGGCCTTGTGGTGGGAAAAAAAAAAACGCAGAAAGGCTGGAACTGGAGGAAATCAGAGAATAAAAGCAGCTAAAGAAAGTTAAGAGACCACAGATGACAGCTGTGGTCCAGTTCTGGTGAACTGGAGAGATGTTGGGGGCTGAAAAAGGCCCCATTCCACATAAGAAACCTTCAGAAACCCACATTATTTCTCCCCAGGTCTTCTGACTGGTGACCAATTTCCCCGAATGACTTTTCCAGACCAAACTTTCTACCTGCTGGTGCTTGTTTACAAACAACATGGTACAGTATTTATAGTGCTTCTGAATTACATTTAACTGGTGTTTCTTCCATACCACTGCATGTTTGTAGCAGTGGTGCCAAGTTCTGTAAAAGACTTGCTAGCTAGCACAATTGAGCTGCCACCCACACTGGAAAGCCTACAAACATTTCAGTAAACATGGGAAGGTGTTGGCAGTCCTCTTTCAAAAGAAGCCTCAAAATGATCTCTTGCTTCTCTAAGGAGACAGTGTAGCCAAGATGTAAACAAATGTATTTATGTATTTGGGGTGTCCAAACAAGACTCTTAGCTAGACTGAGAATTTCGTTTCTGGTTTTAGAAGAAGGGGCTTTTCATTCTTTAACTAAACCCTGGGAGCTCTGAACAGAAAGGCTTCATATTAGGAGGGGGAAGATCAGTTTGGAAGAAGGAAGAGTTAGACTGGATTCAAGGCAATATCTGAGATATATTCTGTATTTAAAAGGGCCTGATTCCCATTTCCTGACTGCTTATTAGTGTTTTGCCTATATTGATATCCACCAAATGACACTTTGTTGGACATTTGCCAGACATAACACAAGCTCCAGGTCACGAGAGCCGAAGTGGTAGCATCTGAGGCAAAGGATCTAGAGTAAGTCATTTCACACAGAGAGGGCAGAAGATTCCAGGAAAGTTTAAAGCCCTCTTAGACACTATTAGGGCTGAAAAGGAGAAAGAGAGATCCACAGAACAAATGAAGTTTCAGTAGTTGGAGTTTTATTGCTAATAAACTTCAAATGTGGCAAATTAACTTCTGTATCTATTTTCATTTATTAACTGTCAGCCTCAGTAGGCCAAAACCACCTCATAGATAGTTTGGAAGGTGAAATTTGAAGGAGCTCCAATGGAGACAGAGTGCTTGATGAACACAGCAGTCCAGGTCCTATTGTAACACCTGCTTTGTCTCCATTAGTTACTTTATTGTCAGTGGGCTCACTCCAATGAATGAAAAGATCGAAATCCGTTCCTGTATATCTTCTTCCTGAACTTTTAATCCTCCATATTTAATAATTTTTAAATCAGTCACATCAAAACAAATGAAAGAGACATCCTGAATGGAAGCAATTTTTTTTCCTGTGCTACAGACAAGTCCAAATCAACAGGAAATTATTAAATAATGTTAAGTCATTACAGGACCCTGGTGGAATAATTCTGTCATTATGCTTTGGAAGACTTAGAATATATAAGCTTGGAAAACAGCAGGAATTTTGCATTTTTAAGAAGAAAATGGCCATATTTATAAAATTCAGATCATGTTTTAGAGAAGAAAATTGTTCTTGAAAAGTAGTCAGTGTCGATTGTTAGCACAATGTGATATTACATATAGCATCTATTGTTTTTCCAAGAGAGACTGACAAATCTCTCAAAGTACCAGGCTAAAAACTCATAAACATAAAGAATTGCAAAATGCAATATGCACGAATAATCAGTCTATTTCTATTACATCTAACTAGTTAGCTTCTTCCAGAAGAACCCAATCTGTTATTGTGACAATCAATTTGCAATATGCAGTGGAAGTTGTTTATCATTAAAAAAGAAAAAAAAGCCCTCCTCCACCCATTTCAGATTCAGATTCGGATTGTGCTTGTTTAATGAGCTCCCTATCTGGATTCCTCTTGATTTGTAGAAGTTGAGCTTATTTCAGAATTTTCAGCTTAGCGTGGGAGGTTAGCTGAAATCCTCTGTAAAAGCCCTTTAATTTTACGTGAAGTACATGAGGAACATTCCTCTGCCTGACAGCATCAGTCACACATGAGGCAGAAAAAGGTACGCGGAGGAAGCTGCCCTACTGCGTTGTTCGTGAGGGCAAATGAGGGCCATTCATCCAAGTCAGAGGAATCATGGCTGTTTTAGCTGCCTAAAGATCATGTGGTCTATCAAAACATTATAATGAAGAGGCTAAATATAAGTGTGATCATGTTTGGAACCCTTGGCAGAAATTAATTATCAATGCCTGTTTCAAACTGTATGAGTGCAGGGATTCAGATCCCAGTGTCTCTGGTGACAATACAGAACAGCGTAGGAAGGCTGAACCTTGAGGGCTGGTTGAAAGGAAACCTTGCCTTTCAGATCCCTCAGCATTTTGGTGACAGGTTGTCATGACAGTCCCAGAGCCACAGCGTGCAGGAGGATTTCTTCTGAGATGCCCCATTGGATGCCGCTGCAGATTTAACATTGGTGATAGCCCTGGAAAAGGAATGTCATAGGAAGCAAACAATCATAATGTTCTTTCTCCCCTCACTTTTTTGCCTTTTTCTGCACTGTTATATTTAGAACCGTTTTAAACTTGACCTGCCATTTCCTCCAAGAAGGTATTGAACAAGCTGTCTGAAGAGAGTTGTTTATCCCTGTGAAATCAGCCCATCTGAGACTCAAGTGTGACATTTGCTTGCATAAACCAGACAGCAGGGCAGTTGTGATCACTTGATTTCTGTTAGAATCAGGCTATGCAGCTGCTTTTTAAAGTTTTGCCAGTTCGCTGAAATTTAACCTTATAAAACACCTGATTAAGAGATTCTGTGTGCGTTTTCAACATTTTGAGATTGATCTGCATTTGGCTTTCATAACTAGTGTTGCTGAATCATGCCCCCTAACATAACCTGGTATGTGGCCTTGGCACACGCTTGTGCAGCTTCATCTGACCTTCATCCTCTGAGTCCCTTAACAGCACCTGACACTGGGTTTGTATGCAAAACCCAGTAGCACCTCAGTGCATGGAGTACAGCAAGTTCTGCCTGTGCCGCCCCTGGAGTGTCGCTGCCAGCTGGAGTAGTCATAGAGCTGGCAGCGCTCTCTTGCCTTGATACAATAGTGGGTACGCCTCCATATCCCATGATTGAATATGGTGGTGGTTCAGAAATAACTCTAGTTATTGTCCCTATGTGATAACCTGGTGCCTGATTGGCAAAACAAATCCCCGATTGCTGTGTCGGGAAGCAATGTGTGCTCCTTCGGCATACTCTAGGATGGAAGAAATGGATTCTTGGCTGTGAAACCTTCTCTTACCATTGTTAGAAACTGAAAGAAATCATTGTTATTCTAAATGTAGCTTTTCTAGAGCATGAGGAAAAGACCCATCTTACTGGAAAACATCACATTAATCCTCTTTCCAGCTCCTAGTTTGTGCTGTGGCCAGTATTTTTCTCATTATTTACTTGCAAATAGACAGAAGTTGCCTGTCCCCTACTTCTACTTGTAGCTGAATAACAAGACCTTTCTCTCAGATACCCACATTATTAACTAGTGTCTGACTGTTGTTAATTTGTTCTCAGCATGAAAAAAAAACCTGCTTTCAAGTCTGTTTAAAATACTGCCATTTCCCTGGGAAGTAAGGGAGATGGAGTGGAAGAGTGTGTTTATTTCCATATAACGTGCAGTCATACTTTTTCTGCATGGCCACAAGAATGAACCTACAGCACAGATATACTCACATGAGCCCATGGCTTTCTTCCTTCAAGTCACTTCTCACGCTTCAGTGCTCTCCTGGGAAAAAATGGGTTTATCAATATGAAATGGGTACCTCTTATATTCTGGCCCACACCATCCCATCGTTACTGGTTCTCTTCCCATCAGAGAATAAGCTCCAGTCTTGGAGTCAAATTATGGAGTTCTGACTCAGGCAAAATTTCTTGTTGTTTCTATTATTTATTAATGATAATAAAATAATAATACATCATTATTTATATATTGGCTGATTTGTGTTTAGAGCATGACTATGAATCTGTAAGTCTCTTAAACGCAGAATAGGCAGAGGTGCAGGCCCTGCTAAGTTTTATAACCTGATTTAAATGTAATAATTATAACATGTAATAATAATTTAAATTTAAATAATTTGAATTATTTAAATGTCATCTTAATTAATAATAACATATTAACTAAATGTAATATTAAATAACCTGGTATAAAATGTCCCTTTCTAGAGAATGTAGGGAAAGAGATGAGACAGCAAGCTGTTAGAAGATGCTCAACTGGAGAAATTTAGAATAATTTCTTTTAAATTTATCCTTGTAGAAAAAGCCTCCAAAGTGTGTTACGTTGCATTAAAATGTTCAAAAATAATCTTATTAGGGTTTCTATTTTTAATACATGGTAGGTTATATGAAAAAAAATCAGAGAAAATGAAGACTAAAAACTTGGTTACTTTATAATACTAATTGGAGGAGAAAGGTGCTTTGCCTCATACTTCTGTCACTAAGTTTATGCAAGATTAGAGAGTAATAAGTCTCCTTAACAGTACCAGTTTCAGGGTCAATTGGATCATCTTACTGTCATTTGCGTAGGATTTCTGTGTTTACATTTGGATGTTCCATATCTGGCATCCTTGGACGATACAAATAGAAGCAAATAATTTATTTGCTCTCCTCTGTTAAATGGTTTTCCAATATTTTTCATTTAGGAAAAAGTTTTACTCTTTCACCCAAACCTGCCAATATTTGTTCTGTTTACTGACCCCAGCAACAGCTTGTTCTATACCCCCGGTTTCCAGTGAGCTACAATAGCTCAGTTTCTGTAACAACCTTAGTTTCTAGGTAAGAAGATGAATCAGCTTTTATTTCTTGGTTAATACTCGGTAAAAGGGCCACGCAGTACTTCAACTGAGTCACTGTTCTTCCCAGTGAGTCAGATCCATCCTTCAGGGCATCAGGTATGTGTGAGTTCTCAGGAGAACATCTACTTTTAGTCACTGTATTTCCAAATTTGATTATCTTTTCCTGTCGTCATGCACTGTTATTACCTCTCTTTTTATCATCTCTTTTTTCTGAATGTACAGAGTGGCCTATCTTAATGTTTTTATAAGAAAGCATTAACTTTCAGTAAATAACTTTGCAACTATAAAGCATTTGAGTTATCAGTTGACTGATGCGTGGCCCAAATGTCATATGACCACTGCCTAGACCTCACTGACCTGAGAAGCACACTCTCCTGAAGACTCCCTCTGACAATTGAAACAAAACCTGAGTCGCTTGCCTCATTGTTGTCATATGCTTTCTATTCTTCAGACAGCTTGGGTTTTCTGGTTACTTCTTTCTAGACAGTGATAGCCATATATCAGATGTCCTCCTTCTGCCATAACACCAAGCATCTGCTCTGCCCTTCATAGCTGTGCAAGAGATTTCATCAACGTCAATCACAAAATGATAGAGTGAGAATAAGCTTCTTAATTGTGATACTCTTTCTGAATTATTTAAAGAAATATATCTTTTTTATAAGATAGTCAAATAAAGAAAATTAACCCCATGCTCTGTTTACCTCTAATATCAATAGAAGAATTATACTAGCCAACAATTTTTGTCCAATGAGTCGTGTATGTTTTCCTAAAGTCATCATTAAAATCTGATACTTGTTAAGCAGAAACTTAGGAAAGTAGCTTCAGTGATAGGTTTAGCATCACTGAGACTTCTCTTTGTGAGAAGCCAGGTTATGGTTTTCACGATTTCTTCAGCCAAGAAGCTGAAGGGCAAGGCTGGAACACAGTTCTACTGGCAAAATCCTGGGTGTCATTGCTTGTTTGTCTTGTTTGAGGAAAAGAACCTCAAAGCACTGCAGTGCCTCCCCCATGCGTCATCCCTTTGGGAGGGAAATAATTACGCTGAGAAATTAGACCAAAATAAGATTCCCTTAAGCATAACTTAACCTCAAGTTGTTGCCAGGAATGTGACAAGGAAATGGTAAGCATAGGCTGATATATATTTTTAATTCTTCTTGGAATGTCTTCTAATATTGTAAAGAAAATGGTTATTCAACATTTGTTCTTGCTTTTAGATCTCTGGGGATTCTTAGATTTTTTTGTTCTTCCCACTCTTTCATTTGCAGTAGCAGCACTGACTAATCCAGATGCAGTTGCCAGATTGTTCCATCTCTTGTATTAACCCTCAAAGCTCGTGGGGTACTCCAGCTCTCAAAAGCAGCAATGCACCTACACAAGGCCAGTCTCCACGGTCTTAGCGTGGGTTTGTTAGCTTAAAGTATGGGCTTAAACTCGTCTTTAACCAACAAGACCCACTCACATGCTGAAATGCTTTGCTAAACCAGAGCAGCCTGCTGAACACAGTGCTGTTTGCAGACGGTTGGAACAGACCGTGCCTGGTTATTGAGCATCACAGAAGGGGATATGCACAGACGTAAATCCATCTGCAGAATTTGGAGGATGATTAAACATTGTCTTCCCGTAATGAGCCTGCCTTGTACTTAATGATCATGGTGGTGAAAACAAACCTAACACACCATTTCATCTGTTAATTTTGCATAGCTCATTTGAATTGATTTTATGACCCTGTCATGTGTGACAAAAAAATTATGTCCAAAATGCAAATTTATGTTTAAAAAATGTGAGTATGACTGATGCAAAGAAGCAATTGGTGAAAAAAACCCCATTTTTAGAGGTTACACATTCTATAATGGGACCCAAAGAAGAAAGATAGCATATGGCACCTGAAATATATTTTATGATATGGGTTGCTGAAAGGCACATATGTTTCCTCTTTGTGAGAGAAAGTTGGCTGAAAGTTATCTACTGAACGTCAAAGTTTTCATTGCTATTCCTAATTATGCATTTTTCTGATGACCTAATCAAACAGAAAAAGTAAATCATACCTCTGACTTTTAGCAAAGACACAAAGTGCCTGACTGTCCTTGAATTTAGTCTTTTCTAATTGCCAGTTGTTCCCCAAAATAATTATATTGTAGATTTATTTTTATAGCCTGAAGTTCTGTTCTAGGACAATTTCACCTCTTGAATTTGATGTAGATGTTTTAGGAGAATTTTTAAGAAGGATGATTACTGTTGAATTATAAAAGATTTCATAAGCTACAGTGGACCATTTTGTTCTCTGATGCAACCCCGAGAAGACAAAGAAGTTGTAGAACAGATTAATTTGATTTAAGATGTTTGAATGCTAACATACTGGAATATCTGGGATGACCTTGCTTCTTTGAATATTTAGAAGAAGAATGTTATAAACAACATTACTAGTATATACTAGTTTACTGCATTTCTCCAGATGGTGGTATCCATGGTCCCTGAAAGAAGCCTTGAGTAAAAGAGAGGTTATAGGTCTCTGTCCTTTTCACAGATCAGGTATATTAAATGAGACACCAGTCTGAAGATTTAATAAATGAATTTATTGATTATTCAATGTTTTGGGATAGATTTCTAAAGCTCCTAGTAGTGCTCTGATTTGTTTTGGTAAGCTATTTTGCGATATCCAGGAACCATCTCATTTTTTCCTTGCATGAGGCTCTGACCTCTCTTCAGATAGCAAATTATTTTCTCTGCTCTATTCAGAAGTAGCTGCCTTCTTTTCGTGGGCTTGGGGCTTGGGTAATATTTAGTAACTTATTAAATTAGATGGCCTAAATACTTTAATCAGTTATATAGCTTACATTTGTGTAAACACCAGCTCTTAGAGCAGAATATCACAAGCATTGCCCAGAGGGGACTAAATACCCAATGACAAAAGTGGATGCCTGTCTCTGGTCTCCCTGCAGCAACGCAGGATCAAACCCTGGGAGGGAGAGGGTGGGCAGGGGAGGATGATGGTGCTGGCTGGCTTCGATGGCCAGTGTTCCAGCAGCCCCACCAGCCCTTTCTGCTCCACCTGCAGGTCCCCAGCAAAGCATAACTAAAGGTAGTTAGGGGACCCACATGGACATCACCTTCCAACAATGTGTAGCACATTTCCTTACAACTTCCACGAAGAATGAACCTCTTTGCAGATTTTAGCAGTGTTTTCACCAGACCAAAAAAATCTGTACACTTACTCGTGTTAGAAAAGTCTCAGCTGAGAAATCTATCTGAGAAAGAGCCTGAGCAAGTTACTGTACCCAAATTTTAATCTATCTCCATGCAATTGAACAGATCAGTATGTTTCTTTACATGCAGGAGGGTGGTGAAGCACTGGAACAGGTTGCCCAGAGAAGTTGTGGATGCCCCATCCCTGGCAGTGTTCAAGGCCAGGTTGGATGGGTCTTTAAGCAACTTGGTCTAGTGGAAGATGTCCCTGGCCCATGGTAGAGGGGTTGGAACTAGATGACCATTAAGATCCCTTCCAAACCAAACCACTCTGTGATTCTGTGCTGCTCTTGGTCAGAAGAGAGCAAGGTGATGATTCCTCAGGGTATGTTCTTGTACAAAAGTGAGCTGCATCTATTTGTCTCAGAGGTCTTTGAAACACACAATTGGAACAATTTCTGAGGGAAATTACTGAGACTACTGTTGATCCCTGTGTCCTTGTCCAGTACCATTAGGTAATATTAAAAAACCCTGAACGAAAAACCAAACCCCTGCAACAGAGGAAGTGATCACTTCTGAATTATTTAAAACAGTGCATTTGCTAGTGAGCTTCATGAGAAATGAACAACTGTAGGACATGCCTGGAGCTTTTTAGCAGATAACCTTGGAAAAAGTTGGTATCTGGTATAAAACAAATGCTAATCAGAAGAATGGAATCTAAAATGAAAACTTATGGCCTTAGTATGCATAGTTAGGATCTACATCCCTAATTATTAACACCTTAATAGCATATATAGGGGTTAGCACAAGAAGTGGTAAGAAGAAAACTGTGTTATGTGAAGGATTACCATGTATAATTACAAAAATCAAAAAAGCACATGCCCCAATATGAGAAAATGAATAAGAGTAAAAATAAAAATGTTCAGAGATGACTTAGAATTTTTCAGCAGTGGAGTTCAAAGTCCAATATTTCTTAGTTCTAGCTAATTACTACTCTTGAAAGCTCCTTGTAATGGGGAAGAGGAAAACAAAAGGATTAGGGATTCAAGATTGAACAAGAGACCTCTGGTTCATATATTTCTGCAAAGATGGAACAGAACTGCACAGGTACACTGAGACTGGAAGGCTTGACACAAAGTCAGCCATTATTTCTGATTTTCTGGCCACATATTTTTATTCCAGTGTTTGAGAACATGATGACTGTCTTCATCTTGCACCTGATACTAGTAGTGCCCTTGAGCAGCTCTTGCATTTGGACTTGTTCTGAGTATTTTGACATCCTGAGTAAGTTGGAGTAACAGTTAATCTGCTAGATCAGTCTGTGTGTACTGCAAGCCATTAATTTCATTCTTACACAGAAGTACTCACTACTCAGCCTTGTGGACAGGTGATCCTAACCACTTCATGTATTTTTCAGTATATCTTTGCACATTAAGTTACAGGACAGCAGAAGCTAATGATAGTCAATACTACCATAATTTCACAACCAGGGCAGACACAGTAAAGCACTTGCACAAGATCTGGACCACTGCCCACCTGAAGTGACTTCCAGCAAACCATTTCATTTTCTAGTCCCACATACTCAGTGAAATATGAGCAGTGATGCTGAAATGCTTTGTAAAATAGTTTAAAAGCCGCTCTAAAGTGTAACCCAAAGTGTATAATAGCTTTTTCAGTATATGACACTGCAGTAGACGTGGGGAGATGATGCTTGTCTTTCCTAGGACTGAGATTGCTTCAGACTTGAGGGTCTTTGCTTACTTCTGCTAAAAGCAGATTTTAAAGTTAGTTATCATATTAGGTGTTCATTCAGTGCATAGAAACATTCAAAAAATGTTTTCATTCACATTCTCATCCTTTGCATTATACAGAATAAAATTATATTCCTTCAAGATTATTTCCAGTTTTATTTGGTTGGACTAACCGGGTTTGTGTTGCCTGTCCTCCTTTAAAAGCTCATACTCCATTCTGCATGAAATTAATTTTAAAGCCCTGGGTACTCAGTTCATCCCTTGCACACACCCCAAATAGATGAATGTTGTAGCAATTAGGATTGTGTATTTCCTCAGTGTGGTCACATCAGAGATCTCCTCTTGAGGTTTTTCTGCTCAGGGCTCTTACATGTCATAATGATGGCGTGGGAAAGATGAGGCCAGTGGAGTTGGGATCTGAGCGGACAACAGGTAGGGATTGCATTGGGCAGGAATCTGTTCCAAATGGATGCTGAAATTTGGGTTCCTCCTTGGTGAAGAATATGTGATGGGGGATTCAAAGTTCCCTTCCACATATAATTTTAATTGAAATACATCTGGAGGCAGATGCTGAAACAAAAACATATCTAAGACACCCTAAGGGTGGTGAGAGAGATCTTGATCAGCTGACTCCCCTGCTCATCATGCTTCCAGGATAGGCAAGACTTGCCATAATGTCATCCTTTATGAAGGGTTAACATGAGCCCCATCATGTGCTGGCAGAGAAAGAGTGGGCATAAGTTACCAGAACTGCATGCTTAAAATAAGTAGACAGTATCAAGAATACGTCACTGCCCCAGGATCATTTGAACCCATCTGATTTTATTACACACACAGAGCATTAAGGTCAAAACTTCTGCATGGGAATAATCCAAGGGTTTGGGTAAGTATGATATTCTTTAGTCTCTGCAATCTGAAAGAACAAATAAAAAAGCAACTAAAGGGATTACAAATAAATCACCCTGCTTTCTTTATCCTAAAGCCCATTTGGCTGGATGCGTAGTAGTATTCAAAATTGCAGGAACAATTCGTATACTCATCCAGCAAACTGTTTCACTTGACTGACTCAGTGAATAAAGTTGATTAATTGCCAAAGCTGCTAAGTTTAGCACAAGCCACGTTTTACTTCCTCTTTTTTGAGTATATCCCATGGCTAAAAGCGGATTTTGTAAATCCTACATTGAGATTAATCATGTGTTGTGTTCAAAGACAAAACAGAGCCCTGAAATTACAGATTTGGGAAAAAATGTACCCCTTGTTCATTTATTAATTGTTTTCGCTATCTGATATTAGAAGTAGTCCATAACTAAGTCTCTCTTCTGTCATAAGTAAGGGTGCTTTCTTCACCTCTTTTTGAAGAATTTACATAAGGTGTTTATGTCTGAATCTAAACCAAGTTCTGTCTAGTAATACACATTGACTGAACTTCTAGGGATCCGAACAGAAGCATCTAAGGATGAAATCCCTTATGAAAACTCAAATAATCTTAGACAGATAGGACACATATGATATTTGTTGAAACATGAAACTGTTTTGGATTATGATATTTTGGGGGACACAGGGTTTTTATTTTTTTTATCAAAGCCTTTTTCATTGTACTCTCTTTTCTCTCCATTTTCAGGGAGCTATCTGTCTCTCTCAGTACCATGGATTCAGGGAACCTCACACCTTACAGAAAGAGATACTACATCTCCTGAGAAAGGGAGAGGGTTTTTTTTGTGTTCATGTTATTCTCTAATCAGTCTTCCCCGTTGCTCATATTCTAACAATTCTATTCGTTTTGGTCCCCCCTCAGTTGCCCCATCTCTCCAAAGAACTATTAGATACTTTCTCAGATTAAAACAACTTTAAAGTAGATGTGATTTTTTTCAACCAATGCTGTGACCTTTCTTCACTGCTCAGTTACAAAACAAAAATCAGTGAAAGACAAAATGTGGTGAAAATCCTAACTTTTTGAAATAATTATGTCTTTCATTTGTACTTGTGAACACATTATATACTGTGTTATATACAAGCACATAAATGTGTTCAAGTGCATGCATACCCACACATGTGATCTTTTTTCTCTTCAAATAGGATGCTTAGAGAGCACTTTTCTGTATAAACTTCCCTACATGCACATAGCTACACGTGTGTGTACATTAAATCAATTTTGATTTCATAAGGCTGTGAATAGTAGGAGCTGAAAGATTTTCCAATACAGTGCCAGGTGTGATCCAGTAATAATTTAACCAGTGTTAATACATAGTTTTGGAATGCAATACAGTGCACCAACAAAAACTTAATGCAGAGAGTCATGGGCTAGATTTTGATTTGTAACTCCCAGAACTCACAGGTTCAGCACCTTCAGGACTGCACAGTTTTCTGCACCCCAGATGACACTGTGACCCAGCCACTCCTCCCAAGCGCCTGCTGACCACATCAGCAGCCCACAGGAGCTGGCAGAAAAGAGTCCAAATCCTCTGCTTCCTTTGGCACATCCTCAGATTGATGCATTCCTGGTCTTTTCCCAGACAACCAGTTGTTTGTTTTACCACTGAGCTCCTTCTCAGTGGTAAACAACCCTAGGAAGAGGGGATTAGAGGAGGGAATTGAGGTTCTCATTGTTACTAGCACTTATCTCCACCAGGGACATTTTATACGGAAACTTTACCCAATAATTTCTGTCCTACCTTTCCCAGCTGAAAAGAATGCTCTAATTAAACACAATTGCTGCTATAGTCACTGTAGTGAATCTCTAAACGTGAAATTAGCAGGTATATGAAACAACATATGTCTGTTGTAAAATTCTGCAAAATCGAAGACAATATATAAATGGTAAGATAAAAGGACTGAAAGCAATATGATTAATGACTGGAATGTGGTGTGGTTATTCCTGGTGTCTCTTTTATTGATGGAAAATATCATACACGATAAGTTAATGAAATGCATTGTCATATTTCTTTATTGTCTTGGATCCAGAAAGAAGAGCAAAGCAAAAGTAAAATAAAATATTTCTCAGATGAGAAACAATAATTACTTGTATTTTAAAGATACTAGTAAAAACAGTTGTGATAGAAAATGATGGTACATCTCAAAACCAGAAATATTCTTGTTTCTTTCCAACCAGGAGCAATTAATTTTGTCTGTAATAGCCCTTCTTAGTGCATAACTTCCTGAAAAATGATGCTGCTATTTTTCATATCACTTTCTCTAGGTGTGATCATCTTCAAGTGTGTATTTTCCTATTTCCTCCTATTGCTTCAGCTTTATTTGAGACAGCTATGTTGGCACGATGGCAAGGTTCAAACACTCAATTTGAGATCATTGGAAGTTTCATTTTTGTTTTATATAACTAGTCAAATTAAATAGGAAGGCTAAAAACAGAGATAAAAGTCAACCTCCAGTTACATTAAGAATTCTGTAGGAGTTATACAAATCTCATACTGAAGCCTACAAGAGATTTTTTCTCATCTAACACCTTAAGACTCAATATTTATTTAGTATGTGGTAGCTCATGTCTGGAGATGAATGAAAGAAAAAATATCCTTGTTTCAAGAAAATAACTTAAGCTGTTTATATAATGGATGGAAACAACAAAAAAAAGAAAACAACAACAAAAAAAATGAAAACAAAAAAAACCCAAAAACAAACAACAAAAGAGAAAGAAAGTTATTAGGGAACCAGGGAGTCCTGTTGGTTGCCATATTTGATTATATCTCAGATAAATACATTATTCAGGACTGTCTGTGAAGCTCAGAATTAAATCATAGATCATTCACTCCCAGTAGAATTAAAGACATCAGAATGAAGAATCCAAGAGAAAGGTATGATTTAGGAACCCCCCAATTTGGCTTCATCAGTGACAGGTGTGTGAGGGGAGTTTTGGCCTGCCCTGTATCATCTTTGTGTAAGAGCCCCAAACACCTCTGTAGTCCACTGCAGCCAAGTGGGCGCTCCCTTGCACATGGCCCAGGGTGCCTTTCCCAGGGACTGACAGGGTAAGTGGCACATACCCTTGGGGACCAGCATCGGGGAGCCCCATGGGATGATGGAGGAGCCAAGTGGGGACTACTTCTTCCTTTGTTCTTCCTTTGTTAGACTCAAAGCAATTACCATCTCCCGCTTCATGGCACCATGGCTCTGCTCAGGCTGGTAAATATGTCAGGACACATTTTGCTTTTGGCAGCTCTGGTGTGATTTCCTGATTCATCCCTTACTGTGTGTCGCTCCTCAGTATCCTGCCCAAAGGTGAAGGGTGCGAATAACCCCACGAAGACAAACATCCCCTCACACAGAACTGCAGTTTGAACCTGTGAGAGCTGTAAGGTTGCCTGTGTAAAGCCTGCTCGGGCAATGTGCTTTTGTGCTAACTGGCAGTGGCCTTGTGACAGCAAAATGGAAATGCTCTCTGCAGCGCACACCCCATATACGTTTGACTTGACTCTGGCCTTTCGTTCTGAGTTTCTTTCACCCTATTCAAAATAACAGAATAAAAAAGAAAGAGAAAGTACTACACACCAGAAACCAATGGACATATAACTCCAGTATGAAACATGCTGACAGAAATTTGGAGGTGTTGTATGTCATGATGAAATGCAGCTATAAAACCACTCAAAGGTGCAGCAGAGACAATTTATACCGTTAACATTTAAAGGCTTGTTAAGCAGGATCCTTATTCCTGCGTCACTCTGCCTCATAGATGTTATTAAAGGGAGTGTTTGCTCCCTTCCTTATTACAGCAAACAAGTATTTTTGCTTTCATAGCGTTTCATACTCTTTTTATATAGACGTACACAGGTTTGTATATCTTTATGCATGTATTTAGACATCTTACTGATGTATAATATTATATACAGTATACATAATACTTTGCAAAATAGATCCAATATTTGTGTTGTTGTACTATTACATGCATAATATTCAGAGGCCTGTTGTTTATGTATTTCACAGGATGTTAAGGGATTGGAGTGGACCTTAAAGATGGACCTTGCTTGATCCAACCTGCCTTTGGACACTGTCAGGGTTGGGGCATTCACGATGTCCGTGGGTAACCTGTCCACTCTGTTACCTGTCCGTGGGTAATCTCACCACTCTCACAGTAAAGAACTTCTTCCTGATAGCTAACCTACATTTCCCCTCCTTCAGGTTGTACCCATTACTCCTTGACACATCACTGCAGTTCCTTATCAGGAGTCACTCTCTGGCTTCCTGGTAGGCCCCCTTCAGATTCAGAAAGTTGCTGTAAGGTCTCCACACAACCTTCTCTTCTCCAGGCTGAACAGCCCCAAATTCCTCAGCCTGTCCTCACAGAGAAGATGCTCCACTTAGTGGCCCTCCTCAGGACTTGCTCCAACAGTTCCATGTCCTTCTTATGCTGGGGACATCAGATCTCTGTACAGCACTCCAGGTGAGATCTCACGAGAGCAGAGTACAGAAGGAGAATCTCCTCCTTAGACCTGCTGGCCACACTCCTTTTGATGCAGCCCAGGATACAAAGTGGCCCAAATTTGTAATTTGGAGAATTATTTGTAATTCTTCCCAATTATAGGAAATCTGTGCTGTAAGTGTTGTATTGTTGCCTGTAATCAAGCTACTCTGCCAGTATATCTGCTTACAGGAAAGATGACCCCTTGCTTTAGACAGAGGGAGGTGGGTACAGAGTGAGACAAAGAAGGAACTTTACAAGCCTCTAATCTTACTGGAGCCACAGTTTTCCTCTTCTTTCTGCAATCCTCAAGTGCCAAAAGAATTTTGAGAACAATGTGAAAACAATAGAATGCAGAAATCACAGGTCCTAATAAGTGGTTGCAAAAAATTTTTTGAGTTCAAAAGAAATTCGAAAAAATTTCAAAACCGTCTTGGTATGGGTGAAAGCATGACCACATGCAGTGTGCAATATAAAATGTGTATAAAATATAATCATGTTAGTTGCACAAACCAGAGTCCAGATGTTATTTGTATGCAGCTGTACTTAAGAGGTTTTGGAAGGAGCAGTACAAGTAAATGCAGTTCAGCTGTTCAGAAAGGTGGACGGGAATTTTCATTGTAGGATCAGCTGGCAGTCAGTGATTAGAAGAAAGGGTTTTGCTCGCGTGGCCTGACATCTCCCTGCTGTCTGTAGCAGTGGGCCGTCCAAGAGCAGTGGTTTGGCTGGGTCCTGAGAGGCCTGCGGAGAAAGCGCTGCAGGACCACAGCTGGAGCCCGCAGCCAGCTGCTGTGCTGAGTGAGAGCTGTGCTGCAGCTACAGGCAGAGTGCAGGAAAATCTGGGAGAAACACCATCTTGCATCTCTTTAATCTCAATTTGGAGATAGATTTACGAGCAGGAAGGAGCATTTGCACCCCTTGCCCTTAACACCAAAGATCATCCTGGGGCTCACAGCCTGCTGAGGGTGCTGGCCACCCTCTTCCTCATCCTCATGTCTACTGCAGCTCTTCTCAGTGTCTGTGCAGAAAATAGTCTGAAGCCTACCTGGGAAGATATCATTAAGCCCATTCTGTCTGCTGGAGTTAGCTGAAATTGTCCCCACAGTTGAGAGGCCGAGAATTACCATGGAAACACTTGCAGCAAACTCTCATGTCAAAGCAAATATTTCAGTGTTAGTTAACAGATTTAAAAAGATGCTGATTGAAAGAGCAGCATGCTTTGTTCGCTTTATGAGGTCACTTAGCTAATCTGCCCAGTAAATCTGTTTTCTGCACGTGTTGCTCTCTGCTGACCTTAAAAGTTCTTGTAAAAGATCCCTTGGAGAGTTTAGAAATTACACAGAATACTCTCAGATGTTATCCCCAACTATAAGATAGCTATGACAAACAGATGACCCTGGCAGTGCTTTTCCTTTGGAAGTTAATATGTATCTGTCTAAGAACTGTTCCTGGGCAGGAAACTTATGGCTGCATGGTGCCATCTGCAAGGGAGTCTGTTTGTCCTGTAACAGCAACACGATTGTCAGAAAAGGCACTGTGTTGAGATCCTAGCACACTGGCCAGACACTGCATGGATCTGTGGTTTTGGTGCTTTCCCTGGCTTAGGATGCAAGCTTGAATGTGTCCCTTTATTGCTTAGTGTCACTGCTTCTGCCTACTGACTGTTTCTTACTTGTAAATACCACAGGCTCTTCTACCTGACCCTCGTTTTATTTGACCATTTAGTCAACTTGTGAATATAACCCTCAGCTTTGCCATATTCCCTTTTGTCCAAAGCATGTTTTTTTTACAGCACTCTTTCCAATGTGGTATTTTAATTCCTACCTAATGGACATTACATCCTATTTTGGCTTAATCAGCAATTTTCATTAGCATACTACTACATCATATTAATGATAATTTTGCAAGATCTCTTGTTTTTAATTTGCGGATCATTCTTGTCTCTTTTTTTTTTTCCCCTAGACATATTGCTTATAAACACTTTGGCAGTGTTAGTGCAGCATATGTTTTCACATGAATAATTTAGTAGTTGTACTAAACCACTATCATCCTGATATACCAGTCTGAATATGCTGAATATACTAGATACTGATTAGTATGGAAAACAGCACTGTGAGAATGAATTTAGCACAGGAAATATTTCACATGCAAAATGCATTCAGTTTTCACAAAAATATGAATAAATATACAGCTTATTTTTTGAATGACTCCTTATAAGTCATTGTTCTTGCACAACAGTGTAGCAAAACAGGATTTAAATTTACAAGTAGGACAAATAGAAAATTTGCCAAACCCTGGTTTTGTACAGCTCAAAATCTACATGGACTTGGATTAAATTTGCCAGGTATTTTCAGTTGTAAACATGTTAGGCTGCTGAGGAGTCATCATATCTTGATGGAGGGATGGTCAATGTCCCTTCTGCTTTTTCAGAGTCCAGTGATTAATGGAAAACATAGGAGAACTGTGTTCATCGCTGCCTGTATTGATTTGAACTATAATTCTCTTGTCTCAATAGTGCCTTAACCATCAGGATAAAAAAAAAAAATCCCAACATATGTTTCCTCAATATTTACCTCTCTGAAACACTGGAAAAATTTTTATAAATACTAAAGCGTTCACTGTCAAGAGCAGGAGAATGGCATAGCACAGTGGCTGACCCATTTCACAGCGGCTGGCCCATTTCACAAGAGGTGTAGACTGGAACCCCTTCTGTCAGAACTGGGTCTAGAGCTTGGAGTGTAGGTCCCAGAAGCGTCCCCATCACTGCTGATTCTGGAAGAACAAGGCAGTGGTGGAGATGCAGATGGTCCTTCATTACCTGTTGTTTTTTGTATGTCTGCCACAGGATGGAACATTTTGTTGCAGATTGAAGAGATGTTTTGACCCAAAAACACGTTGATAAGGAAGTTGTTTTGTTTTACTTTGGCAGAACTAAATGAAGAGAGAAAGATGTTGTTCAGTTTGTTCCAGCTGGAAGAAAGGAAAAAGAATTGTTGATTTATTGTCACTCTCAGTCCTGATTAGATCATTGGTATTGATGGGACAGTTGAGCCTTTGTCTGTGCTGCTGCTGCTTAACACAGAGCAGAGAAGGTCCCTTCCCCTATCCCACCGAATGCATATCCTGAGGAAGAGAACAGGAGAGCAACAGCTGCCACCAATATCCAGGTGCTCTGTCCCCTTTGTCAGTAGCAGAAAAGGGACAAAGCACAGGTAAAACAGGTAAAGAGGAGCCTGAGTACTGGGGCAAAAAAATCCTGCGCTGCTGGAGCTAATTTAAGCCGCCCCCTTCCAGCGCAGGGCAGTGGGCAGTGGCGTGGCAGCAGAGAGGTGGCCGGGCAGCCGGCCGGGTGCCACGGCTGCTCCTCTGCCTGCCGCCTGTGCAGGACGTGGGGCCTGAGTGCCCCACCAGCCCCGGCACGGTCCCTGGCTGGCATCTTCCCCGGGGTGCTGCTGCCAGTGGTGTAACAGGAGCAACCCGCGCTCACATGAGTGCCTGTGCTGGGCAGCGTGTAGGAAAAGGGCTGGGCGTGCGGGAAAAGGGCTCTGTCCACCTCTCCTTGGAAAGTCAGTAGCCAGAGCTGCTGCAAGTCAGCAGCTGCTCCAGTCACACCAACGGTGTGCCTTTCAGGATGGCTTTTTGATAAAGAAGGAAATTGAGGAAAAGAGCCCCTGTCCCCATCCCCTAAGCCATCCCAGTGTGTGGTACAAGTTGGAGCCTCGGGATTTGCTTGGTTCCCTGACAGCCAGTTTCCCAGCAAGTTTGCCAGGCAGGGTTTCAGCTCTCCCTCTGACTGTCACAGTGCAGTGTTTATTCTGAGGCCCAGGTACTGAGAGATTTATTTGCATGATCAATCTCTTCAACTTCAATGGGGCTGCTTTTCAAGGATGTCTGCTTTGGTAAGAGTAGGTCAACCATGTCCATAGAGACTATGCAAAGGAAAATATGCTAATTAAATGTATGCGGGAGGCCACATTTTATTTAAATGATGAAGAGGTTTTATTTATTATGAAGACTACTGTTTTAATTGCCTTTTTAAAAATTGCCAGCAGTCTTAACATTGTTTGTCCTTGAAAAATTGTCTATTTTTCTTCCCTGCTGTCTGTCTGAAATTAAAATTATGCCCACTTCTCTTTTTCTACTCTAAAACTACTGGTTCCCAGCAAAGAAATCAAAAGAAATGCTGTGCCTTTCATAAAACAGTAAACACACAAAACAAGAGGAAAATTCCACCACTGCATAGACTCATCAAAAAGGAATTGCCAGAGTGATGGAGGAGGGTATTTCCATTCCATTTGATGCTTTTAATTGCAGTTCTTATGAATGGTCTGAATCTCTCATACCTGAGTTGCAGCACAGAGCAAGTTATTTTTAGCAGCTGTAGCCCAAAGCTATTGTTGCTACTCTACAGTGGCATATCCATAGATACACTTTCTATCCTGCAGTTCCAAGATCAGTAGGCAAATTAAATGCATCACCTGATACAGCATCTTTAGTAGCAATTAACAAATATTAGACAAATATTAATTAAAAGGAGTCTGGAAGAAGATAAACGTAGCCAAAGAAATTGCTTCCTCTTGTTCAAAGCCTCTGTAGATGCATAAAACCCAGAAAGAAGAGATTCTTTCTAAAGGCGGTATAGAGGAAAGCTCTTTGAGATTTACCTTTCTGCTAAATACACAAAAAAGGAACACCATTATTATTTATTTTTTTAAAGAAAAAGGAGTTTTTGCCATTTGCAAATAAAGGTTAAATTTTGTGTGGAAAAAATAAAGTCTGTTTCTGCCTTCACTGGGGATTTTTAAATTTTTCAGTACAAAGCAGTTGGTGGAAAAAATTAGTCTCCGCGAATTAGACATTTTCTCTGTTCCAGAGTGCATTTTCATTAGGGTGAACAATGGAGACTGCTGGCTGGATTGCAGTGAGTAGCTTTGCATCGAAGGACAAGCTGCATTTATCTGAAGGCAATTCATGGGTTTATAATGGACAGCAGACCTTTGTCTTTGCTAAGAGTCTTCCTGTGAATACCTCTGTGATTCATAGCCAAATTATAGTTGCTTCCTACTATCATGGCCTTTTTAAGAGCAAGGTTCACAAAAGGCTCTCTTCAAATGCTAAGTGGCACTAGTGGGCTTTCACCCTTTTTTTTTCTTTTTCCAGTTATTAAAATCAGGTTAAATAAATAAGAAGTACCATTTTTGGTCCTTGCAAGGACTTTTTTGTGAAAGATTTTAATTCAAAGCATAAATATAATGTTTAGAGTGTCAGACATTTTTCTCTTAATTAATCCAGTTAACCAATGATACATACACTAGAAAAATCCATCTAATCAAGGATAAAAATCTCACAGATGTGCTGCTGCAGATATACAGTTTTTATTACAGTTAAAAACATGTTCTATTACAGTTAAAAACATGTAAAGGCTTCCAATGAACACCTTTTAAGTATTTTGAGATCCTTAACTGCAAATGACTGTATACTCTGCATTATTATATCATCATGTTGGTGCTAATGGGTGATATTCTGGACCCCAGCTTCCATAAGAAGAGATTGCTTTGGGGTGAATCAAAATAAAAAAATACATATAAAATGTTATTCATAGTAGTAATAAATGTTACCTCATAATAGTATGGAAGGCCACATCAGAACCGAGATTCTTTTGTGTTATGCATCCACAGGCATCAGTAGGCATCCACAATATGCTTAAAGTTGTATAGTTACTGTTTAATTAAACCACTGTTTCTTCAGGTTAAATTTGTGCAGTTTCTGGGGCAGTCTAATGTGTGACTAATAACTGTCTCCATAAGTTATTTGCCCACATTGTGCTTTAATTAAAAGTGAGCTCTGATTGCCTTGTAACATACAGAGGGCTGCAACCTGACTGTTCACTCAGTAGATTGGCAGAAACTTTAATCTTCCAGTCTACTCAGAGGTAAACTGGATTATTGCTAGCATATGCCATGAAATAACTTTTTTTCCCTAGGAGTGAGTGGATGAGTTTAGATGCCAGAGATTTAAGCCTTTTTAAACTCATGGTAGAAGAAAGTGAGCAAGTTGAAATTTCTCAAACCTCACTTTTTTTTTTCCCCACTGGAAAGTGTAGACTTCATATGCCTTATTCTTATCCTGTACTTGGATACAATAGGGAGGTTGTGAGGTGAGAAGAATAGCATTTAATTCCAGTTTCAGTCAAATGAACACTGTGAGAAGTGGTTTTCTCCTTTTTCTCCTTTCTAAGCTGCTTGGTAGTGGCCAAGGGCATTTTTATAGCCCAAGGACGAGATGAGAAAACCCAACACCCCACTAGAGTGTTGCTGAATTGCCTCACATGGAGAATTCATTTCAGGGGAATGATTCAGCCTGGCACTTGAGCACATAGTTTTGCAATAGCTTAAGACAGAAGTGTAATCTAATGCTCTGGTCTGAACAGTCTCTTGCAGAACATGTGTATGGTAGTTTCCACCTTGCCCTTGTCCCCTGCATAGAGATGGATCCTTCTGAGCTGCTTCAGGGGATGGACACAGAGGGCCAAGGAAGTCCACAGTGGAATGCAAATCTCTGCACTGCCTGAAAGGACAGCTGTCTTGGATGCCAGTGATAGACATGCCAGAGGGAAAAACACATTGATGACTTCATGAATCACGGAATGGTTTGGGTTGGAAGGGACCTTAAAGATCAACTAATTCCAGCCCACCTGCCGTAGGCAGGGACGCCTCCCAGTAGACCAGGTTGCTTAAAGCCCCATCCAGTCTGGCCTTGAACACTTTCAGGGATGGGACATCCACGATTTATCTTGGCAACCTGTTCCAGTTCCTCACCACCCCCACAATAAAGAATTTCTACCTAATATCAAATCGAAAGTTTAAAGACATTCCCCCTTGTCCTATCACTATATGCACTTGTAAAAAGTGTCTCTCCTTCTTTCTTGTGGGCTTTCTTCCAGTACTGGAAGGCAGCAATTATGTCACCCCAAAGTCTTCTCTTCTCCAGGCTCAACAATCCTGTCTCAGCCTTCCCTTGTAGGAGAGGTGCTCCATCACTCTAATCATCTTTCTGCTCATCTTCCCACTGATGAACAGTGAAGCTTTGGTATCAAACCTTGCTGCGTCCTACTTGCACAAGGTTCCTTTTGTTCTAAGACTGCAGATATTCCCATGCTCCTGTGTCTATGGATCCAAGGGTAAAAATGAGCTTCTACTTTCATCTTTTAACTTTTCAGGGTCAACCTGGCAGCTGGGTACTCCCACACTACCCTGTGCCCCTACACTACCATTTGTGTTCACTTTCTTGGAATCTTTCATTCAGTCTTTCTTTTTCTTGCTTATAAGTCTTCCCAGTTCACCACATCTTTTTTGGAAAAACTTTGCTG
The DNA here is from genome assembly GCA_013400235.1 of Oriolus oriolus. Taxonomy (NCBI): domain Eukaryota; kingdom Metazoa; phylum Chordata; class Aves; order Passeriformes; family Corvidae; genus Oriolus; species Oriolus oriolus. The sequence continues at coordinate 1,448,783 of VXBT01006601.1, forward strand.
CTTTTCTTCCTGAACCTCCATCCTCTTCACCTACTTGTACTGAGGACTACAAAGATACCTGATTTTCCTTTTAAAAGGAACATTGGGGGAAAAAAACCCAAACCAACTTATATTGCTGATAGATACTAAAGAACAAGAAAAAGCACACTTCAAGCAATGTAGAGCTTGTCTTTTCTATATCTGCATGTTTGAAACAAGTGTAGTTAATAAGCCTACATGCCAGATAAGAGCAGATAATTTTATGTCCCTTTAATTCTGAATTGGGGCCAACTTAATCAGGCAGTATGTGCTGTTTACTTTCATTGACTTTTTTCCATCAGACACCTTGACTGTTTGCTAATGGTAGTGCTTACCCATCATTTATCATCACATAGAACTGTAACCTTTTGGAAAGCAGAAGTCAGCATCACTTTGCCAGTTTTCAGAATGTGGACAGAATCAATAACAGATCAAACTGTCTACATCCAAGTGTCCTGAAGAAGAGGCAAACTGGGCTGTTTAGCAGAGGCCACTACATAATTTTGTGAACTACCTGAACTTCACCTGATATTCTCCTGAGTTTCCACATGGCTTTCTCCAAAAGGTAAAAATGTGACTGTTTCTGAACACTGAGAAGGAGTCTTTGACACACACTTTGACACATGAAGACACCTTATGTAGCTCGTAGACAACAGATGGGGAAGATATGCTCACTTCCACTCATTCACTATTGGGTATCAAGATTTAAAAAGCGGACACTTTATTCATTTTGGATAGTTCAAAAAAATAATTTCTGAATGCTGTTTATTCAGAAGGACAATCAGTAAGTTCTCCTTGGGTATTCTGGGGCAATGCCTCAGCAGCAATTACTCCTTTCTGAGGCTATTTTGCATCAAGCCTTTTTCAATTATTAAGGCTCATTCTATCATATTTGTGCATGTGCAACTCATAATCTGCAAATTATCCACATGCCACCAACTGCATGTTTGGATTAAGGTATCTCACTGAATAGTGAAAGCCCTATAAATCCTTGCATGAACACGCTTCATACAGAAATATGCACTTAAGAATGCAAACTACAATGGTACTTACAGGAAAATGAACCTAATTTTTTCCTTCTAGTTATACAGAAGCCCAGAAATATTGAAGTCACTGAGTTTTGGGGTCTGTTTATCATAAATTCTGTGATCAGGAGAGATTCTCTCTGAGATCAGAGAAACCATACCTGGGCACAAACTGAAATACAGGAGTTTCCTCTGAGCATCAGGAAACACTTTTGCACTGTGAGGCTGAAGGGGCACTGGCACAGGTTGCCCAAGGAGGTGGTGGATTCCTCATCCTTGAGATCTTCAAAAGCCTTCTGGACATGGTTCTGGGCAACTGGCCCTACTCGAGGAGGGGTGGTTGGACCAGGTGACCTCCAGAGGTCCCTTCCAGCTCTGTGATTCAGATACCACTTACAGGAGCTGAGGCATCAGAATTTGGCCCTCAGTTGCTTTTACGCAGGGGAAAATCAACCCATCTCTTAAAATGTCCTGCTAAAAGATACTCATAATGTAACACATGGAAAGTGAAATATGGTTGTAATAAGCAATTTTGTCAACAACATTTAGAATGTAACATTTTGAACTCTTCATTCAATTTTCGTGGCTCTCTGGAAATACCTGGTTTGACTGAAATTATTATTCTTCAGAGACAATGGAATCTTTGATTTCAGGCACCATTTGAATAAGACATCAGGAGTTTTTATTTTAATCTGGTGAAAAAAAAGCAGTTGCATTTTTCTCTTTAGGAACAATCTGGTACTTCTATCTTCAAAGCTGTTATTTACATATCAACAGCTTTGTTCATTTCCTCTCTTCTTTGGCCAAGTGTGAGATTACAATGAAAGCCAGAGAAGGGGTGGCAACTCCATTGAGTCAGATCAAAAGAGGCAAAAAGCAAGTAAACAGGACTATTAGGAGGAATAAACCATAAGGGCAAAAATAGCAAAATTGCATGGGTTTTGTGTGTTATTGAATTTAATTTCACATTTCTTTGTCAATTGTAAAATCTTGTCAGAAATCCGAAAATTATTTTTCCCCTTTAACCAAGTTGGTACTTTTCTATTTGGCAAATACACCATTGCATTTATTTTCCACTCCCATCTGTTAATGATAATACAATAAAGATACTTGTTAATAGGTTTTTGTGTAAGAACAACTTTTCCTTTATGCTTTTCTCATTAAAATCTTTTGTTGTCCCATGATGGCATCATTAGTAGTAACAGCATTTCTAGTAAACTCCTAATGAAATAAAAACTAACTATGTCATTATTTACTAGCAGCCAGTCATATTGGAAGAGAATTTGGCACTGCCTTTATGTAGTTTTAAAGATGTTGAACCAGGTTCAGACATGAAATAAGACAAAATCAAAAAGAAAACACTAAAAAGTAGAAGACAGTGATTTAAAGAAGAGAATAGAGACACACCTGTTATTTAAATGGCATGGCATCAGATACCAGTGCACAGAGCTGCTGCTTCCATGACAAAACAAAGTGCCCTTTTCCTTACCTTGTGACGAAACATCTTAAGACACTTAATGCATTTATAAGCAAACCTCTCTTGTTAATGAAACCAAGAAAGGAATTTATAGCATTTTGACAGAAACTGTAGGTGAGGAAGGAAAGAAGGAAGGAGGATGACAAATCAAAGTGAAAGACTTAGAACAGTGGTGAACGGTAAGATCGCACTTGTATCATTCTCTTATCTTACACTTTGACTTTCCTCATATCCAGTCCTTGCAAGTTCTCACAACACATCAGTGGCAACACAGTTTGTTTAATGCAGGAGTAGGCTGAGTGATAAGGATACTACATACTGCTGACTCCAGCTGGAATATTGGACTTGAAAAAGGACTGAGGGAATTTTTTTTCTGTGGGAAAAAATAATGTATTTTAAGGTTCTGTGCACATCTCACTGACTGATGGCTGGGGCAGATGTGAGCTATTCTCTGCTTTTCCAGGCAAGCTTAGAAAGGGATGTTGTAGTGATTTCTCTGGACACAGGAGATGGCTGTTATGATGTTGAGCTCCTTTTCACTCCCCTTAAGCTTTCCTGTTTCTTACTGTTTGGAAGGACTAGCTGGCACCCAGGTGACTCACTTGCTCTTCCGTGCTTCTCAAAGTGGTTTGCAAAAGAGGGTAAGCACTTTTACACAAGATTGCAATAACAAGTCTGTTCTGTGAGTTAGAGCAGAGTCTGAAAGAGAATATGAGCAGTGGGTTCAAGGATATTTTCAGCTATCAATAAAGTACAGGTGTCTCTGAGGCTGGGTGCATCTTCAAAATAATAGGCACCACCACCATACAATGTGTCAGGATGAAGAGAGAGTGCATTGCTCTTCTGAAAAGAGGAATTTGAGCTGAATGTAATTGCTTGTATGGACGTCAGCCAGTGCACCTGGGCTCAGTCACCATAGCAAACCCCAATTCCTAAATAGGAATCCAGGAGAAATGTTTTGTGTCACTATATAAATTCTCAGAACTGTTTGTGTAGTTCATATATTCATCTTCACTTTCAGAAATGACATTTGCTCTTATGTCTAGCACCTAATGATCAAAAAAGAAATTTCTCTATAACTCTGTCAGGATTGTGCAGCTAATTGGGCTGATCCACCAAGATGACAAATACTTTAATCCTTTTACTTCAGATATTTCAATATTGGAAAACAGAATGGATCACATATTTACGTGGTTATCTTGACCAAAAAATATCAGCTTGATTTATGTTGATTTTAATCAGCTAAGTATCCAGTCCTGAAATCTGAAGCATATCAAATTGCTGACAAAATCTTGGTTCCTTCTTCTCACTGCTTAGGCACAGGAATCTCAGTCCCAGAGGCACTGGGGCTGGCTACTTGCTCATATTGGAGTGGGTGAACCAAAATGTTCCTGCTCATCCTCTGCAATGGTGGAGTACTTTTTACTCATTAAAAAGTTGCCAAGCCAGCATTAGACCTAGAGCCAGTTTAGAACCTAGTTTTGCGTGATAGTTCTTTACTGAGAAGCCAATAAAGATCCCTGGAAAGGGTGCAGTGGGCATCTCCCCTGTTGGACATGTTCTGCCGCAAAAACACCTAAGTCTTCACCTTCTGGACAGACAGTGGCACTCTGTGCTTTATCCATGACTACTCTCTTTTAGTGCTAGAAGGACCTCCCAATTGGACAGGACCATCTCAGCTGCAAAAAGGAGTGGTAATTGTGGAGATATCTGATAGCAACGACCCAGCTGAGGACTAAGGTCAGGCCCCAGCTCTGAAGTAGCCCTTCTGTCACATGAAGTTTTGATACTCTTGTGCTGAAGTCCATTCACCTGGGGCTTCTTTTTCAGGGTCGATTACCACCATTCATTACCAATAAATTTAGATAGATGGCTAAGCCTCTAAAACCAAGTTTAAACCAGATTTTAGAATCAAGTGGAAGAAATAGCTTTCTCTGGATATGGCCTTAACTGTGAGTTAGGTGAGCCTGCTACAGAACACAGGAAGGATGAAAAGTATATAGTTTGTGAAATTTTCTTGTGAAGTTTGTCACAAAACTTAAGAGTAGCTGCTTATTAGAGGATGTAGAAGTTCTTGCTCGCTACAGTGATGTCTGAGGTAAATCGCAGGATGTTAATTCTTGTAAAAAATCTCAGAGTCCTGAATGTCAAGTGAATGCCTTTTTGAGAAAGAAGAGGCCGTGCTAGGCAAGACAGCATTATCTCCAGTGCCCTCATTTCCTCCATAATTGAAGTTATTAAAATATAGATATTTGGACATGTACTGGAGCATAAGATTGGATTTTTAGCTTTTTACCAGTTTTTCCTTTATTTTCTTCCTTAGGATCAATCTGCAGCCATTAGCTTAGACTAGAATACCTTGCTGTGGCTTGTCCCCTGGGCAGGCTCTGTAAGCAGTGTTCCAGCAGTATTGTGCTTTCATTGTGTTTGCTATTGCTGTCCTCAAGCTGAATGTCAAAACAGGAAGAAAATACAAACAACAAACTGAGAGGAAGATCTATCACATTTAGCAAGGCAGCCAATACTGGGCTGTGATAACTATGTGAAAAAGAAGGACTCTGCCACTAACAAGGTTTAATCAAATTTCTAAGGTTATTATATTGCATCAGCAGGTATTCAGAACTACCCTTTTTACATGAATCATATTAGGAATTCCTGATACTGGTGTGTATAAAAGCAGTTCTATGTCTTGTCACTGTATTAGAGATAGGTGTCCCAGCTACTGGGAACTGTAGAATATTAGCTGACACCAATCTTTCCATAGATAAGTGATATCTGGATGTACTTTTCTGGCATATGATAATGAATTGAGACTACTATCTAGCCCAGAAAAATAAGGAAAATCAATGAATTTGAATCAAACTATTCATTACATTAATTAAATGTAATGCACTTCTTGTGGATGATGATGATTAATCAGCTCCCAAATAGTATGTTGTGTTTTCACTTCAGTAGTGTTTCTCACACACGTGGATGTGCATAGCAGCAAACTGAATGCAGACTGTGGTGGCTAGAAAAGGATGTCAATCACACCAGCCTCAGCCTGCCAAATTTCATTTAAAATTTGTAAAGTTCCTCCATTTCTGAGCTGCATATCTGAAATATAATGGCCTTTGGTCTTGAGATTAATTCTTTATCCTTCTTTGACCCACTTCTGACCTCACAGCAGTTATTCATTATATTTTACACTATTTATATTTGGATTAACTTGATTTACAGGAAAGGAAAATGGAAAATATAAGAAAAGAACATTTTGAGAAGATGCCTTGACTAACACTGAGGTCAATTTGTGCAATTTTACTGAAGCTGGTCAGTTTACTCCCACATGTAGTAAAATGCATGCATTTACTCTTCTTTTAATACACAGAGCTTTCTATTTGGGAATAATAAAACCTGTCACACCTGATCACAATATTTAGCCTAACCACTATTATAGAACATAAACTCATGTTTTGCTATATGCATTAACAAGGCATTAACAATTCAGGCTGGCGATGTAACATTACGTACTGTGCACTGCTTGCCTTCTTATTAACAACATCTCTGAGTGCTATTGAATCTCAGTGTTTCAGAGAAGCTTTCAACCTGTTTGGTTTCAAGAGCACAACAAAGTTCTAGCAGGAGACTATTTAAGGAAGGTCAGATGGAACGTGATTTCAACAAGTCTCTGTTGAAAATCGTATCTAATATTTAAACTAGATAAATTTTCATGTTCTCATTCAACCATCTCATCTCGGCTGTCTCTGAGTTACCCAGCATGATCTAGGCAACTGTCTGAAGGCCTTCATATTATTGCTCTTTCACTCTGTTTGTATTCAAAATTGTGTTGCAAATCATCAGATAGATATAAAGTAGCCAGTTTGGAACACCTTCTGCGGACCATAAGGGAAATCAGATGTTTTCAGGTTGATAGCTTTATTCTCATGTCAGATTTTGTGCTTACCAGCCATTAGAGCAGCAAACTTGCAGATGTTGTATTGGTGTCTAAATGTTTTCAGCTGCCTTTAGATCAGTCAGTCATATCAGCTGGGTGGTTGATATCTCACAGGGACATTTTCTTCAGTTTAACCTGATTGAGTATAGTACCAATCTAAATACCTGTGAGATCCTCTCTCTATAATGGATTTAACAAAAACAAAGGCATCACATAGCCATCCTCTAGGGGAAAGCTGAGTCTCCAGCTGCAAATTTTAAAACCTTGGTTCAACTTTGTCATTAGTATTCTGAGAAAGAAACATAAGATTCATCCCACCCTGCTTGGGAAGGTTTAAACCAAGGTTTAGGCCAAATGTCTGTGATCTCATGACACCAGCAAGAGGCGGAAGGCCCTGAAGGGTCATGGACTCAATCCCACAACAGGTGTCTCAAAGAGGAGCCCCACTCCTCTGACCCTAAGCATTGCCTGGAGGATAGTACCATCTGCCTAACCTCAGAAAGCTGACATTAGGTGAGATAAATCCTGTCCTTTATGATTAAGATGTCTCTCACACGGCTTGATAAAAGACAAGTAAATTAGATCTGATAATGAGAGCTGCCTGGTGGCAGCTGAAACAATAATTTGTGAGTGCCAGTCCCACATGCAGATGATGAGACTGTGCACCCTGTCATTGCATTAGAAAGCTTTCATTTTCTAATGGATTTACTTCCTGCAGAAAGTCATGGTACGCTGGAAAGACTGTTTTGCATTTCTTATCTGTGAAAATTAAGTTACATGGGACATTTCAGGGTTTACCATATAGAGTTTATGCCCCTTAATATGCTCATCTCAATAAAATTTAGGGCAGTTGAAGATGGCTCATGTAAGATACAGGGTAATTAGTCATTTATATAGCTCACTCTCCTACAAACCAAATCAGCTTCTATATAAATGTCTAGACAGCGCATTACTGCTTTGCCCAGCCAACCCAAGAATATGGAAGTGAGAAAGATAAAAGGATCCCTGCTTCCTTAACTCCTTGATAACATTTACCACACTCCCCACTATCCTTTGTATTTCGGCAGATAAACCCCAAGCAATGCAGGTCCCAAATACTTCAATCCATCTGTTACACAGAGTTCATATGAGGTTTAATTTCCCTAAGTCCCACTGAAATCAGTATTTTATTTTTTGTTCCAAGTGTTGGTGTCAGAGAGGTTTCAGATGTCTCTCAGGACAGTGTAAAATCAAGGTCTACTCTATCCACGGCATTGTTTTTTCAAATATATTATCAACTAGTTCATAGTATACTTAATAGAAGACTGCTCAATGGGTAAGATAATGTGTTTTTAGATTTAATATAGCATTTCATGATGTAAATGGACCGAGTCGTGCAGTTTGGGCCAAAAGCTTTATTCCAAACAATCAAATTCCTGGTTTAAGCAGCTCTCCCCTCCCATTAAGTGCTAGTGTGCACAGGCTTGTCACGCACTGTGGAACACCTTATGAAGTTTATCATCTGAAAAGGAAGGTACTAGCTGGAGACTGTGTGCAAGCGAGTGTCCAGATCCAGGCTGGAGGGATTCTCTATGTGGCACAGCTCTGACATCTTCACTCAGGGCCAGGGTTAGATACCTGTATTACTGGGTTCTTCACTTCTTCCTCATAATATAATTTATTAACATGAAAACACTGGCTTGACATGGTTAGCATTGACTAGATCCTTACCTTAAATCACTGGCACCACTGTGGATACTGTGTCATTAAACAAAGTAAAAATTTCCTTAGTTTGGATCGAATTCTTGTTTACTAAGGCAATGTAAAAATGTATTTTTGGGGTTTGTTGTTCAGTGTGCAGATCAAAACCAAACAACAGGAGGATCAATAGGACAGACATTTCATATCTTCTCAGACAGGCAGAGTTCTAGGTTACATTCATTTCCAGCTGAAGGAAAAACATACTTCAACTGGAAATGGAGCTTGGGCTTTCTTGTGCTTTCCATAAAAGCTGGGGGGAAAACAAGCTGAAGTCACAAGAGTTCTTGAAATTTATCCCAGAGCCCATAATTAATGGTCTTTACTTAGGATAAAGACTATAGTTCTGTACTATACTCTCCCCCAAGCCCAATTTATGTTGCTTGTGATTGTTCATCTAGTAAACAGCATTTTTCTTTATTTAGTCTCTTCCAGAACATGTTTGCAGGGATTAATGAACAGTTTCACTGCACAGTATTTTTTCAGTGGCAAAAGAAAGAGTACAAAACCCAAGAAAAAGCCAGTGATCTGGGAAATGGTAAATATTGACAAAATATGATTGCAGTTCAGAAAAGGTTTAGCTGCCCATCTGGAATTTCTCTTTACCAATTCTATACATTCCTGCCATTTACAGAACAGGGATCTATCTTAATGTGTCCTGTTGTGAATAATTTAAATGAATATTAAGTAGTTTTTAAAATGCTTCTAAGACTCAAAGAAAATAGTGGCAGTCTTTCTTTCAGTTTCCATCTGTAATGTCTGTACCTGGCTTTTGGAGGTTCAGAGGTCAGAAATGAAGTATCTCAGAATATTTTCATTCTGTTGTTGATTTGAAACTTGAATTCTGTTGCTCAATCCCATCTCTGTTCCTTCTCTGCAGATAATTGGAGGTGAAAAAAACATGGCTCTTTATTGCACTGCTGCTCTGCACACATCCTATTCCTATTTTGGAAGACTTCCTAAACTCATTACCCAGGCAAAACTCCCACTTAAGTTATTTGTTTGCCTGTGCAGAGACCAAAAAACAGATCAGAGAACAGAACTGTTCATTTCTGTAAATGCGTCAGTTATTGTCATGCTGAAACTCTGTGCTTTTGTTCATCCCTTGAGCAGTGTCCAGACAGAGCTGGAAACTCAGGGAGAAATTAGAAGTCAAAGCCTTCTTGCATATTTACTGACCGTATTAGAATAACCAGTACTGCCAAGGGCTATCAGTTTTCTAGATTGAATGGACCTTCAAGGGAAAAAGAAAATGTTTATAGTGAAAGGAAAATTAATTAATCAGAACTTTAGCTTTCAGCTATCGGCACCAGAATACAATGTCAATTGGAGCAAGTGTCGCCTTTGACAGATCTCACCTGCTCTCCTGAGACTTATTTGCAGTGCCTTATGCACAGATCTTTACAGGAGCAGAGGAGTGCTCGCCAGCACAGCCCATTAGCTGTGAAAGCTGTTGTGTTGATTTTGATTTCAGAATACAATGCTGCAGCAGAAAAGGAGCAATGCTTTGCTATCTTTGCTGTTCACTATACAAGGCTTGGTATTGATTTGCTTATCAAGAAATATTCATTTCATAGAGTAAAAGAAGCTAGGCTGCAGTACCAAGGCTGTGATTGTGATCCTTGAGCTTGTAATTTGATTTTAAGATGTTAAAACTAGGGAAGTATGAGGTTCAGGAAATAGTACTATTAATGCTTTGTGAGACACAGGGAGACAGGCTGACAACAAGACTTCAACTGCTCTAAGTTATTTGGAACAGATAAAAAACCTTTAATCCTATACTGGGTTTATAAAAGAAAGAAGAAATATTTTGCTTTTTAAATAGTGAAATTCAGAAAGGGAGTAGAATGCAAGTGCTTAACAATATCATAAATTTGAGGGTGAAAATGTCAGTTCAGATGCTCTGAACTAATAAATTCACCTGAGTAAGACTTGCTCCTACATGTATTGGAAATCATGCTTGGAAACTAAAGATACAAGTCAAAATAGATGTATGAACCACCATCCTTTGTTTAGTGCAAATGAGAGTCACTTCGTTCCCCTCCTCCATTCACTGCAGACTGTAAGATAATCAGGTCCTATATGAATTATATTTATTAAAAGACTTAGAATACTTTGTTCAAATTATTTTCATTTTATATTTTTAATGAAAACCAGTTTTGTAGGTTTTGTCAAGTTATACCTGATAAGTTCACAGTCTTTTTAAGGGGAATCTCTTGGTCTCTCATAAGAGAGTGTTTGTGTTGCCATTCACTCAAATGGAGAATTAAGTGTGATCAGGAAGGCTACTGTTTGTGTACTGTTTCTGTCATTGCGAGAGCTGAGGGGTGCAGTGCATGGAACTGTTGGAGGAGGTAAGATACTCATATAGTTACAGTGCCTCTGGTCCAAGGAAATAGGATTCTTTCCTTAGTTCATGCTGCTTTCTGTGCTTTAGTGAGCAAGTCACACAAACCAGACTTGCCACAGCCTTTAATGGTAGGTTTCTCTGTACAGCTGTGCCTTGCCTGAGAGCAGCGTGGTTGTAATTTGGAGAAGTATTGGCAAAGCCAGGCACAGCTTAATTTAAAAGAATTGTTCTCAGACTATATTAACCACTGTACGAGTGTTACCTCTGCTGAAAAGTCAGTCCTGGGACATCTCAAAAGGAGCTTAAAAGTAGTAGGTAGTCTAAATTTCAGTTTATGTTTCACTTAGTAATATATCTGTAAACTGGTGATGATAGATATTCTCCCACCATACAGGCCAAGAAAATAGATAAATAAAATTTTCAAATCAGCTGATGGTCCTCTGTGTTCTACAGAACAGCCCAGGAGTGTATCTATTACATTCAGGAGAGCCCTTCTCTACTGAAATGTACACAATATATTGAGCAAGGAGATGGCAGAACATCAAGTGGTATTTAATGCACTCACTCAATGAGATAGGAGGCATATGGAAAAAATTGTATGGGCTCAAGTCGCTAAAAACTATTCTTATGCCTTGAGGGGGAAAGATAAATAAGGACAAATGCTGAATAAAAACCACCAATCCTAGCATTCCCTACGTTCTCACTGCTTGATATCTTCACATTTATTACATGCTTTCAGTGAAACAGGGAATGAGTGTGCAGGCATCCCTGCTTTCCACAATCCATATTGCCTATCTTGCCCCATACTCTTTGCTGACATGTCACACTGAGATCTCTCCACCTCCGACACTTTAGGGTAATTATATTGTAGCTTGGCAGTAATTACACCCAGACAGTACTTCTGCTCGGTCACTAGACCATGCTCTCTCTGCCTGCCCCCAATTAATCTTCCCCCAGGAGTCCAGAAAGGAGAGCGAAAGCTGTATTATAATTTTTGTGTCATTAAAAATTCCCGTGACATTTTTTAGTAATTTTGTTAGTAATTTTGTTAGTTCCCATGTCCTGGCCAAGACCCAGTTTTGTTTAGTTCCTTGAGTTATCTGAGAACTGGGAAAATGTATTCATTGTACATTTTACTTAAAATGTCATGGAACACATTGAACAACATGTTCAGAAATACATTTGTGAGTGATTCAGCTAGGCCTCTAAACTGGACATGAAAGGGCAAGGAGTTTCCAAAAATATTGTAGAATTTGTCCAAAAAGTTATTTGATACTAATCAAATGGCTATTTTTCATCCCATCTATGAAATTCCCTCTTGAGTTTTATCAGAAAGATGGAGCATTTTTCTTTTCTTCTTCTCTAACCAGTTCTGCAGTGTGGGTCAGGTTATTCAAAATCAGTATGATTGTCTACGTTACTCCTGGAAAGATTTCAGTCCCAGGGAAAATGACATTCCTAAGGGAATCTCATCAAGCATCGTTTTCTTGCCTTTATCCTTCCTTATTCTATGAGCAATCTAATCATTACACATTAATTCTTTACTATTTGTGTAAGTACCTGCATCTCACTAGCTCAACAAGCTTTAAAGACTTCTTGACTTTCAGCGATACATTGATTAAAAATTGAGCTGTTGACCTTTCCAAATCCCATCAGACACCTTCTTTTTCTGTGTGTGATCTGTGGGTGAGCTTGGACAAACCATTAAATTCTCTACAGAGCATGACAAGAGTTCCAGATCAAGGACTGCAAAGAAGAGCCCATTTGCAGTGTGCAGTCAGGATTTCTATTGTTTTTACAAAACCCAGAAAATCCTCTACTTATTCTTAGAGCTTTCTATTGGTATTTTATCAGTGAACTACTTGGAGATATATAAATATTTATAGGATTCTTTTATAACATAACATTTGCCAACCTTGTGTAGTCAATGTACTGTGTTTTTCCATTTTTATGTTTTTACAGATGCTCTAGCAGACCCATTCTATAAGTGAGGAAAAAATAAATAAAATATTGGTCCAGGCTATGACTTCCTGTCCTCTCGTATCTTCTTTCAGCTACCAGTCATAAAATGAGTTCTTCATCCCATTTGCTTATGGTGATGGTAGGCATAAATTACTAGAATTGACGAGTCTAAAATGAGTTTTGTGGAAGTCACTGTTCTGTGTAATTGCAGTGTTCCATGTAATGACGTATTTAATAGCACTGCTTGACTGAGACTTAGAGTAATAAATAGTCCCAGTCTTCACCAAATGAGTGTATAGCAGCATAGTAGCAGTCAGAAGAATTTTTGCTTCTTTTTTTTTTTTTTAACAAAGATAATCTTTGTCCTAAACAATAGCATTTTAAATGTGTTATGTAAATGAATTATCCAATACACCATTTTTACCTTTTTGTCCTTTCCACTGGCAGTTATTTTTTCTTGAGTGGCCTGAGGTTCAGGCAGCCAATACTCTTTCTCAGTGTTGGAAGCAAAAAAAAAGTAACTTAAATGCTGTTTTCTCTGAGCAGAAACTATGATTTGTTTATTATGTGCTCTTTAATTGAATCAAGATTAAGTTTTTTTCTGCTTAAGAGAAAAAGCAATGACACTTTATTGCACATGGATGTATGTAAAATGCAGTCATGAGTTTATGTAGCAAAGCCATTGTATCATCAAAGTGCATCAGCAGGCTGTGTTGTTGAGAAGAGTTCCCCATGATTGCTATGGAAAGGAAGTAATATCATCCCTTTAGGATCTGAGCATTAGAACTCAAGAGAAGTTTTGTTTGACCAGAAATGGGGCTTAGATACTGAGATTTCCATATGGATGCTCTGGAGATTGATGTGTGGTGGGTTATGGACAGCATCCTCTCTGTGACTGTAAAGCAGCTGTTTCACAAAAGAGTGTGCAAACAGGGGTAGTGGCTGTACCACCAACTGTCATATGATTTGTAAAGAGATTTATCATCTTTGTGAACAGGATTTTTTCTAAGGTTTTCCTTTCTGTCAGCATTTAAATGCTTTTGTGGTGTGCCTACCACCTTCATTGGCTGTTGTTTCAGGTCATTGCTCAGAACAGCCTGTTCAGTGGGGAACTCCTCTGACCTGGTCGAATAGATTATGCAGCCACAAAATTCAGCTGCCTTTGGAGACTAAGCGAACTGACACTGAGTAAAATGCTCTGAGCTACAGTGAGGGGTCACACAGTAAAGTCTGTGCCTAAGGTGTGATTGTTTCATCTCTGCTTTTGCCTGTCTTTTCCTGTATGTAGACATGACAGAAGCCCAGACACCCTTTCTCCAGTTGTCCTGTAGCCTGTGGCCCTGGTGACAGTTGCTCTGGTACTGACATTCAGGAACTGATTTTTGTATCACTTTGGGAGTGTATTCACCAAGTTAGTGACCTTAGTGGTTTAAGAAAGGACATAGAGAATCAGGTCTGCAGTTACTGAAATGAAACCTTGCTTATCAGGCCACAAGTAAGACTCTGGAAGCTTTAGTTCAGAGTGCTTCAAACTCAAATTGCATTTTACTGACAAATTGCCAAGACACATTTGACCCATGTGAGAGCCTCTTCCAAGAGCTAAATGAAAAATGCATTCTTGTAAATACCACTGAAGTTGTTCTTAGGTTCTTCTCATGCTCTCAGCCATTAGCCCCTTCCAGAAAGTGAATTTCAGATTCCTTTCCATCCCTCCTACAGATATAACAGTTTTTCAGCCTCTGAAGATGTTATGAGCTGTCTTTATAAATCTCTTTAAAATAACTTGGCAAGCCATAACATGAAATTGCATATAGTTGAAGAAAAATATGCCAGGCCATTCTGTATTAAAAAAAAATGGGACTAAATGTGAAATATGTAGGCTAAGTTGCACCTAAGGTTTTTTTTCTTTACATATGGTATACACAGGGTGAAGTGTCTAAAAACACCCTAATACTTCATCCTACCAACAGTAAAAACATTATGATTTACAGCCCCTAAAATGGAAGGTGCTAGCAAGTCAAGACATTAATGTTATATGGAAAAGAAGTCTTCAGTGCTGATCCAGAGTTGCCTTCATGCTGCACAACAGACCGGTGAAAGATTTCTTTGTGTAAGAGGTTTTTGCACATAGGCTGGCAAATTGTTCCTTCTACTGTGCTCCTTGTGTAAAAGGGAATTGAGAGCTGTTCCTCTGAAAAGAGCTTGACCAGGTAAGAGTTTAGAAAGGTGGGTACTCCTCCCAAACAAAAATTCAAAGATACTCCATGTTAGGATGTAATTAAATATATTTTAGGCAAAGTAGAAAATGGAATGTGAGTAATGAGACAAGATGTGCATATTCCCCTTGCTAAAACTGGAATTGTGATGTGTGTGTCTATTTATATATACACACATACACGGACACCCAAGAGCCCACTTCTGCAGCTCAGAATAATTTAACCAAAACTCATGTATTTTCCTGAGAAGGCTTACTGGTCTTCACCAGATGATTACCTTACAGATGTTCAATTTGTAATTTAAATTTTCCATTTTGCATGCATCTATCTGAAAACTTCTCTCACCAAAGGGGCAGATGCAAGTGAGGACGTTGACATCCATGTGCTATATGGATTAGTTAGAAGATGTGGTAGGAAGAAAAAGCATTTTCTAGAAAAAAAATCCTATTTTCTCGTTACTCAAAGCTTATTTTCTTTAAGAGTTATTAGAAAAATGAATCAGAACCTTTTAGATTCAACTGGAAATGTGGTGGACCTTCCTTATTAACACCTGAGCCACAGGCTCAACACCATTCTTTCTCTCCGTGATAAAGTCAATAAATTTAACTTGAATTTGCAAAAATGTAGCCAAATTCAGCAGCTTTGAGAAGAGGGACTAGAGGCTCCTCTTTGCCTATACTACACTTACAGTCTCATGGCTAGAGTCCTGTCTTTGGAGAAAAGATCTATGAATTCCAGTTGCTGTGCTGAATCAGTCAGGCAAGATTTAAGCAGGACGCTGCCTTCTGCCTGGGAAATGGCTTGCTAATTGTTGGAGAGATTGACTTCCAGAGTATGGTGGTACTGTGCCTGTTTGCACAGCTGCATCTTCCATGGTGTTTGAAAGTCAATTGACTCCCATCATAAAAGGAGTCCAGAATTTCTTTATTTTTTTACTTTTATCATAAATGCCCCAAAATTACGACAATTCTCAAATCTTCATCTCAATTTACCAAAGAAAGCATATAGAAAAATTATTATCTGCATCAGCTCAAATGAAGATTTTCAGTTGTGTTTATTTTTGTTCAGCTATGTGGTTTTGACTCACACAGGCCTAGTTTCCACGGGTAACTAAGGATACTTGATGCCAAGAACTCCTAAATATGAAATAACAGTTTAGCCCTGAAGAAGTTGTGTAAATTGCTGCCTTTCCTTCTTTCACACCCTGACAATTTTTTTCAGGCAGTAAAGCTTTCCAGCACTGGCCATAGTACTATAGCCTTTCAAAATTATTCAGAGCTGTTACTCTTGTCTTCAGGTAGATCATCTGCAGAAGACTTTTCTCAGGGCACCCTCACAAGTGCTTCATTCAGCTTCCCAGCTTACAGGGATGCTATCAGGAACCAACACTGCCAAAGTTGATGAGAGTTGATCCTGTGGAGAACTTCAGGGGAGACATGCAACTTGATTTCTTTTTTCTGTAACATGTTGGTTGTGTTATGAATCATCCTGTTAAACACAGGGTTTAGGTAAAATCTGTGGAGATGGGACGTGGATGGTGGCATAGCAAGAAACTGTTACTTTAGATGAATGCTTATGGTTGTGGTGGTATTTGGGCTGGTTTGAAGCAAATCCCCATATCATCTGCATTGAATATGTTCTGGTTTAGTTAGGATCACAATTTTGGATTTTAAATTTCTTCTGGAGGAAGCTAAATTGGAAAATCCCCTCCAAGTGCTCATGAATACATGTCATTCCCTCTCTCTGAGGGTAGAGTCCAAAACAATGAGTGGCCATGAAGAGCACTGAGACCCCAGCAGATGGAGACTTCCAATCTCAGAAACAGACAAACTCTACTTCAAAGTAAATTCCTTCACCTGCATCTGACAAAGATGTAGGAACCACAGCGTCAAGTCTTTTGATCTACTGATCTTTCCTGTCATGCCAAATTCTTTGCTAATGAGACATGTACACTGCATTAATTCGGAGTTGAGGTATTGACTAGCTTTAAATCCGCATTTTAAGTAAAGTCTTGGGTCATTAAGTACTAACTGAATAAAAAGTTTTGATCGAAGGCAGAGGAGCTTGCTTCTATTCAAAAGCTTGACTGAGTTCCAGAAGAAATAGGATCTTCTGTGTGAGTTTTTCAGGGTTACAGCCTGAAAGTATTTATCTCCTGTACATGCTGTTTGATATCCTTCTTTAAAGTGCTGGAAAGTACTTCATCATGGTCTTAGAAACATCTTTCTTGCAAAAACAGAAAAAAAATGAGTTAAGCACTCCTGTCTGTGCATCGTGCACCATCTACATAGAAATGGATCTATGCCAGTCGTAAATTTCTCATACTTCTCTTTTTTACTTATCAGTTATCTTGGACTTGGTTATGATATCTGTGGTATCTTGGTTGTTCTCTTTTTCCTTTCTGCCTTGCTTATTATTTTTTAAAGTTTTATTCAAAATGTTACCTTCACTTTGACACTGAATTTTGGTGTGTTTTCAGCCAAAATTGTCCTTTTTTATTTTGCACATTGCATTGCGATATTCTCTGTACAGGATGAAAGTTAAATTCTGAATAGTTGAAAGTAAGGAATTATATGGTTTTTTTGCTTTCCTATTGAATTCTTATTTCTACCAGTCAGCAGATAGAAAAAGTTGAATATGTCATTTTTATTTTTGTGCGTTTTTTCACTGGAAGGTGTTGAACAGTATCTGGGCCTTTAAAAAAAATGTTCTTTTTCAGATGGTCCCTCCCTGGTGTTCAAAAAGGTGGACAAGAAACTGAAAATCTATCAAAACCTCATTGAACCTAGAAATTATTCTCATAATGAAAATCGCTTCCCAGAAGTGCATATTCTTGATATCTTGATATAATTAAAGCTGCAAAACAGGTCTTGCATCAGCAGGAGTATTGCATGGCCTTGTCCCTCCCTACAGCTGATTCATCAGTCTAGAAGGCAACCAAAACTTTCACCAGTAAAACATGAACAAAGTTTAAAGTAGAGGGGAGCATGAATTTGGGAGGGACAAACTGAGTGAGAGTGCTACACTGAGATGATGACTGGCACCTGGCTGCTCAGCATCCCCTACCCTGTCAGAACACAAACAGTTTTTCCCCGAGCTGCCTCCAGCATGTAGAAAATGAAGGAGTCAATGGAATCTACCTTCGCATCAGCCTTCACAGTTTTGCCATGAGCCCAGTAAACTGAGGGGAGTATAAATGCCAGCTCATTAATATCTGTTAGCCACAGCAGACGTTGCACACTTCATACAGTGCAACACATTCTCTTGCAGACTAGCATATGCGTCAGGAAACGCAAAGTGAACATCCTCATTTTAAGGAAGCAAGTATAATGCTTTGTTTCTTAATACCTCTATATGTGCGTCAGCAGTCTAAGGTATGAATTTAGCTAGTGTTTTTAAAGCTGGTTATATTTTGACAGAGTAGCAACTTGAACAGTAAGAAAAGAATCACTAGAATTCACAGCTGCATAATGGACACAAACTCAAATCAAAGACAGGAAAAGACAAAATATCTCTTAGTATTTGATAATCTTCAAATATATTCTCACTAATCATCTAATCACTCACCATAAAACTATCTTCCTAAATTGAAGTTAAGTGAATACTGATGCAATTATTGTGAAGGGTCACCAAAGATTTTTATTAATCTAGAGTCAAATTTCACACTTAATACCTGAGAATACTTGGAGTTTCACAATAGCGTTGACTATTCACTTCAAGGGCTATTCTTGACCAAAATTAAAGCAGGAAGTTCCAGTTATGCCAGAGACTAACACAGCTAAATATTCAGATTATTAAAAATGTCAAGATGACAAAACTAAGCCCAAAGAAAATACTTAAGCTTTGGAAGTAGTCAACTGAAAAGCATTAAGTCTAAATAGGTAAGTATAATAAATGCATATATTTTTAGTGTTCACCTGACACTCAGTGATTTTTGCAATTTTTTAGCCTAGCATAAATTCATTGAAATGGTAAATAAGGTGAAATGGAGCAGGAAATGCATGCTTTAACACAATTTCTTTTAATTTAGGTAGGTGTTCCCTGAGGGAGAACAGCATCATTTAATCAGATTTTTCCTGACATTACATTTTGTAAGACTGGGGTTTTATGGAGATTCGTGTAATGAATAACAAATGTGCTGGTTTGTACTTGTGTTTCCATGAAATGTGAAAAATCTTACATTAGAGCTTATATAATTCTGCCATTTTCAGCTACATTAATATCATACCTAAAAACTATTTAAAGGGTAGTGTTTTATGCAGGATTTCTGTAATGAAGGAACCTTTTCCTTCTTGTGCCTGTCTTGTGAGAATTTATTACTTAAAAGAGCTGGAATGAGAGTTCAGAAGGACCTGAGAGCTTTGTTCAGTATCAAAAGGCAAAAAATGCAGGTGAGTTCAAGTGAGATTTTTTTAAAAAGAGTGGTCCTAATATGTATGCTACTGCTCCACACACCAGTGTATTTTTCTGAAGGATAATGGCAGCATGGCCTCATTGAAGACCTGTTTGTCCCATAGCCTAGGATGTGATGGGTCGTGCTCCCTGTGCTGCAGGGCTGTGGAGAGAGGTGGGAAGGACCTGGAGGTGGCTCCCAACTCTCATCCCTTTTCTGCCAAAAAAGTTGCAGGCTCCAGCTCTCCATAAGCAAGAGTAGTTTTAGCAGAGTAGAGCTAAGCTGCTCAAGCTGTATTCCTCCTCCCTCACTGTGTCATCATCTCTCAGCTACTGCAGCATGGTAACAGGTTCTGCCCAAGCTCAGAGCTCCACAGCCCAGCTCGTTCTGCCCCAGCTCAGAGCTCCACTGAAATGGTCTGCTAAATCCAACTACTAAATACATGCCCTGCTCATTTAGTAGAGGATTCAATAACCTCCACTGGCCTCATCTGCTTGCAGTGTCTCTTGGCAGTAGCTGTGTACCCCTCTTGCTACTGAGCCTTGTCCCTCACCCTTCCGCTAGTAGAGTTATTTCTGCTCCTTTGTCCTTGTCCTGGCTCCTCCAGGGGACAGGACAGCCAGGCCTTGCCTCTTGCCTTTCTGGACTCTGGACCAGTGCATCCCTCAGCATCTTCAGCTGCCAGCTCTGGCTTGGGTTGCATTTGGCCCCTGGCTCCAGTTTCTGTGCCTGATGGTGCACAGACTGGAAGAGACCCACTGACAAGCTGGGCAGCTCAAAGAGCAAACCTCCCTCGCGGGGCCCAGAGCAGTTGTGTTCTGCTGGTTTACACAGGATTTCTTTGTCTAATCTTTGGCATGTTCCTCTGGTGCTCACAGCAGCATTTTGGCATTCTGGCAGAGTCAGTGGTCAAACAGATTGAGCCAGCCCTCTTTTTGTAACAGGCAGGATACAGGCATGTACATTGCAACAGAGCAGGGACAGCCACTGCTTTATGAAATGCTGACAAATAGCAGGCAGTAATACACTGAGAAGGGACCACTTCATTACTTTATTGTAATATATTCCTCTTAAACAGTTTTCAAATTATGCTTACTGTTTGTACTGGATTCTGTTGTAGAAAGGTAAAGGAACTGAAATAAACTCCAGTTAAGAGCTCCATCATTTTCCCCCAAAATACAAAATAGAGCACAGCTGGCAGAAACAAATACCAGGACATGTGCTGTAGTGCTATTTTGCCAACTCCAACACCCAGCATCAGAGATGAGACCTGAGGTTGCCCTTTACCAGTTCGATAGGCTTTGACAGTTGCTGATCTCACAGCAGAGAGTTGCTTTTTGTTTCAAGGCTTTTCTCTTACAGGCCAAATGGGACAGAAGCAGCAGTGGAGGGGGATGCATCCCACAGACTTGTGGGGTTTTAGCTCTTTGAGGGCACTGCTGAGCAGTGTCAGCATCTACTGCCTGTTGCAGCTCAGCCTGCTGCCCAATCCTCTCCTCACAGTCCACATGTTTTTATAGACTGGATGCAGTCCAAAATCTGAGGATTAAGTTGCTTTCCACACATGACAGGTCAGCCAGAGGACACCAGCTTATATGGATCTTGATTTGTTTGATTTCCATATGTCTTAGTACTAAAGTCTTACTTTGGATATTCACTTAGTGAAGAAGTAAGGGAAATCCATGGCTGTGAAAATAATCCCGGAAAAGATAAGTCACTGTGCAGGGTAAGAGATTTATTTTAAAGAGTATAGAAATCTTACAATTTCCCTATTGCAGAAATCTTTTTCTGTCTCTCTTGTGATACGTGGATATCTTGCAGTGCTATCTCTGAGAGCCATGAGGAAGGAGCTCTCTGAATCCTGTTGTCCTCTCCTGAAAACCGGTGGCAGCAGCAGCAGTGGCTGAGAAGCTGCTGCAATGAGGCTTTCAAGAGCTGGCCCTGTTCTTTCTGTGCCTGAAAGCACCCAGGTGGGGGGAAGGCATCCTACCTTGTCAAATGCATGTACTCTGCCTTTGGGCATCACATTTAGTTCTTCATGTGTAACACGGCAGCAGCAGGCACTCAGAGCCTCACAAACCCCAGGCTTGTTCATCTGAGCAGCTGCTGCAGTGTGTTTCCTCCTGCCTTAAAGGTCTCTCGCTTTTAACCTCCTCCAGTACCTTATTACTGTGAACTCTGTAGGTCTCGTGGGCAAAGCTTCATCCCAATTATACTAATGGTAAAGGGAAAGAAATGGAGACAGGGAACTGTGTTTTAAATGATGTGGATTATATTACTGTAGACAAAGAAACAGTAATTGGATCTAATGAAGAGAGGAGGATATTCATTATAGATGAATCAGAAAGGAAAAGGCAATGATGGAAAGTAAATATGATTTGGAAGTGACTGAGTTTACCTGTCTTGACTGTCACCTACACTGCTTTTGTTCATTTCTAAGAAGTCAGACAGCAGCTGGTGATGTATGTGAAGGCTGTGTTGAGTGTTATTTCTCTGTTTTATGAAGGAAATCAGTGGGCACAGACAAAATTGATGTACAGTGCAAATATTTAATTAACAGTGTTTATATAAATTATTGCAGAGTATCAGTTTGAACAAAGGCATTATCTTAGCAGTAGTCAGAGAATCATTCATAGCATTAAATCACTGAGTTTCAGAAAGAAGAAATCGCATCCAGTTGTTGTGAATCAGGGCTTTTTGTATGGGATGATTCTGTGCTTTCCATCTGCCTGCTCTTCTGAGCTCATACAGGTTTCAGGGGCCTCAGGAGTGGCCCGGCAGGGGCAGCCCCTTGTAGTGGGATGGGCAGTGGCTGCACTGCTGATCCCCAGCTCGTGAATGCTGGTCCAGCCTCATCCAGTGCTACCACTGCTCCTCCACACCCTGAGAGCCACACAAAACTTAGAGCCTGCAGCTCTAACATCAGCATGGTGAAAGTCTCCCGAAGTGAGGGGAGTTACACCACCAGCCCTCCTAGCAGCCTTGGAAATACAGCAGCAGTCTCACCATGAGCTGAAGGCAAATGCTTTTCCCTCAGTGACTACAGCTAAATTTCTGGGGGTTCGGTTTTGATTGCCAAGGAATTGTGTGCTGGGTTTCTAACAGGTGTGGAGCCACAAAGTGCCACTGACCTGCATGGATCTTTGCTGGATTTGCATCATTTCAGAAGTCCCTTCCCCAGTAGGAATATTGGGTTCAGTACCTGGTTCCAAGGCAGCTTTGTCTGTTGCTTACGCTGCAAAGGCTCTTTTTGAGTTGCTGAGAAGGTGAACCACCACCGCCGAACTCTGAAATTTGCTTTAATAGCTTACTATTTTAAAAAAAACTTCTGCTCTTCCACAAAATAGCTGGTTTTCATACCAAATACTTATCAGTGTCTGTAGCACTGTCAATTAGACTTTTGCATTATTGAGTAGGGAGGATGTCTATTGCTTCTTAGGATGCCATTGTATAAGACATAGGAGCTTATTTCTGCCAAAATCCAACAGTTAAATTATTTTCCCAATAACCAGTGGTAGAGTTAATTCCATCCTAGCACAGGTTATAGCCCTGAACTTATGTTCCCCTGACCCAGTGGTGTTGTATGTCTAGCATAAATTTAATTCTTTGTATAAAGATTTTAAACCTCTTGTGGTGCAAGGACTTGACCCTTGGTTTCCAGTGTCCCAGATGAATGCCTTGACTGGGCTTTTACAGAATGTGTTTCTTGCAATAGCATCTGTTGGAGCTATTCCATGTTTAAATAATTGAGTAGTTACTAGGGCACAGCAAGAGATACCAAGTCGGTAATCTAGTAGTCAGGAATCCCAGCTGAGCTGATAAAATACAAATCTCTGGCAGAAACTGGGAGATGAAGAAGGTTCATGTAGGTTATCTTGCATTTTAGACGAAGATCGTAACTTACGATATTCTGAGATTTGGGCTTTTACCTGGAAGGTCTTAGTTTCAACCCAGATGAAATGGGAAAAATGTAAAATCAAGAACTTTTAAAGAACTGAAAAATTGTATTTGACCGTAGTCTAGGAATAAAGAATTCATATGTCAGTGCTGCGTATGTTTTATTTGAAAGAAAGAGTTGCTTGGGCCTTCAGTGTTTCAAAAAGTCCGCTGTTAATTATCCACAAAGATCATACATCACACGCTCATCTGACCTGAACTGGCTGGTGGAGTGTTGTCAGTGGCAGGATCAGGCCAAAAGTTTTTGAATTGCTGCCATTTTGCTGTTTCAGGATGGCCTTTTGGTGTACACAATACCTACAACTTAAGCAAGAGATGAGATCCAGTCCTTAAAACACTGTCTTAGTCATGGTAATGCTCCTGCAGTCTGTCCTCAGCTTTGGCACTCTGCTCTCATTCAGGTCCCCTCCTAGAAGGTGGACAACAGAATGAGGAGCAGGGATTGTCAGCTCAGTGATGGAGTCTTCTTTAATACAGCCAGTTCAATAACTCAATCAAAATATCATTCCTTTTCTTAACTTGGTGCTATCTGCTAATAATTTCTCCATTAACTAGGAATGCAGAGTAATAGGCAATGTGCTGTTCTGCATGTTAATAACATTACCAACTTCAGAAACTGCTTTCTCATGTTGTTTCAGAGGGTATCATCAGAGTTTCCTCAGTTTCTCTCTTTAAAGTTAGCGAGACAACCTTGAACTCACCATGGTTGGCAATTGACAGGATTTAGTCCCAGAACTAATCATGATGGACAACTTTAAAATTAGTAGCTACGCAAAATGAAGATAATAAGACTTCAGCTTGTCTGCAAGAGCCACAGTGACCACCAGCACCTCTGAAGAATACAACTTCTTCAAACCCACTTAGAAAAACAACTATTCTGGCCAGGATCGGTCATGCTATGCACACGAAGCATAGTGATCAGAACTAAATCTCTAGTGCAGTAACTATGAAGTACAAGGACTGAGAGATTAAGTTCTTGGAAATCAACAGAAAAATACGAATTTAGATGTGTTGCAAAACCTGAAAGTACAATTTCAAACAGAGCAAACATTTGGGGTTGTGGGGTTTTGCTTTTGCTTTTACCAAATAAAATCCTAGAAACAGAGATGGGGATAAAAGGTGTCTCGTACCAACTTCACATGGCTTGGAACTTGCCTTCAATCTGACTTGTTTTTAAAATAATTATTTCTGTGTAAAACTTTAGATTTTAAAATAAATTAAATGGATTTTCATGTTTTCAAATATAATCAAAATTCCACCTGTGAGGAGGTTGCCATTTTCTGTGGAAAAAAACCCCAAGAAAACATAAATTTTGAGAAAGCTGAATTAAAGTATTATTTTTTTTAGGATCAGCAATTTATTATGCTGTTGGGGGAAAAAAAAGCGGGTAGAAAAAAAGCCTCTGCATTAGTGTCCTCCTCATGACCTCTAGTTCATCAGTACAGTCTGGCTGCTATTGCTCCTGCGGCCAAAAGCATCAGCAGGCGTGAGGAAGGTAGCCAGAGCCTTGCCTCTGCTTGCACCACAGAGGACACGTCAAGCGAGATGCTTACATAGCTCTGGGCACCAACAGGCACCAGCTGGGTGGTCAGTGCTGGCAGGGTGAACTTTCCAGCTTTTTGGAGCTACAGCTGAAGCTAAAAGTACATTGCCACCAGCACCCTGGGAGGGATGCTTCACCAAAGCATAAAGGCTTCATCCAGACAAGCTGGTGCTACTACAGGTCTCTCTTACCCAGACTTTAAAACTGTCTATTACAATTGTCAGAAGCAGGAATAGTGGAAGTTGTATGTCTGGATCAATCATGTAAGCTAGATAGGATTTGACAACTTTGGGAAAGATTAAATTTAGATATATCAAGTTAAAACATAAGACCACAACAAAATCAAGTAATTTCCAAATAATTTGCTTCTTCAGGTCCTCTGAAAATTTCGTGTGGAGAGGGTTTATTCATCTGGTCCCAGTTATTTTGGATATTTGCTGATCTTTTTTTAAAAAATTGCATGCCGTGCTATTTAAACAGCAACCTTTAAGCTGTTTAAAGGAGGAGAGTGCAAAGCACTGGATTAATCTGCTTACAGCCCATATGGCCAGATGTTCCAAGGACTGTGGAGGAGCACAGGTCACAGTTAACCCTCATTCAAATGGCTTTCTCAGCAAGAGGGCTTTATTCCACTTGATGAATCAAACAGGATGGCATTTTTATCTTTGAAATTGAATTCAATATTCTGCTATCAAGAAGACAAATCAAGATGCAGCATGGTGTTCATGGGCACAGATTTGAGGTGCTGGGAAGTTTTCCAGTTAATTACTGAACTAATAAAAGTCAGGACAATCTAGGCAAAAATGCATGTTGTAATCAAAAGGTGAGGAGGAAAATAAATTTCTGCTTCTCTGTGGGAGAACAAGATACACAAAACTGAATTTTCTGTTGTAATCAAATGCAGCAGAAGGGTGCTGAGGAGGAGTGTTATTATAAATTAAAATTGGAGCCTTTACAAGCTGATAAATAGAGCATAATGAATAACAGTTTTAAGCATCAGCTAATTTATGAATGCTGTTCAGCCTTTGCCCCAGCCAGTTCTTGGGACTTCCTTTTCTTCCTAATGGATTTGACCCATTGTGTATTGCTTTACAAAACCACCTTCTTGTCAAGTGGGATCTCTTTTTTCTGTGTAATCTTATTTGTGTTATTCTTCACAGGCCCAGTCAAAATATTGACTACAGTTTCTTACCTTGTACTGAAGAAAACAGACTTGCTCTTTCTGTGGTCTTTATTTTTTTTATGTTAGTGGTAGACATAGGCTATAAAAACCAGTATGCCATTAATTTAAAGATGGCATAGCCCTGATACTTCTGGTAGAGCCTTTTAAAAGGAGTAGAAAATCAATAGAAAGCTGTAATTTCTCAACCAACTGGACTTCACAGCATCCAGTGTAAAATAGATGAACATTTGCGTTTGCTGTTGCAGGAATGTGATGATTTCCAAGTCACCTAGGGCAACACAGATGACATTCTTGCTGCAGCCGTAGCTCTCTGCCCAAGTTAGGTGATACTGGCTTTTTTGTGTGCAAAATTGCTTTTGTGGCTCGTATTGTCTGCATTTGAAAAGAAACATTTCCAGAGTGGGGTGAAACCGCTTCGTGTATTGCTCATCATTACAAAGCCCATCATAAACGGCTCTGGTGTATTGTTACAAAGTTAGTGGGGTTTGTGAGGACTGCTGATAATTACTGTGGTGGCTAATTGGGTTCCAAAGGTTTATGAGTAAGCAATCATCTGTGGCCACAGGGATGGAGTGAGGCGAGAGCACAGCTAGCAAACATTTTATCAATGAGTTAGCAATCAATAAAGAGTTCATTCTCAGTTTCTCTCACATAACCAGTGTGGACACCCTACTGCTCATTTTAGGCTACTTGAGAAACTTTTATTCAAAATTTTAGACTCCTTGGATTTCTTTTTAGTGCATGAATGGGCATTTTCAAACTGCTGACAAAGTGGCAATGAACACTGGTGAAGTGTTTTGTAAGGAAAAACATGCTTGGGATAGAAGTGGTGAAAAACCCCAGCAAAGGCAACCGGTGATCACTAGATAACCAGGTTATGTGAAAATAGAAAACTCGCAACTTTTGGAAACCAGGATCAGTAAAGCCAAGACACGGTGAAGAATTTTAACCATTTAATACAGGGTGTTGTGATAATGTATCAAGACAAAGACATTTGTAAAATTTCAGATATTTTACTGGGAAAAATGCAGTTAGGGTTAAATTTTTTCTCTTATTTTCTTCAATATACAGGGAAATGTAAAATAGTCACGCCAGGCAAAATTGCCATAGACAAAGAGTAACAGTTGTCACGTAGTTCTTATGTAATCTATCTACCACAGGAGCTCATTAGGAAATTTGAAACAGAAAGTTTTTCCATTGAAAAATACAGATTTAACAATAAAAAAACCCAACCACAAATTGACTTTTTAACCTTGAAAAATTCTGAAAAAAATATATATTTTAAAATAAATTTCTTTTTTTTTTAACTTTATGCCATAAATAAGATTAGAAATGAAAACTAAATGGCTTAAGTCTGTCTAAATAAAACATTTCAAATGATACTGCTGTATTAATCAGCATGCAGTTATGAAGTCACTATACATTAGTCAAAGGTATTTAGTGTTTTGACCTTGTCATTGCTGAAATTGATAGATTTTTACAATTGGCTACATCAGCAAATGCTCTCTGAAAACACAGAATGGAAGCTATACAAACCACTGCGTATTCACAATGCACTCAGCATTTTCATCATGAAGGATGCAACGAATTGCCTTAAAATCACAATAAAATGCTTCTGATTTCCAAGTGATGATACAGATCCCATATCAACATAGCCAGGCTGTCACAATGTGTATAAAATTGACTGAACAAGTGAAAAATTTCTGTCACAGTGAGGCAACTCAAAATTTTACTTTAATTCTCCATATTTCTCTCTTATTAATCAAATTTCTGTATGTATGCCCTTTTTTTCCTTCTGAAAAAAATGTGCTAAATGTTTGTAATTAGCTCTATGGAAGCAAATTGAAGGTCAAGCAAAATGAACCAGTTTTGGTTTTTATATACATGCAATTGCTGTTTTAACCTGGAATTAAATCGTAGCCTTTTATATTCATGGGCAGGATAAAATGCTTAAGAAATTCTGGGCTCTTTTATAGCATTTTGACTTTATATTGTTTCCAAAATATCCCTTATCACTGGATTTTGATATAAAACTTCTCTTTCATGTGAGGTAATTACAATAGACTTCAAGTATCTTCAAATCTCTTCTCTAATGGGGTTGCTGTAAGTGAAGGGAGTGAGTACAGAGTGGTAAATTGTACCTAATGTGCCCTTTTCATGACATAAACAACATTTACAGGGACATTTCTGAGACTGTGCACAAAGTGAACTTAGTCATTAAAAGCTCATTATCTACATAATTTGCAGTACTTTGCATTGGGTAGAACAATATTATCTATTTGTATTTTGTTGCTAAGTGAGATCTACATGACATCATTCATTGCAACAGCTGACCCAGATGAATAATTGACCACTGTTTCAAAAAATATTCTCTTTCCCCCTTTCTTCTTTTTATTCTCTTTATGATCCTTTAGTTGTGAACCATAGTCTGAGATAATATAATGAAACATTGAGCAAAACCTTTGGAACTAGTAAGAATAGTGGAAAACCTGATCAAATCTTGGCAATAGCAGGATAAGTGTCAACATTTGCTTTGATTTTTAATGTTTCATTAAATGTTCGTTCTTATTTTTTATGTTACAACATGATACATTAATAAATGATCTGTAGAATTAACTATTGTATGGCCACATGATAGTTAAATATCAAGAAACAGTGGTCATCCTTAGGCAAATATAGGAGTTTTAGTTATAGGAGTTCTTAGACGCTGAGAAGAAGGTTATATCAAGTCATCAGGAAAAAAAAAATTCTTTTTCACTCAGTAGCTTGTTCTTTTTTTTAACACTGTGCTGGTTGATCTAGCGAAAGATACCATCTCTCACTGCAAACCCTGTGCCATGTATCCTTAGACTGTCACAGCTACAGTGGCACCATTGCTCTCTTGTGTAATATATTAATGACTTCATGCCTGTAATACCCCAGAATAAACTGCTGCAAGGCAAAAAATGATTTAGTGGTGTGGAATTGGGTGATGTTGCTCCTTTTTTTGCCAGGAATCTAGAGCATTTACTGGGCAGAAGACTGACTGGGCTTAACAGCTGGAGGTGCCGCTCCTTCCTGAATTTTGTCTTCTCAGCAGTCAGAACTTCTTCCTTCCAAAGCACACGGTGTGACACTTCTATTTTTTCTGGCTGAAAGAAAATATAAGAAAGTTACTGTTGCTAGAACCAAAAGGGAGGTTGGACTGGGAAATTCTTGTTTTGGTTAAAATCGCGCAAACCCAAGAGATCTTTGGAGGAAGCAGGTGTTAAGTTTGTAGTTAAAGCCTGAATCTCCTTTTAAGAGCTGGAGCACTCATGCAGCTCACTGCCACTCTGCCCAGTCTCCCCCAGTTTTTCCAGGCTTGCTTTTTGCTTTGCGAGGCAGTGATTTGTTAGCCCATTTGATGGGGTAAGGGCACTGAATGCTCTCTAGGTATGAGGTGTCTTTGCAGACATTACAGAGACATGTTTATCCAGCAAAAACTCATTTAGCCAGGGTTCCCATGCATTTCTGTGGCACCAGGCTGATGCACTGGTATCAAATTGATTCCTTTTAGCAAATGAAGAATATCTGAGTTTTGAGCAGGAGTATTAACAAATGCATGAATTGCATCCACAAACTGCTTGTTATAGTTTACAATAAGCTTCTAAGCTTATTCCACAAGATGTTTTCAGAGAAAAAGTCTAGAACAAATCCCTGCCTTTGGGATCTAGCAGGTTTTGCTGTATTTTCAATTGTATAATCTGTGGAGATTTCATAGCAATCATGGACTGAACTTCTCAAGTCCTGCCACAGGTTTTTAGGAGACAAACTAAAGGAAACTACCTGTAATTTTCTTTACTGGGCCTAAGACCACCAGAAACCATTCTTAGTCACCCATGTGACTTGAAATAGAGGAAACAGATAATAGTTTTTTATTGGCACGGGCTAATGGCACCCACAGAGCAGTTCAGGTGCTGCGGTATAAAGACGTAGTCAAAAATTACAACAAGAAAACACAGTGTGAGAATTGTTATGGTTTTTTACAGTGGAAGAAGTGAAACCAACACATTTACTCGAACCAAATGCAGTAGAGGTGGCACAGGTCCATAACTACCTTGTAGTAAGGGCTGGTTACTATTCTCTTGTTGTTGCATGGACTGATATAAGAGGACTCCATTATTATCAGTTCAAAATTCACATTGCTGTCATCATTCCCGTACCTCATTTTGCTGCTGTCGCTTATAAGAACATTTGAAGTAAACCACATTATAAATGTAATCATACTTAAATTAAAACTGAAAAACAGCATTAGAAAAGTGAAGAATGGCAAAATCAATGGTATGTTAGATCAAAGTGCAGAAGTGCTTATTCTTAATGGAGCACCAAGTTCTTGTTTCACATGTTTGGGCTCCTTTTGATTACTTTAGATCCCCACAGCTGCTAAGACTTTGACAGGGATTCACATACAACAAGGCAATGAATATGGTAAAGCTCAAACCATTCACAAAGTGGTGATTGGAGGCCGACTTTCAGCTGAATGTTTGTACTTTGAGCTTCATTCCTGAATTAGGCAGTCATTGTCTCAAACCTCCTACTTTCTCCACCTTGCCTTATTTATCTAGAACATACTCTGTCAGGCACTTGCTTCCCACACATTTTCTGCCTACAGAAAAAACCTCCCTTATTCTGAAGGTATGCTAGCCCTCATCTGTGACTGGACAGGTTTTAATGTGAAATTGGAAATCTACTACATTTATAGACCCTGCATTAGATCTCGACTTCCTTCCGCAGTTTATCTGTCAAGTGCCATCACAGAAGTCCTTCAGAGACTGATCTCTATTCTATTTATCAAGCACTTTAGCCCATCAGTGACTAAAGAAGAAGAAAAAACAGGGTTTTTTTGAACTATAAAAGACACTTATGATTGGTGTAGCTTGGGTAAAATTCCACAGGCTGTGTTATTAGACAATTTAGATCAAACTGAGTTCCTGTGTTTGTAATTGAGGCTTTGACTGATGTAGCACTATTATGTCCTGCAAAGTTCACGTTATATTACTCAGAAGGATATAGAGCACTGTATTTTATGGGGAGGGTAATGATTGTGATAAAAAAAGGTTTTGCATGCTAATGAAGTTCCGCTTAAACTGGCCTCTGTAACTTCAGGTAAATTTGTAGGAAAGAAGGAAGAAAAAGCTTTGTGCCACGTCTAATTTTTCTCTCTCTCAAAAAAAAAAAAANTTCGAAATGAAAGGAGAATTTGTAATTAAATTCTTTTTAATTTTGGTGATGAAAAATAGAAGTACCTGTAACTTTTCTAATAACACAAAATGCAGTTCTGGATCAGGTATTTAGGAAGTTCATATTTTTTCAGATTTGATAATTTTCAAAAGCTCAGCTTTACATTTGGTTTTTGATCACCCTAAAATAAAATTTCAACTTGAACCACTCCTATTCAGAATTAAAAATGTTTTTGAAGCTCATTTAGATTTTCTTACTTACGAAAAACTAAAGAAACAGATACATAGCAGATTTATCCAGGAAAACTAATAGTTAAAAGGTTAAATAGGGCAGCAGGTAAATATGGGCAAAGTAATCATAACAAAAATTATTGTTCCTGATCTTGATTTTTTAATTATTTCTTTCTCTGATCTTTCTACTGGTAAAATGCTGGTATAGGATAAATATCTTTTCTTTACCTGTATATGCAGTATATATAAAAATCATAAAGAAAGTATTAAACAAACTATGCAACAGGATAATTTATGGGACGTGTAGTTAGGTCACACTTCTGTGTCTATTATAATTACCCACAGACCTTGGGAGTCCTGGAGAGCAGCCAGAATACCGGGATGCACTCTTGTACAGTAATAAACATATTCTTGGCACTAATTGCCCGTCCTTCCCCAGCAATTAAGGGACTGTTTTCTAGATTTTATCCATATGTTCACTATCACAGCATTTGCTCTTGCTATGCTCCTCTATCCTCTGTCCTAATGCTTCGTGGAGGGCTTATCGAAATACCACGGTCTGACCAAGCTGTAGGTCTGTGCTTTGCAGGCATCTCCGCTAACTCCCCTTGGCTATGGAGTGAAAGCCTGCCAAGAGGAATCCCATACGTTGTTTATTATCTGGAGAGCGTCCAGGCAACGCTGCTAATGCCTGCTGTTATTATTACCATAAATACTCCATGAAGCTGGGTCATATCCTTAAAAACAGGATATGCTGGGGTGGAGAAATTGTCTTCTGCATGTAAGAAAGGAGAAAGAGGCCATGTGCTGATGCCCCTAAGTTTGTTTTTGGAAGGACCCTGGTCAGTGTTCCCTGCATACTGAGGAACTCCTAGGTAACTCTAAGCTGTGGTGCCTGTGTCCCTCCACGGCACTGAAGGGCCCTGTGCTACCCTTGGTTAGGAATAATGAACAGCACATTGGAGGTGAGATTTGTTGGATTCATTTCTGTGGTACTGAAACAAGCAAGAGTGTTGCTTATGTGGAAGCAATCTGAGGTCATGTTGTGGTCACCAACTCATTGCTTCAGTAGTACATATCGTGTCAGAAGATTGTTGTCTCACCACCCTGCCACCAGATTACACGGAAGGAGAGCTAAATTTACCCAAAATTGATTAAATTCTTGAGTCTGGTTAAATTTAGGACTTCCTTCTTAGCTCTAGACTTTCTCACTAAGATTGAGAAGGGGATTACTGTTTTCCATAGACGTGCTGAGTGCTCAGCAAACACATTCCTGTCACCTCTTTGGGAACACCACATTATAGCAGTAACAAAAACCCTGTTTATTCTTTTTTTCTTTTGGCTGGGCAATAGCCTTTACATAAGGCCGAGGTTTGGACATCTTCCTTTTCCCAGTTTTCATCACTGAAGAAATAGTGTGTATATTCTCTCTATATATGTCTTCTTTGGAAAGCAAGAATAAAAATTTTAAGCTAATAAATGAAGCAATCCACTTAATAATTAAAAAAAATTTATTTAAAACGATTTCTCATTTTGAAACTTGCTGATCTCTGCTGTTTAATCACTTAAACATGTTACAAGTTCCCTTTGTTATGGTTTGCCTGTTAAATTATGTTTATTTCTTATTGTACTAGAAAGATAATGATTCATAAATTTAAAATAATAGTGCTTTAGAGATTGCACTTGTTTTTCATTTTCATTTATTTTGTATTACAAAGGGGAACATATAGCTTCTGCCTTTCCCCTGTAACATGTAACAACCCTTTCCCCTCATGGTATGCCACCATAAGAAAATACTGCAAAACTTCTTATCAAATACAGATTGTGAGTCTAAGCGGGCAGGTTGTAAACCATGAAAAGATCTGACATGAAAGAATTTACATATATTAAATCCATGATTCACATTGCTCGCAGCAGAAAGTCCCATTCAGTACACCAGTCAGGAAAGGCTAATACCTCACACTGTCAGAGCCTCAGGAAATTGCTATATTTAGATACCTAAATTATAGAATGCATCTATTAGCATGAACTTTATTATCATTATGATTAATGAGAAAAGTTAAAACTGCTGAAGAATATAACTTACTCATCAGGAACAGTTTTCCCAGCTCCAGCAATGGGATATATGAACAAACTTGCCTATAAAACATCCTGTGTCGTGACATGACATTTATAATACAATTAAAATGCTAGAGCCTACACAGCAGTGAAGTAAGTTATTCCCCTCTCATGCTTACCGAAGGCACTTCTTATGCCTCACTCATCAGGATGTAGAACAGGGATTAGACTGTTCTTTTTGCTGCAAACTGCTTTTCTGACTGCAAAGTCTTTGAGCAGATGTGATTGTACTGCTACGTGCCCATAGCACCTCTCACCACAGGACCCAGTCCTGTCAGAGGCTCTGAGGTGTTATCACAAAACAAAATGGCTCATCAGTCATGCCATTTATCAGGGCCTACATATCTACTCCTCTACTTCAGCTCAGTGTGTTCCTGGTATGTTTTTCAAAATCAAACAGAAAATTTTGCAGTGTCATGTAGGAGTTATAAGGAAATGAGCTTTATCCTTGTGGTATGTGATTCTGGGCCAAAAATTAGTGATTTGACCTATTGTTATCATGACATTTGAAAAAAACTCTATTTGAAAGTTTTCAGGTTCTGGCAGCTACCCTGCCAGAGATTTGTCCACATCATTATTGAATTGCCAGGAGCATAACAAAAAAATGTCTTTTCATTTAAGCAACATTTATCATCTGGGGCTTGGTGACTGCCTGGGGCTCTAACAGCTATGAGAAATTCATGCTTAATCACGAGCATTATGCAGTATGAAAACAGATTGTATTTTTAAAGTTAACTGTATTCTGCTCTGAGGAGTGGGCAGTGTCCTGCGAAAGCCTGTCCTGATGTGTTCCTGCAGCCCTGATATTTGTGTCCCACTGGCAGAAAAACTTCTAGATGAGAAGTTCAAAGCTTTTATCCCTTAAATGCCTTAAATCTTAAAGAAATCTAAGAAAAAGAGTGCCTTTAACCCAGAAACATCACCTATGGACCTGCAGAATATCTGTCAGGAAAAAGTCACTCAGGCCAGTTTGCAGGCTGCACTGGAAGAGAGAAACCTTTCCTGGGGATCCCCTGTCTACCAGAATTAGGATTTTTTAGCACTGAATATCTGTAAGGAAATATATCCTCACTGGTCTTTTTTGCTTGGAATATAGGAAGACCAGTGGAGGTCCTAAGCAGCACGAAGCTGTCAGTGCTCTCAGCACAGAGCTCTTCTTGAAAATAAAAAATGTTCTTTCATTCTCGTCTTCAAGGTTAACTGTTGTGATCATCAGAAAGGACACGGTGTGGTTCTAAATTTACACCTTGAAGAATACTCAAACTTTGAATTCTGAAAAGCTTTCTGCCAATATTAAATGCACAGGTGTATAAAAGCACAAGAAGTCTGCAGAGAAAGGCTGTAGAAGGCAGGAAGGCTATTGGTGGGTGCCGCGGGATAGCCTGTGCAGTCTAAGACACAGCCGGTGTCTTGCTGGTGTCTTCTACAGGCAGATACAGTGGGTCTGCCCATCACAGGCATGGTGGACACACCTAATCTTGTCCTAAACTTAATCCAGTTTTGAAGAGTCAATACACCAGAGAAAGCCACTGAGAGATACACCATACATACACCTGGCTGCCGGACTCTGGAAAGTCATGTTCAATTCATATCCAGAGGACCCTCAACTCCACTATTCTCCATTCCCCTCAATTTTAATTTCTTTATGTAGGAACATTACATAGCTTTAACCAAAGTTTTTGTGCTCTTCTGAGACCATGGAGGCTCAAGGGGTTTTGTGAGAAAGTGACATTTATTTCTTGGCCTAGTCTGGATTAACAGTATGTAGCCTTGGTATTCCAGTAACATGATTAAAGTGATTATCTACTGGGACCATTGCATGTTAAACCATTTCCAGGATGTGGCATTCCCAAATAAATACCATACGAAGGTGTGGATTCCCTCTGCCTTAGTTTCAGTCATTAATAATAGTTTAGAGGTTCTCGTCAGGGCGCCTCCAGCGCAGCAGGGTGGGGCCTGGCAGCTCATCGCGTGGCACCCCAGCCGGGAGCAGGGAGGCACAGGGCAGCCCTGGGCATTGGGCACCTCCCCAGGCATTAGACAGGACAGGGCCGTGCTGGGCTGTGGGACCACGGGTGGGCCTGGCTCAGCAGAGCCCATGGCAGCTGGTGGCCCCAGTAGGCTGGCATGGGATCCTGTGCCCTGAGCAGGACGGAGAGAGCCATGACAGGAGCTCCCCGCATGGGTAGGGGGCTCTTGGGGAGGCTGAGCAGGGATGGGCAAGGCTGACAGTGCCTCACGGCCTGGACAGTTTTGTTCAGCCTCTCTGATAAGGAAGTATGAAACCAGCAGAACTGAAGTAAGCAGAGAAGTTTTATTGTGGAACTTTAGATGCAATGAGCCAAAAGCAATGCACTTCTTTTGATGCCTTATCCTGGTCTTAAAATTAAGAGAGCTGAACACAGTTAAGAGGGAAAAGAGTTTTTACCTTGGTATTTATTTAAGGATCCTCAGGTGTGCTGAAATGCACATCGAAATGCACCCCGAAATCCCACCGAAGAAAATGGCCACTCACAATGTGGTGAGTATACAATTATATGCCTTGCAAAAATTAGCATATCTATCAAAGATTCCCCAATGAGGGACTCAGGTGAGACCCTCCATCCGAGGAACCTTCCCCCTGGATGGGCCTATCTTTGTTTACAGAATGTGTTCTAGAGAGGACCTTGCTTTCTGGGGTTTTTAGAATGTTTGGTCTCTTGGCTTAACGGAATATTGGGTCTAAGGGAAGTTATCAAACTTAAAGAATTATAACTATGTCAGCTAAAAGCACAAAGAATATATAAAGCTATATAAAAGAGTGTATAAAAGGGGTATAAAAGAAAAGCAAAAAATCATCATGGCATCACTTTAGCAGTCCCAGAAGTTAAGAAATCTGTATCAAGTCGTATTTTGCACACATTCATGAATACTGAGCAGACACACCACTAGTTGTGTGCAAGAGAAAATACAGTGTCTGCACTCCCTTTTAGATCTGCCAAAGCCTGCCTCTGTGTTGCTGCAGCAGTAGGAGACAGTTCAGATTTTTCTGTGAAAGAATTGTCTGCCAAGAGCCAATTGATGAAATTGTAAGCAGAAAAACATGACATGTTGATGCACACATGAAAAATTAATGAAGCAAGCCTCAGCTGCCTTGGGTGCCATCTACACCTAGGGACAAGGGATGTAAGATGCTTTAACAACAGGAGCTCCAGAAGCAGATTTCACTCTTTGCTAGCACAGACAATGATTAAAGATGCAGGGCAGTTTCACTTTCGGACCATCTTTGTCTTGGCTGATACGAAGGCAAAAAGCTGGCACAGAAAAGCTCCTTCTTTCCTTATAAACAGCTGCACCTTAAGGTATGGGCTTGTGCAGAGCTAAGGAATTACAATAATTTTCAGAGAATTCACAGCAGAAAGTTTCCCACTTTGAAATCCATTTTATAGTCAGGGACTGGGTTTGTCAAAATACTTGACAAGAAATAATCTGAAAATTTTCATTCAATTTTATTTTTACCAGCTTCTTATGACTCAAATAATGCCTGTCCTTTTTGACTCATCATGCCTGTGTCTTAAATAGCCCATAGCATTTGGTATCTCTGAAATACTTTGCAGAGGAAATCACTGACACCTTAGTTTTACACACAAGGCACTGGAAAAGAAAAATATGAGGCTTCCTGAGTGTTTTAAGTTTTGAAACAAAACCCTGGGCTGTTTCATTTCAGAATCAGATCAAGCACTTTGATTCAGATTCTGGGTGGCATGAAGTGCCAGCATCTCAGCTTGTCCTACAATATGCAGCTCAACATTCTCGTAATATCTTTATTCAGGAGAAGGCCAGAAAAGCATAGTCCAGCCATTTTTTGTGTCCTTGTAGCAGCTAACTATCACCATGTCAGTGAAGTGGTTTGCAGTGAAAAATATCCCATGCTAAAGAAAGTCCTGAACCTGGGTCTTTTTCTCTCCAACAAATGGCAGAGCTGCCAAGCTTCCAGCCGGGGTTTATTTTATCAACATTTCCAATTTCCCTTTCAGTCAAAATAAGACTGTGGGACCATCTGAGCAGATAATTATGTAACTGTGAAAGTTCAGAGCATGCTGAACAAAACAAAATATGTTTTCCCTCATTTATGCAGACTAAACATATTGTCAGGGTTTTGAAGCAGTCAGTCCAAAATTTTCACAAAACACTGCAGTTTCCCAAGCAGCCTGTTAGTAAAAGAATTGCACCAAAACTTTATCCTTTCTATAAATGCTCATCTGAGGGAAGACTTAGCTGAATACTTCCAGTGCCTAATTAAGTGCAGACATGTGAAAAATCACTTTGCATACTCTAGTTGAATACTTGCCAGCTGAAGCATTCTGAAATCACTGGTGAGCTTCTCATAATTATAACAATTTTAAAATAATAACGGATCTGAGGTATCAGCTTTGCATCCTTTTGCTTGCATTCTTTTCTCACAGAGGAGTGCATTCAGTTGCCTAAACGTAGATAGCCAGTATCATTTGAGATGCCCTGGTGGGGTACCCAGGGCATCTGCATGAGTCTTGCAGATGTGACATTGGAGAAACAGAAGACCCATGTCCTTGTGGAGCAGTAGCTGGAGGCCAGTCAGGGTCCAGCAGGGCATCCTAAATGACACTGGATGCCTGTGTTCAGGTCAGTGATCATGCTCTGACTGTCACATTTCCAAGCTGTTTGTTACAGTTGTGAAGGTTATAAGCCAGTGAAAGCTGACACTTGCATTTATTTGACTGGCATCAAAAGCTGCATCTTTACACTGAGTATCTTGAGATGTTTGATAATTCCTGCTGCTCAAAGCAACTGTTTCAGGACTGACAGACCAAAAAGCTGACCTTTCTGGAAAGTTTTCTGTAACTATTCTTGTCGTGTATTTGTCACATACTTGCATCTAAATCCTTAGTTTTAAATGAGAGAACAGTCCTACAGATGTATTTCTGAATCAGGAATTAATGAAAATGGGTTTCAGATTCAATCCTACTGAGATCTTTTTCTGAACTGCATTATAAATGTTCATGTGCTGTATGTTTCATGGCCAAGACAAAACCCCCTCTTCTGGATTTCAGAACTGACAAGATCCCTTAACTTCAAGGGCAAGTTGAAAGTACTTGTACCTCTAAAAATGTGAGTGTTTTATGGGGGACTGAGAATAAGCTTTTAGACTTTCAGGTTCTAATATACTATACACTATGATACTCCTGCCTTCAAACTGTCAGCTTTTCAGATGACTCTTGGCTTTTAAAATTTCCATTGAAATCTGTATCAATCTAAAAAACAAGATAGGTTTAAAACATGATAGGTTTAAAAACTCACTGACCTCCATCTTCTATTAGCTCTCTGGCATTCTGCTGAAATGAGTATGGTGGGGATGGAGATATTCTCGGGATTTCCATTCACATTGGAAAGAAAAGAAAACCAGTTTTTGCTTTGCAGCTTTTGCTTACAGCTGACTTTCAGCCCAAGTACGTTTTGATGTGTGGGGTGGACAGGAGACTCATGAGAGGGGTTCAGTATCCATTTCTAGTTGTTTGTTCTGATAATTGCATCTAAATTGTGCTCATGCTTTTACGAAAACTGAAATGAATATTCAGTCAATGACCAATTCTGTGCTGTACTTCTTTCCTTGATGGCTTTCATAATAATCTGAATGTTACGTCCTGCTACGTGGCAGAATCCATCTCATATTTGCTAGTCAAGAGGCCAGTAAACTACCCTGAACTTCATTCACAGTTGGAGCACACTTCTCAGTTGAGTCACTTACAGAATTTTCGGTTTCAGCACATCCCATTCAGTGCACATATATCACACTAAAAGTTTTTCTTCCAAATTGCAGCCATCCAGACAGCCTCTGGCTCATAAGTTTGAAAAAAAAGAAAAGTTATTTTAAAATCAAATTTTATTATACTGACATAGTTAGGCTCAGAGAAGAGTAGACCTTGTTAATTCTATTTTTCCTTCTCAAGTAGCTAATATAAGGTGGCATAGTGTTATCCTCAATATAACTGATAATCATTATTCTTAATGCAGCAAAGTTGGCCTCATTTTAAACACTCATGGGCTTTGCCTTCAATAAAGAAGTAAGATAATAGTGATATTCCTTAAAGGATGTTTAGGAAATTCAATTAATATGGGGGTAATCTTTCTAAGGGTAAAACGTACCACATATTCAGCTTACGGCCTTCAGTCACAGGACACCAATGAACTGACATTAGCACTTCTCTAAGCAATACTCTCTTTTATCTCTTAGAAGAGGACATAGATTTGGCACGAAGCC
This sequence comes from Oriolus oriolus, assembly GCA_013400235.1. Taxonomy (NCBI): domain Eukaryota; kingdom Metazoa; phylum Chordata; class Aves; order Passeriformes; family Corvidae; genus Oriolus; species Oriolus oriolus. The sequence continues at coordinate 1,488,405 of VXBT01006601.1, forward strand.
AAGCAAGCAAGAAATGTAAATATCAAAACAGTAATTGGGACATTTTAAATACTTTTTTTTAATTTAGTAACTGTAGACTTTTCAATTTCATGTTTGAAATTATTAAAGTGAAAAACTTTAATAATTCATCTTGAATGAAAGAGAAGTTTTGTTCAGCTTGGAAAGATGTTACTCCTTCTATAATTTTTATTATTTTAAATTGCAGCTTCCAAATACCAAATCAAAGCATTTCATTAGAAAATGTCAGAAATAAAGGTTTTCAAGAAATGAAACCCTATATTTTTTCATTAATTGAATTAATATTTCACAAGTCTTGTTGCTGTATTTCCTGGCAAATAAGAAAACTGAGGAAGGTATTTAGGAACAGAAGAGTGTAGATAATGTTTCGCGATATTTTTAAAAAATGTGAACAAGTTATGTCTCCATCTTGGAACTGCACTTATAATAGATATCTTTTATACTCAGAGATTCATCTGCTATTATCTGCTTCTTTGTGCATCTACACCCAGGTCACTTAGTCTACCCCAACTGTAAGATGAAGAAGCTTTTAAAAAAAAGAAAACAAATACTTGTTTTCACAATGGATTAGAGATAATCTGAGTATGAGTCCCAGACTGTGAAGCTTTCAAGTTAACGAGGTCTTTGTGTTCCTGTTAACTAATGCATTATTCTCTTTATGCTCATTGTTCTAATGCATTTTCTCATCAGATAATCAGGAACAGAGAAACACCTTTACCTTTGCATTTTACAGATCATATCAAGCAGAGAAAAGTATACTTAAGGTCTGTCTTTCAGGATTTGGGCAGTGCCTTCACCGCCAACTTGGCCAGCATTGGACGCTCCACAATGGGTTTGGGCTTTTTTTATTGTTGGCACTTGATTAGTGCAGACCTCCTAATCTCACAGTATTTTATAAGAGAAAGAGGAGATTTAGGGCTTAAGGGTTTCAGTAGTTACCAAATGTAAGTAATGCTGGACATATAACAAAACAGCATGCAGACCTCCATCTGCCTGCCCTTTCCATGGATCTGTTTACCAAGAGGATCTTACATATTTATTATTTTAAACACTGTGAATTATACCTCAGAACTAATGCCAAGTCATGATAATTCCCTTTAAATAACAAGTGACAAAAATGCTTAGGATGAATCACTTATTTTTATCTAGAAATAGTCTCGGTAGCTGAAAAACATCAGGCAAAAACATGTCTCTCTCCTAGTTTTTTCCTCTCCAGAAGAATTTCACTTTAATATCATCACTAATACTAATTGCTTTTTACCTCTGTGCTTTTAAATGAATCATAATCTCTGTTAATAGGACAGACTGCCTGAATATATTTGGTTCCCCAGCAGCTGGCATTAGCAGAGATGCCTGGAGAATTTCTGGGAGACACTCACCAGGAGTGATCAGAGATGGAGCCAGCACAGCCCCCAGAGCAGGCTGCGCTGGGAGGAAGCATGCCCAGGCAACATGGTGCAGCTGCTCCCTGGTGTTCTCGTGGCTTTTTGGCCCTACCAGTCCTCTGCAATAAAAAAAAAAAAAAAAAACCAAAGAGCAGATGTGCCCAGATGAATGCCACTCTGAAATAAGTTCAGTTATCTGAGGAAAAGTTACTGGCAGCTTGGTTTTGCTGCCATTAATCAAAGAACCAGCTAGTACAGTGGAAAGTATGTGCATGCTAAAATTGCAAGGGAGCCAAAAGAGAGATTTTATCATCTGAATTAATTATTTTCCAGAAAATCCATATCTTATTATTTTGCCTCACACTACTGTTACCCATGTTTTTCCAATACCCTAATACGTAAAAAGTGATGCCTATGAAGTATTTCTACTGCTTTTGTTTACCCTCAATTCTGCTGCTACTTTTTGGAAAGCATTAGACTGAAAAGTTTGCTAAACCTGGTTAAAGTAAGCCAGAATGCAATGTGTGCTCAACTAGACTGTCATCTTGGCCATCCTGACAGTATAATGTAAGCCTATTGAAGTATGGGGGAAAAAAAATTGTCTTATATACTGTTGAATTTGAATTTCAAATGTGAGAATTAAAAATCAGAAGAGAGGCTGTTCTTCCATTAAAGCTATCCTGTAAACTTTCACCTATCAGATTTTTATCACAATTTGATGGAAGTAAGCACTTGAAATGAAGATTTTACAGGATCCCTGTCACTTGACTGATTTAGCCTCTGACGAATCACAAGTTCCTCCAAAGACATTGCTTCACTGATCAGCATAATTTTCTCATGCCTCATTCACTCTTCAGTAACTGTTGCTCTGAGGTGATAAATTCTTGTTGGGAGATATTCATCATTTTAGATTTCATCTGTCCAGGCTTCAGAGACACAGTGTAATGCCACCGATCTTCCCAAATAGTGTGATACTGGTCATGTCCTAAAAAATGTTAAGAACCTTTCTACACATATATAAGTAAATTAATGATCTGAAATAAATCTCACATGCATTCACTGTCATTATCAGTAATTTTAGAATCAGTTTCTAAGTCTGCGCTGGGTGAAGCCAAAGATCACCTTATCTGCCCTCGTCACAAAGAGGGTCAGAGCACAGATGAGCAGGAACCAGCTCCCGGACATGCTGTTGGATAGCCATGCAGAAGCTGGGATTTTGGGAGAAATTCCACCAGTATCTCAGAGGAGGGATAGTTTCTATCTCCTTAACTATCAAACCTGTTGCCCTTGTAAGTATCATGGAAAAGAGATGACTTAATTTATCAAATAATTTTTGGTTTGCTTGTAGTGTTAGGCTAGCAATCTGCCTCACCCTAGCAACAAAACAAATTCAAGGTTAAGATGGAATTGCTCACTGTTCAGAGCCATCCAGCCCTTTCTTTTAGAAAGTGGGTTATGTGTTATAAAAGGAAGCCATTTTTAACACAACTGCCCAACCAGAGATGGTAAAAAACTACTTACTTGTTCTTGGTAACTGATACTGAAAAACAGAAGACAGACATAGGTGATTTCTGCATCTAGAATGGTTCAAGGGCACATCTCTTCATTCCTTCCATTCCATGTTGTACAGAGTCAAATGCTTCTTGTGTCAATTAAAAGAAGGGCTAATAAATGTAGAAAGCAGGAAATCAGAGAAATACAAGAAAGATATTTAAAATGCTTTTGTCAGTTCCTTTCTTCACACCTTTTCTTCTCTCCCTGTCCTTCTCCTCCTCCATCCAAAAAAATTTGCATGTTATTTTCTTCCAAGAGTTTTACATCTTAACCCCCCTCTGTTTTCTGAATGTGTTTTTCGTTGTAACTGAAATCAGTTACGGAATCACAGAATGGGTCAGGTTGGAAAGGACCAAAGTGGGTCATCTGGTCCAACCTACCTGCTCAAGCAGGGCCATCCCAGAGCACATGGCACAGGATTGCATCCAAACAGTTCTAGAATATCTGCAGTGAGGGAGACTCTACAACTTCTCTGGGCAACCTGTTCCACTGCCTGGTCACCTGCACAGTAAAGAAGTTCTTTATCACGTTGAGGTGGAACTTCCTGTGCATCAGTTTCTGCCCTTTGCCTTTTGTCCTACTGCTTGGCACCACCAAACAGAGCCTGGCTCCAGGCTCTTGACACCCTCACTCCAGATATTTATATTTATGAGGTCCCCTCTCAGTTGTCTCTTCTTGAAGTTGAACATGCCCAACTCTCTCAGCCTGTCCTCGTAAGAGAGATGTTCCTGTCCCTTAATCATCTTTGTAGCCCTCTGCTGCTCCAAGAGCTCCATGTCTCTCCTGTACTGAGGAGCCCAGAACTGGACATGTACCTTATTATCTTGCTTAAGCACTGTATCTAATGCCTGAGAGGCAGTTTGTTCTCCCACCCTTTCCCCAGATATAGAAGTGAGTTACTTGAGTGTTTGGTTTTGAAAATTCATATACATTAACTAAGCAACATCATTAATACCCATATAAGATGACAAAGTAAAAGAAATGAGCTTTCTATTTCGGGTTGTAGGTGTCTGATACTCTTATTTAAATGTCAGATTGTGCCAGTCCTATTATCTGTAAAGATGAGCTGTAGCCGTATTATTCCATTCCACTGTAGAAGAGTTGTCAGCTGTGTTCTACATCCTTGTAAACTAAATATTTTGTTTCAGTGAGGAGATACCTTGAAGATGAAGGCTGGGACCTTCACTTGGTTCTGCCTTGCACAGGGCACAATGTAAAGCACAGCAGCCAAGCTTGACACATTACAGTGGCTGTAATGCTGAGAAATACATGCCTCTGCACCCTGCTTTAGCTGGCATCCTTCAGTGCTATAGTTTCTTGTGGACCTATGAGGCATTTCTGTAGTCAGAGCCTGTGAGGAATGAAGGCTTGAAAGCTGAAGGTAGACTGTTAATCATAGGAAGGGCAGTTAGGTCTGTCAAAAACTTGCATGGATTTAACTAAACAGCTTGTTGTATTAAGTCTGAAGCATATCAAGTACGTTTTTCCTCACAGGTTTTCACTGTTTCAAGTAAAGTGATTTTAATCTTAAATCTAAGCAGTGAAAGTTTGTTTTTACAGGAGACTGCATCTGCCATTACACTAGCATATTCATTGTTTTTAAAATTCCCTTGGCTTTCAGCTCAAATATTTGATTTCCACATGGCATTTTGTATTTTCTTTCCTTGCCATGTTCTTGTGCTGCCTCACCATCAGACTGAATCTTGAGTATTCATTAGTTCTGAGAAAGTTATTACCTAGTCAATGACAAACATATTTCTTTATCTAATGGACTGAAAAACAATTACGTTTCTGATTTCCTTTATTTTTGCTGTTTTTCAGTCAAGAAATAGAGATCAGATTTTAAAAGAGAAAACTAAATGGGAGTCTCATTCATCTCAGTTAAAGTTTTATGTTAGGCAAATTGCCATACTAAAAACTAAGTTCAGCATGTCAGTATCATGAAAAGGCTGTAACCTCTCAACAAACTGTTTCTTTTCTTTATTGTTCTGTCAGATATCCCAGACAGATCCTTAAGGACTATACATCAGAGGAACAAAGGCCCGTCATGCCCTTTGTTCCGTTTCATTTGAAATTAAGTATTTCTTGTGCTTATTACCCTAGGCATAAAGCTCTAACCTTATTCATAATTTCATAATTTATAAATCATATGTCTTCTCATTTTCATGTTGTTTCATTTTATGTGAAGGATTTGGATTAGTTCTATCAATCCTCATTGCAATGCTAAGTACGAAAATCAGGTACTATAAAATCACTTGCAATGAATATAAGTGCTCTTCCTCAATCTGTCGGTTGAAACTTAAATATTTGAATCTATTTACCATTCTGATCATACTATAACTTGCCCGGTTAAAATATATTATGGCAACTTCTTAGTGGGTAACTAGTGCAGTACAGTGTTGCTTTAGATGGCTCTGCTTCTCCGTGGAAATGTTTTTTTTCTAACAAGCCAAAAGAGCACCTTGCTCACTCCCTTGCTCTCAGTTGTAGGGTGGGTTGGTGGGTATTTATCTCAAGAAATTTCCCAAACTTACCTTAAGATAAACCAGCCATTTAGATATAAGAATATAGTATCTATGAAGACTTAAATCCAGAGTTGGTGTGTTTCTTCCATGCACAAAGCTGAGAAATAAAAGAAACAGAAATTAGAAGGGGGAAAGGGTCTCAGGGTGCTGCTAGAACTGAACATGACAATTCTCTCTGACCCTGCTAGAATCTGTTGGCTTCTCCATTTAGATACATGGGCACATTTATCTTCCTAACAATAGGACAAGAGTTGGAAATCTGAGATACTGTGAACCTCAACACTTTGCCCCTTCCCTCCCTTTCCACCTGTGTTGCTGCTAGTCTTAGGAAGAGGTGAGGAGAAGAAAGGATACAGAGTAAGCACCCCAGGGTGAAAAGCTGCAGAAAACCTAGTTTGTATATTTTCAAATAGCAGCATTTGGAAAGTAGCAGACTTAACAACTTTACCAAGTGTTATACAGTGTCTCTAAACAGAGAGCTTTCAACTCAAGTGCCAATTTCCCCTTTTTACTTTTTGATTTTAGGGAGCCTTTGAACTCTCAATAAGCATTTCTTTTACTTCTGTGCAATAGTCTGTTACATATGGGATCACTTTTATTAATTTTTATTACTATATTAAGGTTATATGAAGAACTCTTCAGTTCGGTTCTGTTGTAGTTTTAAGACTTTTTTTTGTGAAGTACTTTTATTAAAGCCTCATATTAAAGCATTTATTAAGGTGCTTTAAAGGTAATGAGTGACTAACTTTAGAAAGAAAATCAGAAGTGATGTCTTCTGGAAAATATAAAAGGGATTAAAATGGTCTTTGGAATGATTAACTAAATGGAAAGATCAAGAAACTTGCAAAATCTGAACTGTCTATCAAAATGTATTTATTTTCAAGGAGGCAAAATGAGCTTTCCCAGTATTTGAATGGTTAAAAATTCTGGAGCAAATGCTTTTCCCTATGGTAGAAACATTGTCACATTTACTTCAGCTCAGTTATTCCTGTGGGGATTAATTTATTTGTAATGCAGAAAGTGTTCTTGGTAGAATAATTAGCTTTTCAGGGAACATAGCTTAGACCTCTTTGGAGCCTATGTAATTATAACTGAGGAAATAGGTTTATCACTACTGCTGCTATTTCATTACTGAGTAATCATTTGTATCTAAACACATCACTCTTCAGAGAATGACTTTCTGTGGTCAGATATGCTAATTTGCCTCTCATTTGCATTGCAGTGTGTTTAGCAGCATACTTTTTAAGATGGGCAAATAAGTATAGCTGGATTTTTAATTCCATTGTGTTACTAAGACGTTGGTTTGGTTTACAAAATCTGGGGTGTAATTAGCACCCCAAGCCATTTCATCAGATTCTAAAAAAGAGGCCCTTAATCAGAGAAATCACAAGGGACACATATTTTCTGCTTTGTAGGGTTTGTATATCAGAGGAGAGGCTACGAAGTGGAAGGGAAAGTAGCAAAAGAGGTTAGGTGCCTCCAGGTGCTTCCTCAAGCTGTGTATTTTTTAAGTAATGTAGGATTTCAGTGACAAATGTCTACCTAAATCCAGTGGCAGGTGGGGCTTTTTTGGCTTTGGCCATATGCTCTAAGTCACCACTAACAGCCACTCTTAGAAATTAAATACAGCACTTCCCGACATCTCTACAAACCTGAGGTTCATGGTCTTTGGTACAACTTTGGAGGATGTGAGTAGTTTAAAGAGACTGAAAGGGGAATTTGCACTTTGTTCAGAACCTTTTATTCATACACTGAGGTCTTTTACCTAAAGGATGTTCTCTTCTTTGCCTGTAATATTATATGGCTGCTGTGACTCTGGTGTTATACAAATGGAATTCAGTATCCATGATCCTTAGAACCCTTAATCTTGGCTAAAATAGCCAGCTTCATTGAATTAAAAAATTTAATTTTGTCCTGAAAAATGCAACACAAACATGAGAGGGTACTAGGATTAAGAATCTTATTTCCATTGCAAGATGTATAACTTTGGAAAGGCTTGCTTTTTGCTGTTTTTCAGTATAGTGCAAGACTTCAGATACCTTCTTCATGAAATTGCTGGTTCTCTTTGGAGAAAGATGGGCTAATCATGATATTTTTAATAAGTGGCTAGTCAGCAACCTGTCCTATGGCAACTGTGGGGTCAACTTTCACCAGGACTTCTGCCACACCTGACTCAGATTCATTCACCCCACTGGAAGCTTCCCACTTCCCTAGTGGTCCTCTCATAGCGCTTTCTCACCTTCAAGAATACCTGCCTGCCATGGAGCAACAGGGCAGCTGATAACAGGAAGAAAAGAAGAGAAAAAAGTCAGTGACAAATGCTTCTTTTAAAGAAACCAGCACAGAAGATGCTTTCCTATTGCAGGCTTGAAAGGAAAATAGCAAGCATGTAATCTGGTCTAACAGATGAGGAAGAGGCAGAAGACTGCTAGGTTAGAAACAAGGTTTCACGTATTTTTTTAAAAGCTTACAGGATACCATCATTTAGCTAAAGAAGCAAATCTGATTACACAAAGTAGCTGAGAATCTGTTGCACCCACTAAGTAAATGAAAGCTGTGGCTTCTTACAATAGCACATTTTCCACCACCTTCACTAAATAATCCCCAGGAATCAAAACTCATGTGCATAACTGGCCCAGAGCTTTGAGTTAGACTTTGGAAGTGAAGAGGAAGCTCACTAATGAGCTGGCTCATGCAATCTTGCATTACTTGTGGGTTTTGTCTTTCAAGCAATTATCTCTGTTCTCCACTCTGCTGAATAGTGGTACTTGCTGATGGAAAACTGAGGAGGTGGTTATTAAGGCTATTAAGGAACCTTAGTAAACAAGCAGATTAAAACTCTCAATTTCATTTTACATACATGAACAGCAAAAAACTTCTAGATGAAAATGTTGGACACTGAGGATCTGATTCCTTGCTGAAGCAAGAGTAATTGAAGGAACGGCAAAGAATTATTATTATAATCTGAGCAATAGAGAACCTATTCTATTGAAAGAGACTAAAGGAGTTGCAGAGCTTCCAAAAGCCTTGCTTAACCTTCCAAACTGAGGGCTATCTGTAAGGAAATAGCAGAAGTTAAGTATCAGTAGGTGTAGCAGGTGATCATGTTCTATGACTTCGAAGGTGTTTCAGTTCTGTAGGTGAGGTTCCTTCATCCCTGTGAAAGCCCATTCAAATCAGTCACCCACTTCTCAATGACTTAAATGCAATCTGAATCAGATACTGAAGTTTGTTCTCCTCCTTCCTTCACTTCTATCTTACTACCTTCTATTTTAGACAGAAATACATGTGTGACAGTCATTCATAGAAGCACATGAATGGCCACTCCTTTTCTTATTAACATAAAAGCTGGTCTTCACAATATTCCACTGCTTACAGGAAAAGTTGTGTCTAAAGCAATTTTTCCTGACACTTAAGGTCAAGCAAGGGTATAGAAATGCTGAGAGTCAGCAGCAAGTGCACACTTTCTGCTGGTGCAAGAGGAGAATATGGTTTGGCTGGGGTAGTCTTCCTCAGCAGAGCTAGCCACAAAACTATTTACTCTTGCAAGTCAAAGCTCCCCATAATTTATTTTCACAAATAGAACTACAGATTAAATGGTTGATTTCCTCTGCATCTTGTAAAGACATAAGAGGTCTTTTACTGCTAATGATTGGGAAGTACTTTGGCACTGTTAGAAGATGGAAGACAAAAGATTGAATATAAAGGACTTTCTCTGCTAGAGTTCTCACCTGTAAAGCAGCAGTATTTAGCTTCACAAAATTGTTATCATGTACTTCTAGGCACACCCAGGAAGAAGGTAGCAGTGCTTTTCTGAATGCTTGAAACCCACTCTGGGGTCCTGATCAATGGCCAGAAGCCATCTATCAACTGCATGAGCTCTGCCTTAAGATAAGGAATGACAAAGACCAGATGTAGGAAGAGAGAGCAGCCTAAACTTTCAAACTATAGATACATACAGAGAAATTTAATGTTAGTTAGTCCTCTTCTGTGAAAAGCAGCGATTCACCAGAAATCCACAGGTTATCAATTTGTACAGAAGTTGGCCCATTTTCAGTTGGGTAAGCACTGTAACTCCTGATTCAGAGCTAATGTCTTAGATTTAAGCTTGTCTGGGCCTGTATTTTACCAACATAGCTTGATTTTTCAAAAATATATTAAACAACCCCCCCAAGTACATAAATAGAATGGCTGCATTTAGAAGGAAGATTAAAGAAATGCAACTTATTGGCAAAGATCACATGACATGTTCTTAACCATTACGATAGAAAAATAACAGACTGGATGCCTGCCAGTCCTAGAAGTGTGGAAAATTAGATGCCATTTTGCACACAAATCAATACAGTAAGTGGGAAATCTTAGGTCTCCCAAACTGTCTGCAAATCTAGCTGCTAATTGACTCAATTAATCTCTGATCCTGTTTCCGCAAAATGATATGCTTAGAATGAGGGGAGACTGGCAGTGTTGTAGATGATTAGAGAATATTCCTTTAATGAGCCTCGCTCAGCCATGAGCAGTTAACTGACCATTAATCTTCAGAAGGAAAGAAACAGGCTCTGCACTGACAGCAACTGGAAGGAAAAACTTAGTCAACAAAGAAGCCTTTTAAAGAACTGGTAAAAATGTGATTAGATGCACTGGTGATTATTATAATCATTATCCATCTGTGGCAGCTCCTTCACTAAAATCCACCTTCATTCCTTATGCAGGCCATGAATTCTGCACAGATTTACTTCCTGAAGCTATTAATGCTCCCTGACTCTTTTCTGAATACTTTCTACTCCAAACACAAGATGTGGCAATGGAAGACACTCTGAGAAACAGTTTAATTCTCAAAATGTGAAAATAGGTACAGCATCAAGAACTGTTACTGCACATGCAAACCGTGAAACAAAGGTGAAGATGGAAATGAGGATACCACACATTTGCTTGGAAATTAGCTATACGCTAAAAGTGGATCAGGATTGCCTCTTCTTTTCACATATGCAGACAAACCCTGGCATCTTATTGTGTTTACTTATGGAGGTACAGAGGACACAGAGGAAACTACTACAGCAAGGCAAAGGACAGTTAAGGGTAATTGTAATAGGATTTCTATATATAGAAAGGATGTGAAGCCACTTTTAGCACTTACTCATTCTTTCCTGGTACAGGATGACAAACCGTCTGATGTTTCTTCAACAGTATTTTAGAACAGAACCATTTTTAGGCTTAATTAGGTTATTAGTTTATTAAATGTCATGCATTAGGTACTAGGGCACTAAAACAAACAGATCATGGATATGAGGCTGAACTTTAAAAGTTCAAGAAAAAGAGCCTAAAAGAACAGAGGTAGAGAGAGGGAGGTAAAACAAGATTTTTGTACAGACTCTTTTCTTCTATTAGACAGTTCTGAAAATTAAGTTATTTGTGTATTTACTCTGAACTACTTAAAATGCATCCTTCCACTAAACTTATCCAGCTTATAGCCTGATCATTGGCTGTTCGCAGTAATGAATACCTAGGGGCAGATTATGATTTTAGAAAATTTAGTATGGAGAGTTTCTGTGTGTACCAGCTAGGGACTAGGCAATGCAGCTAAGGATTAGGTGATTTTTATTTATCGTTTGTATAGCTCCAGGAATATGCATGGAGTTTTCCATAACAAAGGAAAAGGTCAACTGCTGATATGAAGAGACTAAAATTGTAATGAGGCATAACACCCTAAAGCCATGATAAAGCACAGGAGAACAGAGCAGAGGAGGACAAGAGTTTCACTGGTGTCAGTGCACAGTAATATATAGCTTACAAACTATTTTTTTGCACAAACACATACAAAAATGCTTTGGGTAATGTGCTTGTGAATACTTCTCAGCATTGGAGGGAACCATCCAAGGGAATACTCGAAAGACATGAAGGGTAGGAATTTGTCATTGTATTATGCTATAGAGGATGATGCTTCTGATTCTGGAAGATGTGAAGAACATAGTTTATCAGTTTGGCAACTAACTCCTTGCTGCAGGTGTGCTTAGTGCAAACCTTGAGGAAACAAAGTCTGATCCAGCGAATGTACATGAAATTAAACAGCAAAGGTACTCTGTGAACACAGTGTCTTATGTTAGCTGTGCTTGTCTGTCCTTACCATGACACTATTTCAGGACTGTTAATATTGCACTGTTTATCTGAGCTTTTGAATAGCAAACCATGTGACACATCTTTGATTTGCATGGGCTGTCAAAATAGGATACACTTCTATCAGTTACATGTAAATCATACGAAATATCTCTTTGGTCTCATCAGTAGTGTGCCACTTGAGTTTCTCTGTCATGTTTGTAGCCGGTCAAGCTTTAGTTCCAGACCTTCACAGGAGCATGGATTGCATTAAACACTACCTGCCACTCTGCACAGCTTTTCTGGCAGAAAAGGAAGCTGACATTGCAGGGATGTGAGCTGTGCATGTGCTCTGAAATCATACACAGACAAGCCTGATCATCAGGCAAAAGCCTGAGGAAACATTCTCATTCAGGACTGCTCACTTTGGCTTGTAACCACAATAGACTATGAAAAAAAAAATCAAATATTTATGTCTGCTCTTGTTCCTGATCTCATCAGTAGTCTCTCAAAGTCACATGCACACACATATGTGCTGTCAATTACACCCTGTTCACTGGCTGCCCAATATCCCCTCCCTTCCCTTCCCTTCCCTTCCCTTCGAAAATATTAATGATGCTCTTCAAACAGCCATCTAAATAGCTATGAAGCCTATGAGAAAGCTTTCTGATTATTTAAAGAGTTTGCCATTCAACACAGAGAAGACAACATGTCATCGGATTTGTGCAACCCTTTCCTCTACTTTCTTTCAGACACTTCCTAGGGAAAAAAAAAAGAAAAAAAAAAGCAATAAAAAGTCCCCAACCAACCAAAGAAAAGAGCCTGTATTGTCTCTAGTTAATTTACCACTTCATTCCCATGGGGACTGACCTCTGCAGTGCTGCAGTGCATTGTCTCATGACAGTTTGTATTTCATATCTGAAGTGTACAATGGGGCATGAAAGTATTAGATACCTCCTGGTTTTGAAAGAAGCAACAAAGAGAAGGGTGAGAGTGTTTTCACTGAAGGATAAGGATGTTTTCTCCTGGTTATTTGAAACAGAGTCAAAACCAGGAAGGATAAATGACAACTGTGAAAAACCTTTCTTCAAAGGTTCTGATTGATTTGATGGGATTTCTCTACCGCACACCCTAATAAAGTCTGGAAATAGATGTGAGCATAATGACATAGATTTCAAAGTGAAGCACAGCATCATGTTTTGTGAAGGTAATTTTTTCATGTTCTTGCCAAATTTTGTCACTAAGAATTTGCTTTTAAACCATCAAAAGAAACATACATGTACAATAATGACAAATTAAATCTACAGCTGAAGGTGGAAGGTTTTTTTCCTTTTGAAGCTGAATTTATTGCTTTGGGAAGGCATCAGATTGATGGATCTTGAAGTGCCCTATTTATTCATAGAACAAGTGACAAGCTTCCCTTCATTGCAGCTTTCTTCATATTCTCAAAAAGAGCAGCCCCACAAATCTACTTACAGCAATGATAAATATTTAAGACACAAGGTCAGAAATATACTGTAATTTGTCTGGTGACAGTGTTCTATTCCAGAACCTTTATATCTTTCATAGAGATGATTAATGACCTTGGGGCTTTAGGTATGGGCTGTAGAGTGACAGTCCTACAATGTAAACACATCCAAAGGCTCAGAAAATGAAGCACTTGCTCCAGCCAATGGCAAGGAAGATAATTTCTAAGTCCATATGCTATGGGGAAATATCATATGGCACCAATGACAGTTCAGAAATGTCAGTCATATATTTTGCTAATATTAATGAATACAGTGGTAAGCAACTAGCTTTTAGCCCTGCTTCAAAAACAGGGTACTGTAATTAAGCCCCTAATTTTCCTAACAGGTCTTCCATTTGTATCTCAAAGAAAAATAGCATATTGTTCCAAGAGATGCTATCTTTCTGCCCCAGCATATTTCCTGCTATTTTTTTCTCCTTTAAGCCTCTACTGTTCCTGCCTTGTACTGGTCTCTGCCCTTCAGCAAACACAGTCAATCCCTCTGCTCATCCCAGGCCGCATTAGTAGCTGTTATCTGCTGGCATTAGCTGCAGCTGCTGCACAGCAGGGCTGAAAGGGAAAAGCTTTCTGTGACTGTGCAGAAGCCTAGCACCCCACTCCTTCTTTCTGTGCCTGTGCACTCAGTGAACCCCCCTGTGCAGGCATTGTCAGCACAGTGCCCCCAGATCCCTGCCTCTGGAAATGTCTGCTTTCAGTTATTTCCTTGTGACTTTCTAAGTATCCTTTTAGATATGGCCTCTAAATCTTTTTTAGGTTTGCCTATCAGTGATTTATTTCTACCATATCAATAAAACATAAAAATGAGTACACAGAAGTTTATTGTGTTATGATAGGGGGTTTGTTCTCTTGTTTAAGAGAAAACACCAGAAAATACCTCCCATTTCTTGTTTAGAAAAGCTCTAAACAAATGGGAGGTATTTTCTGGCAAAGGGAGTTCTCTGTGCCTAGTATAATATATTCTCCTTACAATTTCCACATCACAACAGTGAGAGAAAGGTGTCTGTAAAAGAGAAAATTTCTTAGCAGTCAGGCTAGTAAAGCATGGAAAAAAATACAAAAGAGTCTCAGAAATTCCCAAACAATAAGTATTTCCCAAGTATTCTTTTTTATTATAATTTTGTTTCATTCTTTTTTCACTCTGGCCAGTCCAGGAAACCCTTTCAGTTCTTACTCATTTGTTGAATTGTTTCATTCCAATGTGTGTTTGAATTTATTTTCTGTATTACCACTTAACACACGCACACAAAAAATAAATGGTGGTCTTCAGATGCAATTTATAGTTATGATCATTTTGCTGTGGGTTTCACTTTCTGGGCTAAGATCAATTTCTGCCATATTTAACAAGTCACAATGTGTGGCTTTCAGTACTTTGTGGTAACAAGATGTTCTTCTACATGGAACATAAAACTGGTCTTCAGAGTGGAAATTTTTCAGCAGTAAAATAAAAAATTATGGCAACTGTTTCCATGGGTTATATTATTTATTTATGAGCCACTCTATGCCTTTTATCTGTTTATTGGGGGAATTCTGAAAAATAGTAGGAGTTGCATGTACAGAAATTGCTGGTTTTAATTTAGTTAGTTCAGGACTAGCAGCATTGAAGTACTGGCATGTGATTATGTTCACCAAAGAGTTATTCCTTCAAAGCTGCTGCATATCCTGAAGTTTCTAGTCCCACATCTTCACCACAATGAATGGAGTTCTACATGCAAATCTCTGCTGATAGGGAAAAATAAGGCTTTTCTGGCTAATGGCTGTTAAAAAAATGAGCCTAGAACTTAAATATCAAAGAAAATTATTTCTGACCCATCCACTGCTAGTGAAAGATTTTACAATTCACATTAGCAGCATTGAAGCTGCAGCCTGAGCCAGCACAGAAGGTCTTTACTGATAAGATCAACCATCAGCAATACAAGATCTACAAGAACCCTGGAAAGTCCTGGAAAAATAAGAATTTACCCTCCACGGAGAAGAATCAGATTAAGAAACATTTAAACAAGCTGGGCATCCACAAATTGATAGGGGTAAACCCACAAGTGATGAGGGGTCAGGTGATACCACCACAAGGCCACTCTCAGTTACCTTTGAAAAGTTGTGGTGATCAGGAGCCAGTCATGTGAACTGGAAGAAAGCAAATGTCACTCATAGCTTCAAAAACAGCCAGGAGAAAATACACACTGGTCAGCCACACCTCAGTCCCTGAGAAGGTCATAGAACGAGTCATCCTGGAAGCCGTTTCCAGCTATATTAAAGACATGAAGGTGACTGAGAGATGGATTTACAAATGGAAAAATCACGCTTAACTAACCCAATATCTTTCTGTAATAACATGGCTCTCTTGGTGGATGTGAGGAGATTAGTGAATGTTAATAAGGCTTTTGACTCTGTCCATCATAACATTCTCTCAGACAAATTGATTAAATACAAGTTAGGTAAATGGGCAGTGAAGTGGTCTGAAAACTGTCTGAACTGACAGGCTCAAAGGCTGTAAATGGCATTTTGCAAAGGAGGTAATAGTAGAACCCACTGCACATTCTAGCCTGAGGATGAATAATATGGAATACCCCACTGAATAATACAGAATTCTCTTGCAGTTAAAAAAATGAAGTTTACTCTTCCCATTCATATTACAATACATATTAGTCTGCATTCTATTCTATTCTAATTATACACAGCCTAAGAGAAGGTTAATATGCTGTGCTTATTATTTAATCTTAATTTCTTTACAGAATCATACACAAATTACTGATTTGGTGAAGTATCAGGGAATATCATGAACATCAGAATTCATTCCACCTAAACTTCACACCCTTAACTTTGATGAATTCATTTGAAAGTGCTGTCACAATGTCTCCCACTAAAATCAGAGTAGAGGGAAGATGGGCACTCTTCCTTTTGTGCCTGAGCATGTGCAGATGCCCCAGAAGGTGATGTTCTGCACATCCGGAGTCAGCCGTGTTTTCAAGTGTTTGGGTATTTGCTGTGCATTGGAACACGTCACCATTGTGATGGGTCTGTTAAACACTTGTGCTGAGATGCACCTGCCTGAGACAAGACAGGAGATAAATTGGGAAGGTCGAATGTGACCATTCCAGCAGGTGACTCAGATCGCAAGTGATAGTGGTGCAGTACCCCCAGAAGTATTCTCATGTTTTCTCCAGGCACTTAAGGCTCAATTTGTAGTTTGCAGTGGAGACACTGTCAGAAATTTACTGCTTGAAATTTGTTCAGAAAAGCTTTTCTTTCTAAATAAAAATCTTTGCATTTCTAATGGATAGCTGACACATTTTGGTTTCTAAGCAAAATACTTTTACCGTTAAAACAGAAGAAAAGGCATGGAGGAAACATTTATTCATTTTCATTTCTCTCAAAATTTTCTTCAGTAAGTCCTTACTCATCTGTTCTAGTGATCAATATTTATGACACATAATGAACTTTTAATCACTGGTGAAGTATCTCCGGGTTTCATTCAGTATTCTGTAGATACTCCTGATGCTGACATATTGATGTTATGTCGTTAACTCTTCTAATATACAGGTCAGTCTAGAGATGCTTTCATTTTGGTTTTTTTTCTGAAGAAAAGGTCTAGTGTAAGGTCCAGTAATACTTTTATTCTCTTCTTCTTTCTCTTGAGTCTATCAATGCTTGGCTTTGTTAAATGGATATCAATCTCAGTACAATATTACATTAAAAACATTTCTGTGTAACCGAATTTGGAACTGAGCTGACTGCTAGATGTTCTCCATTTCATCTTACTCACAAAGAGAACTGCTGAAATGATATCAGGTTGGTGAAGCAAATCAGGAAATATTGCGAACTGATTAAAAAAAAACCACAAAGAACCCTGGAGAAGGGTGTTCCAGGTATTTCATCATATTGAATGAACAAAAAATCACTTTGTATGCACTTGTTACACAAGTATCTACCTGAAATATTCAGAGCCCGTAGAGTTTTACCATGGTGCATAAGCACTTTCATTGTTATTTTTGAGCTTGCTTTCCTGCCACTCTCCATTGGTGCAATTCTTGCAGAAATTGGTGGGAACTGAGAACCAGTATATGGAAAGTGAAAGTTTTGGACGGAGCAGTATGAACTAAAAAAAGAAAGGAACCCAAAATAACACAATGCAGAAAATATATGCAACAAACTGTATTTTTCCATAGAGTATTTCCAGCCCAGTTCAAATGTCTCCTAACTGTATGCTCTTAATTACTTTAAAAAGCACTAGCAATCCAAATTAAGCTCCAGGAATATCATGTTTGATTCAGGCTTCCAGAGCGACATAAATTCATTAAATCTTCCACACAATCCGCTTTGTTACTTCTGGCATATCTACAATTTTTTGTGTAATAAAACATTGCATAAAGGGTTTAGTAAATTGAATTTAGCACTATGCCAGCAATGTAGCCCACAACCCTAAATGCTCCTAAATTAAGCTTTTGTCTTTCAGATTTGTAGATATTTAACAGGGATCTCTCTACGTATAAGTGTACATACTTGCAGACATATATATAGATAGATATGTGTGTGTATGTGAAAATATGTGTTTACATGTCTAATATATATGGATGCTGACAGGTGTTGCATTTGAAATATAAGTGAGGCTTTACTTCTTTTTCACTTCAAAAACCATGCTCAATGAAATGGAGAAAAAAACCCAATTTCATAACCAATTTCATCTTTTGGAAATAACGTTAGAATTGCATTGGAAGGATACTTACGAGGAGTGTAAAAAGAATTCATCCCACTATATGGAACATAAATGAGTTAGAAATGTATTTTCACCATCTGCTACTCTCATGAAAACTAGAGATTTGTAAATGGCAGCTTTGAGTAAGAGTAAATCTGAGATTTGGTGACTTTTCTTCAGAGTCTATAATCTTGAGACAATGTTTTTCTGTCTGTTGTAGAAGTACACTTTGTACATTTTAGATTACCCAAAGCATCTAAAAGTCTGTGAGAGGTAAGTAGTCTGAGCAGATATCTTTGGCCTCCTCATCTGTACAGTACATTAATATATGAACAGCTGTGGAGATCTGGAGGTGTATCTTTGTAAGAGAGAGTTCAAATGGTCATTGTGGGTAGTCACAGCCGATACTCCAGTCTCTTGCTCAAGATTCAAATGTTCCCTATCACTGCAAAATAATATCCCTTACAATTGTAAGCAGATGTCTTTTAAAATTAAGCTCACAACAGTGGAATTATTTTACTCTGTTATGAGAGGCTACCACATAATCTGCTATGTGAAGTGGCTCATTATAAATAAAGTTTCTGCTTCTGTGCTGCACAGCCTCCCGCATGTGTCCTGGAGAGAGGCTGCTCATTGTTCTGAACTGCACAATTTTATCTGTTGCAAAATACAAAGGGCTCCAGAAGTGTCCAGCTTTATTTTTCTCATGTACCGTCTCTCTGGTAATGCTGGGAGCAACGACAGCAGTTCCCAGTCACATTACTGCTCAGAAGGAAGCTATTGGCTTCCTAGGAATTATTCATGTGTCTTTCATGGTAGTTAAGTGCTATGCAGTTTAAAAATCCCTGGTCCCAGCAAAGGGATTTTACTACTATCATAAACTAGACATATTATTTTTACTGTTGTTTTATTGTTACATTGTGTTGTTGTTTTATTGCTGTATTCATAACCAAGCAGCACATGTTTACATCCAAGAACCATTTTTAAAGCAGGATAATCAAACATAAAAATGTGCTAAAGGGAAACCAGTACAAGTCCTGCTCCAAGTGAGAGAGAACTTCGACACATGTGGGGGATACAGAAAGAAGAAAGTTCTTGATGAAAGCACATGAGATGCAACCTTCCCTAGACCTTGAAGTAGCATATTTCACAGACTATAATGCAGTCCAGAAAATTTGGGATTTTGTGACTACTCCAGAGAGAAACTAGCAGAGAAAATCTGCTTAAGTGGCCTTTAATATTTAATAAACTTTATGGCATCTGTCAACCAGACGAGTTTCATGGACATCTGTTCCCGAGCTGGCATTAAGTTTGGTTTATCTATCTGAGGTATGGATCAGGTACCAATACTATTGGTTCACTCTTCAACACTATAAATATCCCTGCGTGCAAGCAATTGCTTAAGCTTTCAGCAGTAACATATGTGACCCTGTAAAGATTTGACCTCTTTTCTATCAGCATAGTATCAGCTGTTCTCATATGTTTCAACTCAGCATTCTGAAGATCAGCCGTAAAAGCCATTAATAGGGCATTTGTATTGAAAGGACTCCGAAGTTCCTTTCCTGATTGCATTAAGGTAATTAAGGTTTCTGCTTTTGCAGATGATGTAGTTAAGATAGATAACCACAGATACATGCACATACAGGTTATTTTTCATATAAATTGCTGAAGTGGAAGCTTATAAATTGGTAAACAGGAATTGTAATGTACTTACAAAATATAGTGAGAAGGTGGTCTAGTGAAAATAACCAATAATGTCAGTCTTCCAGCTTCACACACTAGTGGAGAGCAAAGAAAAAGGAATTATTTTTTTCATTTCAAGTTTCCTAATAGCCTTTTCTTCAAATGGGATCCTTGCAACTTCTTTCTGGCATGGAAGATATGTGAAATAAATATATTATTCATTTTTTCATAGTTTTGGCGGAACCTCTGCAAACAAGTGTCTTTAAGGAGGGAAAAGAAGGGAAGGCCAATGATTTGTTGGGAATACGATATGATATTTGTTACAGATGTGGGAGAAAGTGAACAGAATTAATATAAGCCATTGCAAGCAAATGAGCTATAAAAACTCTGTGCCTCTAGACCAGTTTAATCATCTCAAATCTTACCCTTATTTTTGAGAATTGTATTTATTTCACTATGAGGAAATGAAAATTATTATTAATGTGATAACACAATTCTGATTTAATCTAAGGTGGTTTTTTATCCTTTCTTACTGTTGCAAAAAGTTCTTCGGTATATAAATCAAATGCAAAACTAAATGATCATAAAAATACTAAATTGTATTTTTTAACCATCTAAACAGTTGCTATGTTGCTACATAATGCCCTGAACTCATAAAGGCCCCCATTCCCTTTAAAGACACTCATATAAAAAACAATCAAAGTAAATAATATGTGATACCAAGCTTCAACTGGTAAAGACAGCATCCCTGTCTTCCTATCTTTCCGTTTTATTTATTGTGTTCATTTAGTATCAAGATTAATCTAGATGCAGATAAGAGTCTGCCAATTGTCTGTAAAGAGCCCACTTCAAAGGGAACATCATTCTTCCAGCAATGCAATTTAAGCAGTGGTTAGTGATTAATTATAAGGAAAACCAAGTTATCCAACGCCCCAAAGTCATGTCATGCAAACAGGCACTTCGGAGAGGCAGCGCATTTGTGGTTAGTGCTGACTATTGGTCCAGAGTGGCAATCATTTCCAGAACCATTTAAAATTTGATAATAAGAATATCAGTGCAGATCCTTAGACTATGGCCAGCAAACCCTGAGTGCCTGTGTGGCTGTACATGACCAACAATAACCCACCCCATCTTCCATGCCTATGCAAGTAAGAGAGCCAGAAAGGTGCCGTGATTTAAACGGGAACTGATCTCTGAAATTTTACTGAATGCCAGACATAATGAATTGATCTTTGTAGGACCAATGTAAAGTTGGCAGCTACTATACAGTAGTTTTTATGTAGAAGTTTTATACAACACGAAATTTATAGCTAGGAAATGTGAGGCCATAGGCATGATATTCTACAGTCTTCCCCAGGAGCTCTTTGCCATTTCTCTTGAAAATTAAACAGCTCATATCTAGAAAGGCCACCTGGCTTTCAATTTCAGGACCTACTTGCAAGTTTTGATAACTCACAGGTCAAAGCTTAAGGCAATAATAATGCAGAACAACAAATTCCTTTCATAACTTTATTCCTGTAAAACTTCTGATATGCTAAATAAATACTAGAAATTCTTATATAAAGTATCTATGCCTAAATGTTTGATGCTTCTTTTCTTTTGCTGTGATGTCTCAACATTACTGGAAGAAAAAATGAATGTTAACTGTTGAGCCAGATATCTCACTGAAAAAAAATCATTCAGTCACTACATTTGTGTTTAAAATTGTGCTGCTGCTACTATAATTCTACCATGTCAATTTTTTAATATTTTAGTATGAATCAGCAGGATTCTTATATGTAGAATTACTGTGGTGGTCAGATTTTGAAGCATATCTTGATGTATAAATTACTAATCAAAAGTCTTTGCTGATAACATGCACAAACATCTTCCCTGCAAAAGCCCCCAGTAACTACTGTATAGAGTGCAGAAAAAGAAAACATAAGAAAATCTGAAGGCTCATTCATTTGATCTGCTTTGAGATACATCAAATCAAGGTAGGATTTTAATTCCTGACTCCTGCTTTACATGGGCCTTTGGCTCCTGAAGTTGTGAGGCTATTCCAGCTGAGTTCTGTGCATCTGGGTAAGGATTTGTGCACTGCAGAAAATGTGCTAGGCCAGCTATAGTGAATTCATTCACAGCAGACACAGCATGCTGCAGTTTAATCCCTTGTCACCAATGGGCCAATGTTTACATTGCTTAAGCGCTAATATGCTAATTCCAACTACTGGTATCAAGAGGTTAATATGATGCCTCTGCTTTAGTAATTGTTGCTTAAGACTGACTGGCACATTAATGGAAAATTGATGAAACTGTTTTGGATTTGTAACACCCTCTGGAAAAAAATATACAATTCATTTCTTAAATAAATCTGATAAGCAAATAATTTAAGTCATTTGTCAAAATCAAAAGCAATTGGCAACTCCAAAATAAATATTGCTTTTCTTTCCAGCCACAAAGTTAGACACTAAATGAATTCTAATAAAAGTCCAATGCTTTGTAATGGAGAGGGGACTGCAACTTTCCCTTTTGACAGAGTGTTTCAGAGGAAACATGTTTTCCTTTGATGTAAAGAAAAAACATAAGCCCTTTTCATCCCAGCTTCCAGATTTGGTGTGAAACTAGTGACCCTACTAACACTGCTGATGTTTAACATTTTCAGTGCAGCTTTATTTGCATGTTTTGATGTTAGCAATGGTGTTCATCATATTGAAAGACTAACTGTAAGTGGAAGATCAGACAATGAAAGTACATCTGTTCCTCACTTTCTTTACTGGCACCATTTTACTGTTTGGCTCTCTGATTTCCACCGAGAGAGATTTGGAAACTACTCCTCCTCCTTTACGATTTCACATGCCTTTAGGGGAATCTCTTACCCAAATCATGCTGCTCTGAAACAAGCCTCCTGCAGATAAAAATCCATGGAAAGTACTGTTTATCTTGCTGAGTTACATATAGCAGGCTTCCCCCAACAGATGCATTAGATATGTACAGTAACATTGCACAGTTGCTGTATGAGTGCTTTCTCTTGTAAATCAGATTCGGTGTCAGATTGTGGCTATAAAAGGTACATTTGAAAGCGTGCTAGTGAGAGTGATGAAAATGTCTCTTCTGGCTCAGTCCAAGCACATAGACAGGTTACTTAAAAGTCCCTCCCAGCCTGGAAGTGTCAGGTGGGGCAGTTGTGCAGAGGTGGAGGTCATTGCAAATCTGGTCTCAGCATCCTTGTTCCTGCTTTTAGACTTCACTGTTCTGTCCATGTTATTGTCCTGGAGTATATTATCAAGAATATTGATCTCATCTCACACAGAGGTGATTATGTGCCTCCAGAAAGAACCTGGAAGTGAACCAGGGTATGGAAATGAAGCAGGGAGCTAATTGTTTGAGCAGAAATGTATCCATAAATGGTGATGTTGGGGCTGATAGAGGATGGCATATTTCCTTCAATCATTGTGAGTTAATATAGTCCCATATCTCTAAATCCTACTTCATGTCAAATTAAGTTCCCATTTTCTGTCTTAATGGAAATATTTCAAAAGGATAACATTCTGTAATGTAAACAGGAGCTCAAAGAAGATGAGTGTTTTCTTAGATGCTGAAAATGCAGTTCCGAAGTCAAGATCCCAGATTTTGCAAAGCACCTCAAATATTCCTGTGCTTTGACTCCTTAATCTCCACATCACATCCATTTTTCCATCCTGTATGACAGTAAAAGCAGTATTGCCAGTTATTTCCTTTCAGGCTAACATTAACATTTCTGTTATAATGTCAAATTTATTGTACTGAAGGCAACAAATCACCTGTCCCACTTCTTATCCTTCAGAGGAGCATGGGACAATGATAGGAGCGTGCACTTCCATGACTACTAAGATAAATCATTTTGAAAAAAAACAAACCTCAGCCATGATGCCAGTGCTGTGTTTCTATTAATAGCAATGAAATGCTTCACTGTCCGTGAGCTTCTAGGTATAGCAAGCCCGGTATTTTCCCATAAAAATGTGTTTCTCATTATACAGCTTGCAGAAAAATAATTGGACATAAAGGACCCAGAATAAAGCAGAAGCAGTTATAATCTGCAAGATCAATAATTAATAATCCTTTTGAAAGAACGTACCTGTATGTTTACATCTCAGAGGAAACACATATAACAGTATATAGTAACATTACATATATTCCTTATACACAGCAGTTCCAGTTTATTCCAGGTGGTACCTGAATCTTACTGTTGGCTTCCAGTACTGCCATTACTGTAATTACTATAAGCCACATGGTTTTGTCATATATATTCCACAGTAAGTGATTTTTCAAAACTATTTACTTTGTTTTGATTAGCACTTGTGACTGAGTAATAACACAAACCTTTTTCTTCTCTAATTACTCATGCAGTTCTATCCCTTATCATAAAGATGATACAAAATAAAGAATCACATTGCCCTCCTAGCAAACTTTTGAGTTTTTGGTGGTGGGTGTGGGGGTTTTATATGGCTTTCAGAAGTAGAAATACATGTAACCGGTGTGTAGATAGAAGCAATTGTAAATACCCCAAAGACTCTGTTCCAAGTCTTTATCGTAAATTGCCAGATGCTGGCGGTTAAAAGAAAAAAAATATATGTATTATGAAATTGTCAGCTATGAAAGATACTTCCTGAAGCATAGCCAGAGTATAATGTATTTGTTCCACGCTCAAGGGCTCTTTGAAGATGAATTTCATTGTCCATAACCTTGCTGCAGATAGCTGCATTATAGCTGTTCGTACCTGACAAATTTATTTCCAGGTTTATTTCTTGTCTTAAGCCTGATTGAGCTGTAGAAACTCTGCTGTGCAGCTGCAGTCATGGAAACCTATGGGGCTTCTGTGGCCTGGCTGTCATGTTGACAACCAGGAAGATTTGACAGACAATTTGGTCCTTCTTTTGCAACTAGTCAACACTCATGTCCCCTTCTACGATCAACTCCTCATCGTTCAGACATTTGAGGAAAAGCTGTGTTAAATAATAAGCCATTTCAGGGTAAGGCCTGATATTTCTGCTGCTTAGTGTTCTGCTTGGCTCCCAGAAATGGCCGGCCTGGTGGAACCAGTGACACGGGACTGATGACTCAGACTGGCCATCTATGCCTCTCATCACAGTGCATCTGGAGCGTAAATGTGGGCTAAAAAATAGCTCACCTATGGTTCTGCTTGACAGCAGGAGAAACAGCCACAGTGTGTGGAAGTGTGAACACACAGGGGAAGTCTGTAACATGTATTTGTCCTTGAGGAACACGCTCCATCCAGCTGGAGAAGTTCTGTTTCCGACATTGACTTGGGTCTCAATGGCAAAAAAAGCCCCAACATACTGCTTTTTCATGTGGGAACAGCTGCCATCTAAAATAGGCGATATTTTTCTTCTCTAAGATTATATGCTTTTTTACTTTAATGAGGATGTGGTACAACAACAGATCCTAACAGTTTCTGAAGGGACTTCTACAAGGGAGCACCCTACCAGGATGGAGCAACCCATAAACAAAAATTCTGATGCAGTTCAGGGCTCAGTGCAGATCCAGTCTGGTATTTTTTCTCTCTGATGACCTAATCCAGAATCTCAAATATAAAGATACCCAGGACAAAAAAAATAGCTCTTAGGCTGGTCAGGCTATGCTGAGAGCATGAAATTGGCATTTTTGCATTTACGTGTATTCATTCCATGGGAAACAAATGGTTCTCTTACTAAATATGTGTTGTGACAACAGGAATAGTGTGTCCTTGTCAACAGCTGTATGATAAAACAGAGACATCTACTGGTTAAAACACGAAATAGGAAAATATCAAAACTTATGCAGAATGTTAGACTAAGGCTTGTCAGACTGCCCTCCTTTCCCTGCCCCCATACAGCTGACTAAGATATTCAAATTCCACTGGTGCATTCTGGTTAAAGGCAACAGCAAACCTCCCTTTGATTTCCTGAGAAAAAAAACAGGCCCTGTAACACAGATAGACCCTAATTGTAACACACCATAAGCATAATAGACATTTTTTTGTGACAGAACAAAACCAGTCTTCTGCAGAGCAGGGAATATTCAGCCCTTCTTCTGTCCAATTCACAGTTTGGGATAAAACAGACATTCCTTGAACACCTTGTTCAGCACCTGCCTGAGGTATTTGTGCTAAAACCAGAGTCTGAGTTACAGCCCTAAACTGGAATGTTCCCATAATTTACAGGCATTTTCTCATATACTATCCTGTTAGCCTGAGCTCACAGCAGCATGAGCAGTACCTTTTAATAGTATTTTAATAATAGATAATATATTTTGTGAATCAGGTCTGTATTCAATTAGAATCTGACCTTCCTAAATGTGATGTGAGGACATTCATATATTTATTGAACAGCATTGGTACTCTGTATATGTGTTATGGCATACATCACGTCTTAATAAGGGGTTGAAACTGCAGAATTACAGATGAAGTTTCAAAATTAATCCTGGAGTGGCATCTAACATAAGGAAATGACAGTTAAGATATACAGACCTTTAATTACTGTATTGCAAAAAGGTCAACGGGCTGGATTCCTTTCCCTAACAATTTCTCTGATTCCTCAAGTTTGGAAAATACTGGCATAACCTTTACATAAAACCATAGATTAATATAGATTTTTTATATAGAGAGGCAGCTCCGAAATTTATATAGAAATTGACATGAAGCCAAGATAAAAAATCATTTTAAAAGTGTGAATAAAGATAATATCTGAATTTTGTGCCTGTCATAATTTCAAATAAGTCTTAGTATCTGATAGATAACATCTGTTTTCAGGAAGGCCATTCCTACTCACTGTATTATATGACTAAAAATCAGTCTTAGTCAATGGTAAAAAGATGATAGAATGAGAATAGTTGAAACAAAACTCTTAATGTGTTTGTCAGCAAATTAGACTCAAGTGTACAGTCCTGGTTAACAACCTTAGGTCCCAAGCGTAAGCAAATTCCATTAAAACTAAGTGGCAAATAGAAACAGTGAGAACCAAGAAATTTGATTTCCAGTTTCCACTTTTTCAAAATCAGTTACATCCAGTTTTCTGCTTTAAGTTGAATGTTAATATCAAAATAGGTGGCTTCAGGATAAATCTGTGTATCAGGTGTGCTGATTTCCCCCATTATGTCCATTCAACAGCTTATGCTAAAACTCCTTAGAGCTAAGCAATTGGGGTTTGATTTTTCATTACTCCTGCTTGTTTATCTCCGCCGTGATTTGCTGGTGTTAGTAATAACTTACTAAATGGCAAGCAGTGAAAAGAAATATCTCGCCTCTGGTGAGATTCCTGCCTCCTTCAATGGCATTTTTTCCAAAAATCAAATATTATGCCAGATCTGTCTTTATTTTTCCAGACTTATCTTTTCAGACTGCATACTTTGCCTACCTTCATGTAGGTAACGTGACAGAGTGAAAGGGGTTTACAGTGAATGCGGGTGCACCCCGCCTGCCGCATCCTCTTTGCCGCGGGCCCGCGTTCAGCACCGGGCCGGGGACAGCTCCCTCCCGCCGGGTCCCGCCGCCCGAGCCAGCCCCGCTCCCCGCGCCGCTCCCTTGGCCTCCGCCAGCCAGCCCAGCTGCTGCTGGACACGACCTCTCTGTTTGGGGCTGGGGGCTGGGCTGTTTTGCTGTGGGTTTTTTCGGGTGTTGTTTGTTTGGGTTTTTAAAATGAAATTCCTGTAATGAAGCCGATGTTTTTGTGCATGCAAGAAGCACAGAGCAGATCTTGCATATGATCTGCTGTGCAAAAGGGCTGGAAACTTCAAGTTTCATGTCATGACTTCAATGCAAATTTCGAAGAGTCTAGTACTTTCATCTAAGTAGTAATACTCAGCTTTCACTACCCAAAAATTAGACAGCTGGTACAAAACACAACCTAAATGTAAGAAATATGTCAAAGGTTTAGAAAACTTCTGAACGAGGGCAGGCAGGAACTTTAATAAAGACATCTCATTCATTTTTGATAAATGTAGGTGACTTTTCTTGCACACATAAGCAAATTGTTCCATTTAGAAATAATTCTTAGGAGGCCAAAAAGCTATCTATAAATAAAGCCTTTAAGATGATTCTTTAAGTTAATTTTTTATCTGTTATTTTTCATCTGTAAGGGGGTTAAATCTCTCACATTGCTATAGACCAAAGAAAGCATTAGCTAGTTACACTTTTTATTTTCACTGTAAACTACCTTACATTAAATTATTTAATTGATTAAACTAGCCGCAGTATAATTTCAAGCAGATACTA
The DNA here is from genome assembly GCA_013400235.1 of Oriolus oriolus. NCBI lineage: Eukaryota > Metazoa > Chordata > Aves > Passeriformes > Corvidae > Oriolus > Oriolus oriolus. The sequence goes on from VXBT01006601.1 coordinate 1,516,108, forward strand.
GCATTATTTCTGTCAATAATATGGCAGTCAAATTCATGGGCTTATCAAATTCCTAGTGAAAAAAACCAATGCAATTCACCTACATTACTCTGGATCTGCCATTTCTTCTACATTAATCTCTGGGGGACAGTTTGCTATTTATCATGAAATAATTGATTTCATGTCTCCAGCTGAAATAGCTTTTTGCTGTTCAACAACAGCAAAAAAATATTAGAGCTGACTAGATATGGATCCTAATCTGTTAAAAAAATAATAATTCTTATTAGCTCTGTGCTGATTCGGTATTCAAGGTTGTCTCCACTGATGCTGAATTGAATACATATGTCTCTTCCCAAACTATGAAGACTGTCTTCATCTGTGACTACTTAAGGTCTCCCATCTTTCCCAGTTTAACAGATGCCCCCAGTATTAGCCTCACCTGTTGCCCACAATGAAGCACAGCAGGTTTCATCAGGGCTGTGCTAAAGATCAAGCTGATAGTCTCATTTGCAATGCATTTCCTATTACTTGTTCATATTGCAATTTTTCTGGTCTCCAAAATCACTTTTGGTTGCAATATTTAGTAAATATATCCTTGCAAATGTCTGTGTTAATGTCTAAGTTTTCACTTAGTTAGTGAAAACTAAGTGTTGTGCTTAGTTTTCTGCTTGGTACCTAATGTGTCCCTAGTGTTCCAAGAGACTTCAATGGTTCCTGTGTTCAGATTCACAGAGACTCAGTCCATTCCCAGAGCTCTCATTTGCCTTATTACCCACTGAATTGCCTTATACAAAAACACCTCAATGCTCAGCCATAATCAAATTCTCAAAAAAATGTTTTACTCATTTCTTATGCTGAAAATATTGGTGGTACAAACCTCAAGGCCACCCTTCCCTAAAGCAATAATCAAGTCATTAAGTAAACACAGTTACCTCACCCCAGGATGTGGAGGGGTGTATTCTGTTACCCTAATACCATAAATACAGTAAACAGTAATCTACCTGCAACAGAATGCAGGAGAGATGCATTTTATTGCTGTTACTTTAAACCAGAAGGATACTTGCTAATCTCAAAGAACAAAATATCCTTTCCTAGGCAGATTTATTCCCTCTGAGATACTAGGTCTTCTAAGGCAAATATTCATCTCTGGAATGGGAAGGTCAGCACCAAGTAGTCAAAAGGCTTTGTGAAAGAAATGGAATTTATGCAGTGCTCTCAAGCAGGAAGTATATCAGCTACAGAGAAAGGCTTTATGACTTAACTTCTGGAGTTAAGGTTTTGCCAAGACAGAAGCAGTTTCTCTGGTCAGGTAAACCTACCTTAGCCACTTCCAAAATACCTTGCTTGACTACAGCTGTGCTTGGAGAAGTTTGAGTTACCTAGTGGCAAAATCTCAGCTTTACTACCTGTTATCACCCCTTCCACTAGAATTACCATGATTATGATCCTGCTGATGCTATCATCACTAGTCTGCCATGAATACTGGAATTGGCAGGCAGCAAACTCCTACCTCCCTTGAACCTCCTCAGACAGAGGCTTGAAGGACACCACATTACAGAAAGGTGGTCCCACATGCTGGTTCCCAGTCTGGGCGAGCTTGATAGGACAGCATATCCCTTGGCATATGCCAATCCTTAGGTAAAGTCACCTTCATGGAACCATGAATAAACATCTAGAAGCACCTGAGTTCACTATCTTCATAGGAACTTGTCTGTCAAGCTAAACTGGAGACAGAGCTTTTTCATCTGCTGATGAATTAGTAGACAATTCTCATATCTAAAAATATGAGGAGTGTTTATGGGGCTAGTCATGAAATCTCCTAAATGAGTCAGTGAAAACCTCCTGAATGAGTATTTCTAAGCCAAGCTTTTTAAGTGAGAGCCATCCCAGGGCAAAAAGACCAAACAAAAAGACTGTGTATCACTTAGACACCAGATAAATGCGACACTGAGAGCTTAAGCTTCATATATGTGGTTAATGTGAGGCTTAATGAATATCCCTGAAAGAGCAATGAAGAACATTCAAATCAGGTCCTTAAAAATATTAATAATAATACTTATCTAGGAAAAAGGGGAAAATCAAAGGTCAGAATTCTAAATAATATCTTCAAGGAAGGAGATCAAAAGTAGCAGAGAGAAGCTGTTCAGTGATTACACATGCTTCAGAGCCATTATCAGATGTGATAGAGCTGTAAGCTGCACTAAATTTATGTTATTCTGTTAAATTATTCCCCTCTCTTCTTTTCCAAAAATTAAACTATTTCAGTAACTGGAAATTAATTTTTCCATCACTCAAGACAAGGAGCATTTGCAAACATATACTTCTATTCTCAGGTAATTCTCAGTGTTGCAGGGCTATTGAGATTGGTTAGATTTGGCATGCTTAAGGCTTGCCATAGCTCCATTGTGTTCCAGTTTGGAGTACATCCAAGTAGGATTTGTTTGTATTTGTCTCCTTTTTCATGTCCCATGGCCAAGGGCCTTATGTTAAAAAAGAGCATTAGCCAGCTAAGGACTGTAGCAAAATGTCTTGCCTTTTGTTGAAGTTTTTCAGTGTGGTCTGTTGAAACCTGAGATTCAAAGTAATTTTAAGTCTGTCAGATTGCTTATGATGTGATCTGTGACACACTGATACATGCTGGGAATGCAGAATTACAGGTGTGAGCTGAGTACAGTCCCCTCTGCAAAGCAGCATGATATAGAATTGTGGGTCAGAAGCAAGAGGTGATGCTTGTAACTGGGAGGTCCCAGGGACACAGTGGAGGGAGAAAATTGAGTGACCAGGGAGTGAGATGCTGTGTCATGACCTTGTTCTTCTCCTCTGCATCACAGAAGAACATTATAATGGCCCCTTCTCCTAAATGTCTACAGACTGATGTCCTGACTAATCTTAAAATTCCTCATGTGGTAATAGTTATAGTTGCAAGGTGCCTCAATTGTAGTGTTGTCTTTGCTTCTCCAGTGTGCATCTCATTTGGACAGTCCCAGATGTCAAGAACAGAATGCACACAGATTCAGATGATGTACAAGACAGCACTCTTACTGAGCAGGACTTTTTTGTACATTCAATTGCAAACTCAATATCACAATCTGAAGACACCTGACAGTAAAGGGTGCTGCTGATGTAAACTAATTTCTATAAACTTCTCATCAAGCCTACCAATACATCTTCCACTTTCATGGGCTTACTCCCTCAGAAAAATGAAAACGTCCATGGTCTGACCTTGTGCTCCTGCTAGTGTGGCTGTGAGTCTGTGGATTGTCTGGCCAGAGCTGGGAGCTCTGTGCTACAAGCTAAGGACATTTTCATGCAAGATACAGCATGATCTGACAGCATGACTTGATACCTCTCAGGTTGAGCTGAAGAACTAGACCAACTCCAGATATCTATCTGCTCAAATCTAGATCAAGACACCTCTTTTCCAAGAGCACATGCTTCTGAGAATATATAGCCAAGTGCCCAAGAAAGCTGATACAGTTCTCCAGAAGCCTTTCAAAAGCTGAACAACAGCAATTTTTTTCTGAGATTTTCTAAAGGCAGAGCTAAAGATACTGCCAGGGAACTTTATGTGAAGACAATATCATACATTTAAATGCAGAAAGAGAAGAATATGTGACAGCCTGATAATTTTCAGTGTCTGTGGAGGCTAGAAATTTGAAAACTATGAGACTGTATTGCTGTCTATTATTTAAATAGTCTAACTCCTACCCTAGATCCCACCCTAAGAAAAAAAAAAAGACGAAGGAAACACCATTTTTAATACAGTCTTACCTGATTCCCGACTGAAACTTTAATTAATTAAACACACTGTACTGGCTGATCAGTAGGGCTCAACTGAAATTCCCCTCAGCAGCTACATTTTAGTGTGAACCTGATGCATACTTTTTCTCTGCTGTACATAAAAATTACACTGGCATGTCAGTTATAGCAGAAGCCTTTTCACATATCATATAATTTCACATATCATACCAGTTGTTGCAGAATAGCAAGGAACAGTTTGAAGGCTATTCCATTACACCTTTATTTTCTGCCTCAGTTGTATGCCCATTTTATGCAGAATTCCTCACACTACTGGCAGTAATAAGCAATGAGATGTTGCACAAGAAAAAAAGCCACTTTTTAGTGTCAATTTAATACTGGGAAACAACTACATTTTCAGGAGATTGCTACCAGTCTTGCCCTCCAAAAATTAGAAGCAACAGCATCTGAGGAAGGCTGTTATAGCATCATTAACTCAAGGAATGTTTTACTATTCATTGCATCAACAGATTCAAACACCTCATATCCAGCCCATAAGAAAGAAATTTAAACCTGTCCATTCTTTTAGAAAAGAATTGCCATTTATAAGGAAATATTTTTAAAGTTTAAGAGGATCTGGATTTTTTATGTGCTTTTGTAGTACCATAGCTAAATGACATAACCTGCCACAATGTGTCATTTAACAGATACTCTGAAATGCAGGTTAAAAATAGTATGTCAAGAACTGTGGTCATAGATTAATTACTTGGAGTATGCAAATTTTCCAGGCATTTCAGTCCAGAATACAGTTCAGAAACATTATGTAATAAACAGGAAGTGCTGCTGGGAAAGATTCAGTCAGTGGTGGTTTCTGTACTTTTCTGTATCAGCATAACCAGCCTAGCAGATTGCTACAGATCTTCCTTATAAACTCTGTGCTTCTGTTAACACAATCTATATCTGTTCTATGAGAATTTACTAGCATAGTACTATCTGCAAAGTGTTCTTTATGTAGACTCAGAGTAGGGAGTTCTTCTTTTCTTCTTCTTTTTCTCATAGTTGCTCTTGTTCTTCCTAGTTTTCCCCTGGCATTTTTTTGCCTAATGAGTTGTGAAATCTAATCAATTGCAATAATTAAAACATACTGTGTGTGGAATGATGCACTGCTTTAATTACACAACAAAGTCCCAAACAAATAAAAGCTTGAGATTCTTACATTAGAAGAAACCAAACTACTTTATTTTGCTGTAATTTTTTTTCATCAAGAACAGACTCATGCTTATAGATGATACGTATAAAACACTAAAAATTCCAGGCTTGCTATATTGCATTTTTTATTAAAAAAGCTGGTAGAGTTCAGGCTTTTGTGTTAACAGCATATGAAGGAATGGCTGGAACAAACAGATAGATGCTTGTTTTCAATAAAACACCCTGGGTGGCAACTCTGAACAGGAAAGTTTTGTGTCCAAGACCTATAAAATACATTGAGTTTTAGCAATGTCACATGGTGTAAGAGGGGGTGTTATTCACTGACTCACCTCTTTTCTAGGATCTTTTGTATGCTGCTGAACATTTAGGCATATAATAAATTCCTTATGGCAGACTGAAATGCCAGTGTTTCCTAATTAAAATCAGTTTGATGACAGTTGGGCAGTTTTCTTTTTTTTTAAGAACAATTCATGTCAAGTAATTGGGTCCTGGTGTTATACAGCTTTTTCCAATACTGTTATTTACATTCTGATTCTGGCCCCAATGAGGCTCCATCAGCTTGACAGAAACTGCAAAGCTCAACAATTCAGACCTGTGCCTTGTTCATTTGTTCTGTAAATTCTGAAAGCATAATTATGTTATTGAGTATTTTAGAGAACTCAAGCCTGCATTAGCTATTTCACAGTCATTTAGGTGAAGTGGATAACCTAGTACACCTTATTTAAGCTTCCAACTTTATTACAGTGAAATCTGATACAGGAGACTTTCGCAGTTTGAAAGGTAGTTATTGGTCTCTTATAGTGTTGCCTTTTGTCTGCCTCAATCCTAGCTACTGATTTCATTAATCAGCCCTGCCTACGTATGCACTGTTATTGCCCTGATTCTTTACTGAGATTGGCTTCTTTTGCTGATGTTGGTAGCAGAAGTTTGAAAGGAATGTATAGCCCACCTAAATAGGATAGATTAACCTAAGGATGTTTTCTGAATGGACTATGTGAAGGACAAAGACAGATGGTCCACAACTCACTTGGTAGGAGAAATTAATGGATCTTATTTCTCCAATAAACATAGTTACAAAAAAAAATAAAAATAAAAAAAAGACAGAAGCAGCACTGGTAGAGAAAAATACAAATAAATATGTTTCAATACTTTAGAATATGAAAGGTGATAGCTGTATACCTGTTCTGTACTATTAGCAGCTGAAAAAGGCCAAAGATAGCACATAAGACAGAAGTACAGCATGATGCCATACACACGCTTCACACCGTGAGCAGTTTCAGTTTGTGCTTACAGAGCTGAATATCCACTTGATAAACCACAGATGAAACAAGTTTACTGCTATTTTTCTCACAGCTACAGTGAGGTGGCCTTTCTGTCTCTAGAGCCATTATCACCAGTGTGGCCAGTCTCTCTGCATCTACTCTTCACACTTGCATTCTTCTTAGCTGCATTTCACCCTTCTTGGGTGTTCCAGCAATTTTTTCAGACTTAGCGTGTCCTTGGAACATCACCAAATGGATTTAACAGTACCATTTCTGAGAAATGAGAGTAAATGCTTTTATGAATAAGCTTAAACTGAGCTTTAAAACAGAAAACAACTTATTTTAGTATTTCTAATAAAAACATGGATTTAATTAGCACTTTAAACCAAAACAATATATTTTTTCCAAGTGTTATAATTTTTCTAACATTTTGCTTGCTGTCTCAAAGCTGTTCATATACCCTAGAGTACAAATAACCAAACTTTCTGATAAAGCCATGAGGTTCTCTGATATTCACTTTTTTTCTCATAACATTGGTTCTGTAAAATACAATGACCAGCTATTCCAGGCAAAGTGGAAGGCTGTGAGGTGCGGAGATGCCTGAACTTTATCAAAATGTTTTTCCATCATAGGGCAGTTTATGCAGAACCAGGCCTGCTGGAGACAGATGGGGTTCACCCATCTGAAAGGGGGAAAAGGATTCTAGCAGGGCTGATTGAGAGAGCTTTAAACTAGGTTTGAAGGGGGAAGGGAATAAGACCAGGTTCACTAGAGATGAGCCTGGGGGTAGCATGCCAGTGTTGGGGGTGAAATCAATAGCCCACCTGAAGCGCATGTACACCACTGCACACAGTATAGGTGACAAACAGGAGGAGCTGGAAGCCATCGTGCAGCAGGAGAGCTGTGATGTAATTGCCATCACGGAAACATGGTGGGAACACTCACATGAATGGAGTGTGGCAGTGGATGGTTATGAGCTCTTCAGAAGGAACAGGTGAGGAAGGAAAGGTGGTGGGGTGGCTCTGTACTTTAGGGAGTACTTCAGCTGTATAGAGCTCAAGAGCAGACAATTGGAGGTTGGCCAGTGTGACACACATCTACAAGAAAGGTCAGAAGAACAGTCCAGGGAGCTACAGGCCTCTCAGCCTGACCTCGATGATGGGGAAGGTTATGGGACAGATTATCTTAAGTGCAATCACACANAAGTGCAATCACACATCATGAACAGC
>VXBT01006602.1:0-21108 GCA_013400235.1 Oriolus oriolus
TCGTGTCCGCGTGCGACAACTATGATTACAATTATATTTTGCTAAAGTGAGGCCAACCAACCAGTCAGAGAAAATCCAAATTCTTTAAATATTTAATTTAACTAGTTACCTTCTAATCCTGTCCTATTTGATCATTCAGCTTAGCAGTCACATTTGGAATGTGCACACAACAAGCACTGTTGTTTAAATTCAAGCAACCACATACTCCACAGTCATGTAACAGTGATTGGTCTAAAGCTAATCTGTTTTTAAGGCCCCCCACATGTTCCAAATTTTTGTCAAATTGTTGACTAAAGTTCCCCATGGATTTTCTGCAGAGGTTGGTGTTGGCAAACAAAATCCTTATGGAAGTTACATTCTGTAACCTTTCAAATTCTTGCACTAACTTCAAGACTACAATCCCTTTCCTAGAAATTAAGAATATAGTTTCTATTATTATTGTAAATATGCAATTAATTATAATATTCATCTAGATCCAATAAATAATATTCCTCTAGAAAATTATATCCCTTACTTAAAATGATAGGATTTATATATATACTTAAAAGTGCCACAGTGTTAGTCAGCCTTGTTTCTGCTGTGTTTAATGTGTTGCTGGTTTTAGCCACTTGTGATGAACCCAGGGTTTAATTCCTTCCACCTTGACTGCGAAGTACATTACCGGGGGACTTGACACCATCCCTTTCCCTTCTCCTGGACTGGTCCAAAACTCTAGGTTTTGGTGCACATGGTATCTTTTGGTTGTACAGGATGTACATGCAAGTCTAGTTCCAATGATTTGTTGATAACAATGTACCTTTTAAAAAGTCAAAGAGTTAATTTTAGTACTATTATATAAATTTCAGCAAAAGTTTGAGGCTTCCTTTGCCTTGTTGGTGTGACATTGGAAGGTTGCTGGCCATTCAGAAAAGTACCAAAATACCAGAATGTACCAGTCCACCATTCTGCCTGGGCAGTTCCATAAAATCAATTTGCTAATAATTAACTGGTGAATTCTTCTGTTTTACTAGTCCTGGAGGCGGCCTTCTTCCTCCCTTGAGATTATTTTGCAAAACAAATTATTTTTTTCAATAACTGATCTATTAATTTCTGTTATTTTATGCTTCCCATATTCCTTTGTAAACTAGTTACCATATACTCTATTTCCTTCATGTGTTTCCTGATGTTTTAGTTTTGTTATCTTATACATTAATTTGGAGGTACAATTATCTGCCCACGTGAGTTTACCAATCACCTGCTAGGATTCTCTGTAGTTTCCGATGATGGGGCTAACTGCCTGTCCTCATTTGGTTTTTGTTCTAGGACATTCAACTTTTTATTAGGTATTAGTGCAAGGATACTTTTTTCAGCAACCTCTTTAGCTGTTTTGTCAGCTAATTGATTCCTTATATTAACTGGGGAGTCTCCAAACTGATGGGCTTTACAAGGGCATCACAGCCACTTTTTTCAGTTCTTGCACACTTTTGTAGAAGATGACTAATTTCTTCTTTGTACTTCATAGGAGACCTCTGTGCTGATAACAATCCCCTTTCCTTCCATATGGTTTCATTGGTGTGTACTCTTTTGCTGGGCTGTGCCTTTCTCAGGCTTAGCCCGTGGCCATGGGTTTCAAAGCCCGCAGCAGCAACTGATGGTTTGAAGTGACCGAGGTTTGCGTGCCCCAGCCCCTCTGGCCTGAGAGCCGTCTGCTGGGCAGTCACAAAGCCACGGCGAAGACAAAGAGGAAAGAAGTCGGAATCTCTGTAGCTGCAATCCAAGTTTATTGCACTGCCCTGTGGGGGCAGGGAGCTAACACCTTGAAGCGGGGCCAGCAGAGAGACCCCGTTTGCTCTCTGGGTGCTGGCTTTAAGGAGTTACAAAGTGAGGGACGTATAACAGCGCAAACCAATTAAAAAAGTGATGACACATGACAGGAAACCAATAGAGACATCTCAGGGGAGGAACAAATTTAAACTGAGTAATAACAAAATCTCTGGCGGGAATTTCAAACCACGCTGGCTTGTCTGAGTGGGGGATTCCTGGAGGCTCTGTGACAGGGGAGGAGACACAGTGTGAGTGGCATTCAAGGGGTACAAGTTTCTGTGCCGCAGACTCCTCTCTTGATCTGCCCTCAGGGACAGGATTTCGCGAGTGGAAATCATCTCACTTGGTGTCACTCACACCAAAGACGAGCTGGATCATGGCAACACTCTTTTTCCTTCAGTCATTTCTAGCACTCAGTGTAAGGTCATTCATGCTGCTTTTTGTGCTGATGTGTTAAAAGGTAAAGCCTGGGCTTACATTACCTGAGTGAAGGTTCCCCCTGCAAACCCAGCTACCCATAACATGCGGCTCCCACTGGTGTGCAGGTCCAGTTCCGGGTCCTGGATGGGATTGCTCCTGAGATCCAGTCTGCCAGAACACACTTGTTCCATGGTTACCAGGCAGTCATGGCACAAAGGTCTCTGGGCTTCTGAAGCATGGAGAAACACAGCTGGGGTTTAAATTAGTCATTACCTTAAGTTCAACATTGTCCTGCTCCAACTGAGCAACCTGGTATTTCAGCATCCTGCTGGCAATATCCAATGTTTTTTTTGTTCCAAACCCTTTATTACCATATAGGGTACATATCAGCTTTTGTGTTTCTCTGCCGCTACCACTGCTCTCAGGTATGCGGGTCATTCTTCACTTGTATTGTCCAAGTGTTTGGACAGGATACTTCCATGACCGCAAACACTGTCCAGTACTTCTAGTGCCAGGTGCATCCTTTCATGCACAAATAACTCAAATGGTTTGGTTTAAGTGTGAGAGACTCAATGCAGGGGTTGTCATTAAGGTTCTTTCAGGGCTTCAAAGGCCCTCTGACTCCTAGGAGTCCATACCAAGTATTTTCGGTGGAGGGCCACACAAGGGTTTTCACCAGTACCCCATAACTGGCAATCCATAACCAACACCATCTGGCCATACCTACGGCAGCTTGTAGTCCTTGGCTCTGGAGTCTGGAAATGGCTGCTTCTCAGCTGCTTCACAAGCTTCTTTTTTCCTGAGAGATCTCAAAACTAGAATATATTACTGCTTCTTTGCCTATTTCTGCCATTTTCTTTGATCTCCTGTATTTAGATTGTTCTAAGAAATGTAACAGACTTACAGTAGCATTGAGGCAATTATTTTCAGTCTTGATTGCTGGCAGAATACTTTCCAATTTACTTTTTAAAATTTTTTTAAATTTTTGTTTTGTTTTGTTTTCACAATTCATGTTAGCTGTGCCTTTCACCCAAAGTTTGGATTTCCCCACTGAAAAGCACAGTTTTTTTAAAAATTATCTGAGTCAAGAGGTATTACAGAAAAAGGCATCCTTAAGATTGAGCGCCATGAACCATTTATATTCCCTTTTATGTGCTGTCAAGAGTGTGTACAGATTAGCTACTACTGGATGAATATCAGGTACTTTTTATTAATGGCCCTTAAATCTTGTACTAATCTATAACTGGTAATATTGGTATGTCATACTCTGATTCACATTCTTTCAATAACCCATATGCTAAGGTTTTTTTTTTTAGTTTTTACAGCTTTTTCTAACTTCTTCTTTGCCTCACAGTTAATAGAATACTGCTTTACCGGTCTGGCTTCAGGTTTGAGAGCAATCCTCACCGGTCTGGCCACTTTTGATCCTCCAGGTATCTCAGTCGCCCATATCAACAGGGTTACAGTATTCTTGCCCTCTCTGGGATTTCTTCCAACTCTTCTGATTCCGGTAATATAAAGTCTTTGCCTCAATGGCTTTTGATTCTGGTGTCTGAATTTGTATTTCCTCATCTTAAAAAGTTATTTGAACCAATTTTCCCAATAAATCTCTCCCCAACAAGGGGATTGAGCATTTAGGCATATACAAATTGGCATTCCCCCAACTGTTTTATTAATTTAAATAGTAATAGTTGTTAAAAAAGGGCCCATTCTTTTTCCTCTTTGTCACACCCACAACACTTACAGGTTCCGAGCTAAGTTCTCTGCTGCACATATTCAGTACTGAGTAAGTTGTTCTTGTATCAATTAAAATATTTACCTTTTCATTCCCGGCAATAATGCAACCAGGGCTCAGGTGAGGATGATTCTTCTGTTTCCTTCAGGGGTATTTTTCATTTTCACTTAAGGTCTTGAGCTTGATGGCTTGAATAGCCTGGTTTAGGTTCTTTGTTTGATTTCCCCTGGCTTGGGGACACTCCCTTTTCCAATGTCTCCTTTATTTACAAATTGCCAAATACACTTCAGCTACCGACTATCACAACACAAACTGACAAATACACTTTAGCCACTAAATATCACAAAGAAATTTCCAGATATACTTCAGCAACTAATTAATACAAATTACTAAAGTATACTTTAGTCACCATTTATTATAATAATTAACCAGTTGTTTCTGAGTCCTAATTATTGTTTTAAATACTTTAGCAACTCTGTCCGGATTTTCCCTATAAACTCCTGCGACCTTTCTCCATGACATTAAACCCACTATTAAAACCAGGATTACCAGACCATAATTCCTGACCACTTGCCAGAGGCACGCCATCTGAACTTCCCCAGTTTCTCCCCCAACATGTCTTTGCTGCCTTCTAGTGCATCCCACAATTGGACCAAAATCCTCTGATCCCCTAAAGCATTTCTCTGTTCCAGTCCACTTTCCCATGACTTACTCATGCATCTAATCGTATTCTCAGGTGATTCATCATTCACCCCCCGCCAATTCTTTGCCAGAGAGCAATCATCAGTACTAAACCCTCCTCCTCTCATCTGCACTTTAAGCATCTCTGTCCTACCCTGCACACAAAACAACACCTCTTTCAATCCTTTGCCTTTCTTTTCCTTTTCAAGTGCATAAGGAACTTCATCCCACTTATTTTCCCTTCTACAAAACATTAATTGCAATATAGTGTTATACTGTAAGGTTCCATCCTTAGGCCACTTCTCTTGATCTTCCAGTGTGTAAAGCGGCCTCCACTGATTACAAAATTGTGTAAGTTTTTCACGCGTGAGAGGATCACCCCCAATTTGTTTCCAGTGTTTCAAGATACATCCCAGACGTGACACCTGTGATACCCATTTTGAGGTTTTGTTTCCCATTATAACAAATTACTGTTTAGGAGCTCCTTAGAAGGGACTCTAACCCTTCCCTTTTCCCACCTTAGGTACCTTTAAACAAAACCTTGTGTAACTTTTGCTGCGCCTTACAGGTAGGTTAACAGTTAACACCTTTAGAGTAAAGTAAAGAATGCCTTTATCTTACCAGGAGTCTTGCACCAATTTTCTTGGACCGAGGATCAAAGGTTCTCCCCGAGAATCCTTCGGTGCTGGCTGGAGGTCCTGCGATTCCTTGAATCCGTTGAAATTCAGGAGTTTGTCCCATCTGGGTCACCAAACCTGTTACCATAAATTTGGTAAAATAAAACCTCCTTAACACCAGTGTAGCTCCTCCACTGCCGTGCATCTGGCCGAGTAAAGAATGCCTGCTTCTTAATGCTACATTGGTGTTAAGGAGTTTTTTATTTTACCAAATTTTTGGTAATGAAAAGGTCTCTCAATCCTGGAGATAGTTGAGGAAAATGGACTGGTAGAGAAGCAGCTGTATCTGCAAACTGCTTTCCAGAGTATGGCCAACTGCATGATACCAAAATCGGCTGGATAGAAACTTTCTAACACAATTATGAGTATTACAAAGTAGGCCTTCTTTATTGCAGTGTGCTGGTCACTTGGAGGATTGTTCCTCCTATTGAGTGCCCCAAGTGTCGGGTGAACAGAGTTTTTATCCCCCCTTTTCCTGAGACTAAGTTTCTTATGGGAACCAGTCTCTTGATATCTTTATTTCATTTTATAGTGTAAGGCATTACAACAGCTATAACACTGAATCACTATGCAAGCTAAAGCATGTATAGTAATTATTATGGCAATGATTGTAAACAGATGTTTTAATCAAGTCCATGTGGGTAACCATGAAGTAAGTTTGCACCCGATTTCTTCAAATCCCCAGAAGGTGTCATCTTGAGCTGCGTATTGTAAAAATTGGGTTTGTTTTCAGATTTCCTGGCCATCTGTAGACACTCTACCACTTTGATCAACATATACACAGCAACTGGTGTTATTGACACTGCATACTGCTTCTTGTGATGCTAAAAGAAGCTCTAGTGCCATTCAGTTTTGTAAAACAACTTGCCACAAGCTCTTAACTTCTTCCCGCAACACAGTAATGGCATCTATTGTACGCTTTTCTATGTATTCTATGGTAGAAGAAATGTTCACTATTGTCTTTTCTAATTCACTTACTCCTAGCCAGGGTAAAAACCATCTTCTGAAATTATGAAATTTAGTTGGTCACTCAGCTATAGCATTCAAAGTTCATTTTCTATGCTCCAAATAGTTTCTCATCCAAAGTCCTTAGGTCTTTATCAATTATTGTTATGTTAGGGACTAAGCCTCCTAAAGTATAAATGCCTTTCCAGCCTAGGGGCAACTCTTTATGGGGCTTTATTTCTGCATATCCAATACCACCGTGTTCCATTTGGTACTGACCAAGGATGATTTACTTGTTCAATATTAAGTGTTTGAGTATATTATGTGTGATTTCTGACAAAAGTTCTAATTTCATTAGTTCAGTCTAGTTCTCCTGTTCCTTTAGGGGAGTTACATCTTTGCACACATGTATGATCATAAGAGAAATTGGTGGGTACTTGCACACTAACTGGTATGTCTACTTCTTGGCAAAAGGAAGTGTTCGCCCAGTAGCTAGTATTAATGTCTCATGAAAATGGAATTGCATAAATGGTTAATGGCTTCATCATGTTTTCAGGTAAATAGGTGCACACCCAACAGTCATTTCTGTGCAACACTTGGATCCCATTTCGTAATAAAAGTAGATGAAAGTTTTGCTCCCAAGTCAAGGCTGAACTAACTATTGTCAGGACAGCAAAACAAGACCTAAGCATCTTTTTTTTTCTCAGACAACTGTTCAACTACCCAAGGGGCTTTGGCCCTTTTAAATTCTGGAATAATGTATCCATGATTTTACTCCATCCAGTTTCAAAGTTGTCAGTGGTACTGAGGAAGGTCCCTTCCACTTTGGCTGGAGCAGAGTGGTTTCCCAGTCTTTCAAGTACACCCAGTCTTCTGGTTGGAAATCCTGTACTGGTGTGTCCAATCCCATCAGTCTGGAAATCACCACTGCTAACTACAAATCCTGTAAGGTTTTATTAAGAAAAACAAGGTAATTATTCAAATCGATCCCTCCTTTTACATGTTTATTTCCAGGAATACGTAGTACTTGGTAGGGTTGACCATATAGTGGCTCATAGAGGCTTATTTTGCTGGTGCCCCTCAGGTGAATTCTAATTTGGAATAACAGGTAAGACTTGGAGCCATGTCAAGGAGGTGTCCTGACATATTTTACCCAATTGCAATTTGATTGTATAATTCATGCGCTCTACTTTGCCACTAGCTTGGGGCCTATAAAGAGTATGAAAATCCCAAGCTATTCCCAAGACTTTCCTAACCTGTTGTACCACTTCTGCGTTAAAGTGGGAATGTCTGTCTGGTGACATTCCCAAAGGTACCTTGAATCTAGGTATTATTTGATCCAACAGTATTTTAGTCACTTCCCTAGCCAGACTAGTGCAACAAAGGAAGTCTTTTGGCCACCCAGAAAAGGTATCCACAAGAACTAGGAGGTATTTATACCACCCTTTCAGTTAGATCAATCTGCCAATATTCACCTGGAACATTTCCAGATTTTATGGCCGCTAGCCCTACTTTGTTAGCTTTGTCAGGGTTGTTTCTTTAACAAACTATACATTGTTGGATTCTTGATTGTACAATCTGAGCCATTTAAGACTCAGTTATAGATTTCTGCAAATGTTTCAAAAGTTTTTCAGTATTCCAATGTATACTTGGCTTTGTGTTCATGCTCCACTACTTCACCCAAGATTGGTTCTGGGACTACTATTTGCCCTGTTAGGGTAACTGCCCAGCCTCATGTATCACATCTTGCTTCTATGGTTTCAATTAATTGATAGTTCCTAGCACTATACTCTGTTTTTTCTACTGGGAGAGGTATCTCTAGCAGGGGTATTAAAGATAAAACTTTATTTTCCAACATGCCTTTTTCTGCAGCCTCTTTGCTAAATAATTCCCCAATTAGCCTTACTGGCTAAATGATTCCCCAATTCCAGTTTGGTCTTACCCACTTGGTGTGCTTAGCAATGCATGATGGCATCTTCTGCTGGTTTCTGGATACTTTCAAGTAAACCCAAGATTTGTTTTCCATTTTTGATCCATTTTGATGTGCCTTGAGATGGCATCTTTCTTTACAGATAGCCCCATGTGCATGTACCACTCCAAAAATACATTTTGAATCAGTCCAAAAGTTAACTCATTTTCCTTTACTTAATTCCAAAGGTGGAGTGAGTGCAATTAGTTCTGCTTTCTGGGATGAAACATCAGAGTGGAATGCCCCCTATGATTACCTCATGGTGTGTAGTCACTGCGTATCCAGAGAGCCATTTTCCATTTCAGACAAAGCTGCTCCCTGCAGTAAACAATTCCCAATCAGGTCTTTCCAAGGCTCTGTCTCCTAAGTCAGGTCTGCTGGAATACACTTCTTCTATACTCTGTAAGCAATCATGATCTGGGATTCCTTCTACTTGTTGGTCAGATAAGAACATAGGAAGGTTAATGATAGAAGTTGTTTTGAGCATCACATTGTTTTGTCCAGCAAGACTACCTGGTATTTTAGCATCCAGCTGGGAGATAGCCAGTGGCCCCCTTTTTGCTTAAATACCCCATGTCGTACATAAATGACAATGCTTTGTCCCAAAGTCAATTTTTGAGATTCCTGGGATCAAGAGAACAGTAGCTGCTACTGCCCTCAGACAACTTGGCTAGCCTTGGCTGACGTTATCTAGTTGCTTTGAAAAGTAGGCCACAGCCCTCCTCTGGTCCCCAAGGAACTGTGACAGCACTCCCAGTGCTATGTTTTGCCTTTCATAGGTAAATAGTTCAAACGAGCACACGGGGTCTGGGAGTCCCAAAGCAGAGCCCTCTCTTGGGTTTGCATGGCTTGGTTTTAGTAGTGGGGGGATTACAGGGGTGGCTTCTGTGAGGAGCTGCTGGAAGCTTCCTCCATGTCCGGCAGAGCCAATCCCTGGCAGCTCCAAAGACGGATGTGCCACTGGTCAAGGCTGAGCCAATTAGAAATGGTGGTAACGGCTCTGTGGTAAGATATTTAAGAAGAAAGAAAAGCTAAAAGGTCATTGTGCAGTTGTAATTGTGGCCAGAGAAGAGCGGAGTGAGAATGTGTGAGAGAAACAACTCTGCAGACACCAAGGTCAGTGAAGAAGGAGGGGGAGGAGGCGTTCCAGGCACTGGAGCTGGGATTCCTCTGCAGCCCGTGGTGCAGACCATGGTGAGGCAGCTGTGCCCCTGCAGCCCACGGAGATCCGTGGGGGATGCAAAGATCCACCTGCAGCCCATGGAGGAGACCCACGCCAGAGCAGGGGGATGCCTGAGAGGAGGCTGTGACCCTGTGGGAGGCCTGGGGAGAGAGGGGCCCATGCTGGAGCAGCCTGTCCTTGAAAGACACGGTAGGGTGACCCACGCTGCAGCAGTTTGAAGGGGACTTTCATCCATAGGATGAACTCATGTTGCAGCAGTTTGCGGGGATCTGCTGCTCGTGAGATGGACTCACGCTGGAGAAGTTCATGGACAACTGTCTTCCATGGGAGGGACCCCATGGTGCAGCAGGGAATGACTCATTTCCCTGAGTAGCAAGAGAAACAGTGGGTGATGAACTGACCATAACCCCCATTCCCTGTGTCCTTGTGCCGCTGGGGTAGGAGGTAAAGCGAGGAGAGGGGCGAAGGTGTTTTTAAGGTTTTATTTTCCTTCTCATTAGCCTGCTCTGATTTTGTTAGTAATAAATTAAGGTTATATAACTAATTTTGAGCCTGTTTTGCCCATGATGGTATTTGATGAGTGATCTCACCCAGTTCTTATCTCAACTCATGAACTCTTTGTTACATTTTCTCTTTCCTGTCCAGCTATGGAGGGGAGTGAGTGAGCAGCTTTGGTGGGTGCCTAGCATCTGGCCAGGATCAACCCACATCAGGCCCGCATAAGGGCTTGCTTAAGTTGTAAAAAGGCAGCCCATGAATCATCAGTCCAGACTATAAAGTCCTTCTGAGTTGTCTTCAAGAGATCATACAGTGACTTTATCAGCAGCCCATAACTGCTGATCCACAGGCAACACCACCCCACCAGCCTGAGAAATGCACGCAACTCTCTTACTGCTCATGGCTGTGGGAGTTAGCAAATTGCTTGTTTTCGTTCCTGCCCCAACCTCCTTTGTCCTTGGAGGATTTTTAATTCCACATAGGTTACTCTAGTCTGGACTGTTTGTGCTTTGTCTTTGGACACTTAGTCCCAAAAAACTCAGCAATGCCACAGTCTGATCCCAACACTGCTGTTTAGTTTCAGTGGATATCATAATGTTATGTACATAGTGTAACAAGACTACAATAGGGTTCTGATTTTTCCATTCCTCCAATTCTTTTGCCAATTGATTTCCAAATATCGTGGGGCTATTTTTAAAGCCCTTTGGCAGAACGGTCCAAGGGTTCTTCTCCTCTTGGATTTTCCCATTCAAAAGCAAAAAGCTCTTGACTTTCAGTACTCAAAGGGATGCAGAAAAAGGCATCTTTCAAATCTAATACTGTGAGCCATTTTTATTTTTCACTCTAGGTTGTTAGCAAGGTATATGGATTTGTTACTACTGGGTATGTATCTTCTATCTTATTTATGGGTGTATATCTTCTCTTATTTATGGCTCTAAGGTCCTCTACCAGCCAGTAATCCTTTCCATTTGCCTTCTTAACTGGCAAAATAGGGATATTAAATTTGGATTCACATTCTTTCAATAGGCCATATTTTATCAATTTTTCCACAAGGGGTAACAGTCCCTTATGACTTTCTATTTTCAAAGGGTATTGCTTTTGCCTTACTGGTCTCACTCCGAATTTCAATTTAATTCTCATAGGCTTTGCTCTTTTGGAGCACCTGAGCACCTCTCCAGCCCAAACTATCGTAATCACTGCATCCTCAAGTGATACTGGCAGATGGATCATGTCCAATTTCGGAGATCATAGAGCAAAAATAGAGAATTCCACATCATTAGAATCTGGAATAATAACCTGTATTTTGCCACTTTTCAATTTAATTTCAGCATTTAGTTTTTCCAATAAATCTCTCACAAGTAGAGGCTTTGGTGAACTGGGTGAGTCATCCCTTGTTTTCCCAGCTTAAAATCAATGGACTTCCAAAAAGCCGAGTTCTGCGATTCCCTTTTGCACCAATGATTGTTATAGAACCATTCACATTTGCTTTTACTGTATTTAGCACAGAGCAAATACCTCCCGTATCTACTAAAAATTCTACCTCCTCATTTACCTCCTCCCTCCCCAGTTTAGCTGTAATCAGAGGTTCTGCTGGGGAAGAGTTCTCAGGTCTCCCTCAGTCATCATTGGTGATGGCCACGAGAGGGGGAATTTTATGTCACAACTGCGACAATTGCTTTTTCAACACCTGTCTTTCTTACAATATGCACATTGATTAATACCAAGTCTCCGAGGGAAGCTTGAGGTGGGGTGTCCATGCCCTCATCCCCTTTCTTTCCCAGGGGGCACTATTCCTTTGGAGATTCCTTCCATAACTGCAACTATTTTTTGTTTAGTTGTTTCTCGGTGTTTTTCTCTATTCTGATAAACCCTCCAAGCAACATCTAACTGCTTCCCTAAATCATAGTGATTTTGTCCCTCAGCCTTTTGTAATTTTCTTCTAATATCATCTGAGGATTGCGCCACAAATATAGGGGCTAATTGAGTTTTTCCTTCCTGTTCCAGGACTGATATTAGTACATTTTTTGAGCCATTTCTTTTAGGCGACTTAAAATTCCATAGGTGATTCTTTATGATCCTGCTTAATTTTGAATAATTTGCACATATTAATAGCCTCTGGTACGGCATGTCTAATTCCATATAGTATCTATTGTTGATATCTATTTAATCTCTCTCTAAACATGGGCTCATTCGGGTCCCACTCAGAATCCACAGTGGGAAAATTAATATCTAATGTACCCATCAAGTCACCAGTCAAAATTTGCTCTACCACAAACCTCCTACTGGTTTTAACAACCATCTCTCTTTCCGTACTATCAAACAACATTTCTAACATAGTAAGTATATCCTTCCAGTCCAGATCCTGAGTTTTAATCATAATTTCAAATGCTTTTGCCATTTTGTCTGGGTTGACTTGGTAGGTGCCAGCCATTGACTTCCAATTATTAAGGTCTGTTATTGAAAACGTAACTTTTACTGTGATTGGACCATCCATACCTACTCCCTGATGGAGGGGAGCTACTATCACATCTCTGTGTTTAGCTCTAGGTTGCCCTGCAACTGGACTAAAACCCTCTGTTCCTTGATACATCCTCTTTATCCTCTCTGTCTTCTCTTCTACATGTGCTAAATCTGCCTCTTTGTGTGCCAGTTCCTTCAAAATACCAGTCTCAGCAGCCTGATTATCTGTTCCCCCATCCAACCTGCAGTTAGGACTGACTTTAAGATCTAAATCACCCTCCTTATAAGGAAGATATTTATAGCAAATTTGTCCTATGCTGAATATAGAACAACATTTTAACTGTTTTCCTTGATTCTCTTTTTCAAGACCCAGCACAAAAGGGTCTGAGGGCATTGGATTCAACTCACAATCTGTCTGCCATTCTGGATGATTCTGCAAAGTGAAAAACATATCAGCATATGTCACCTCATGCTATTTCTGTTCCCTTCTTAAAAACAGCATTAACTCTAACAATATATTGTAATTCAAGGTTCCATTTTGTGGCCACTTTTCTCCAGAGTCTAGTTTGTACAATGGCCACCATTGATTACAATATTTAATCAAATTCTCCCTGGTCACTGTTCCCCCAGGGGCCCCACCAATCTTTCTCCAACGTCACAAAATGCAGCCAAGTGGGGATTTTTTCAGAATGTCCCATTTAGATTGTCCACTACCTACTTCTGAACAGTAGACCCAAAATGTTAAAATACAGATACAAATACAAATACAAATACAATACAATTATCAGTTGATAAAACCAAGCCAAATACCAGATTCTGGGATACCTAAAAACCCACCCACTGTACTAGAAGATCCACATGCCTTATTTGGGAAGGATTAAAAAAAAAAATTCCTTAATATCGAACGGGGTCTTACCTGTGTCCCAGACTGGTCCGAGGGTCTGTGGTCTTCTCCAGGAAAGTCTCAGTGCCTGCGTGAAAATCCAGAGATCCCCCTGGATCCATGGGAGACCAGGCAAAATGTCCCAAAGCTGCCAAAAATTATATCAAAATTGGTTAGATAAAAACTTTCTAACACAATTTGAATATTAGAAAGCAGGCATTCTTTATTGCAGCATGCTGCTCACTTGAAGGATCCTTCCTCCAGCTGAGTGCCCTGAGTGTCAAGTGAACAAAATTTTTATTACACACACTGATTACATATTCATGAGCTATCTCCACTTCCTTGACTTTATTTGATACAATCGCATCCCTTATTGGAAGTCCTCATATGGTTCTTTGGGGTCTGTCTTCAACATCCAGTGTCCTTCTTCTGTGGCTGTTCCTTGACCCCCACTTTTGAGTAAGCACAATACCATTGTTTTGCATAATTTCTGCCTTATCAGCCTTGCAGAGCTGAGCTGGCATCCTGCTTGTGTCTTGTATGACTTCTGTTTACCAAAGTTACATCCTTTATTTATTTTTCCAAGGCTATGCTGTTCTGTTCAACTGTCCTTGATAAGAGTAAAATGTTGTTCTGTTCTGCTATCTTTATCAAGTGAGTAAAATCCTGCTTGTTCTACTGTCCTTATATAATCAAAAGGAATGGATCAAAGAAGTATAAAGATGGCCACCATAAATCCCTCTAGGAACTGGCTGCAGCCCTCACACTATAATGGAAGAAAGAAACTTCTCTTCTACCAGTCTACCAGACTTTCACATCTCTGCTAGGATCATATTTCCCACTCTCTCTTATTCACAGCCCAAGCAATCTGCTTCAGGCCTTCCTATTATTCCCACCAAGCTGTGACCACAGAAATGACCTTTGCTGCTGCCAGCAATGGGATCACGCAGGCAACTTTGCCCCTTACCCTAAGGGTGGTAGAACTTCATTTCACCTACACTGCTGAGAAACACTGAACTTGCTGCTTACATGTGTAGCAATATTTTCCCTCAAATGCCTGTTATTGAGAAGAAGGACATTTCAAATAGGTGCTGTAAGAGTGACAGCCTTGAAGAAATTTCAGTGAGGGGAGAAGTATCACTGTTTACATATATGTACATTGTATTGTATATATATTGTATATATACGAATATTGTATTTACATATATAAAAGGTAACACTGAAAATCAAAACCAGCCAGCTGCTCAGCATACTTAATAACCAGCAAATTATCATTTGAAGAAAACAGAAGAACACTCAGAATGGAGAGATGATTCACAAATCCCACACAACCAATACATCTGTACTCAAAAATACAGATGTACTCCTTCAAGGAGGGGGTTGTACAAGATCCCTGTTTGTCTACCGAATCAATAAACATGTAACTTACTGCAGAAAAGACCATCAAGTGCTAACAGCAAGGGAAAGTGGTGCAGTGGAAGCTGTGTTGCTCCAGGACTATATTGTTGGTGACAAAAGTAGGTATTGTATAGGGCTGGTGCAGATATAGTCAGTATATGAAAAAGGAAACACTCAGATGCATTCAAAACTAAAATACATTTAGAACTGCACCAGGACTGAGTACTGTTATCATTCATGCTTTCTACTTCCAATACAATGTCTGCATATTTCTTGTAGACAAGTCTTGGGAGAAGAGAGAATTCAAATGAGATACACCACAGTTTGGCTGTCTGAGTCAGTCTGATCAGACTTTCATATATTCTGGAAGATTTACAAATGGATTGTGTGCCTTTATTTTGAAAACATCCTTGTCTACATGACAACCAGCCAATCCAAAGCTGCTGCCCTTTCAGGAACACTTGTTCTGAGCATAGGAAGGTGTAAAAAATATTGACAATGCAGTTCAAAATCTTTCAGCTTCTGTAAAGCAGGAAACGTGAGACAGCCTGGAGGCTTTCAAGAACCTCAGCTAAATATTAAACATCTATTCTGCTGGCTTTGAAAATGGATTCAGTTATGAAAACTTAACCAGAACCAAACATTCACCTTTGCAATTTTTTCTGTTTCTCCCTCACAACACTATCTGTATTCTTAAAATGTAAATCAAAGTCTTTCTGTAGTGTTCATGTGTCATGTAACTTTACATCCCCTTCATATCAGCAGCCACTGACAAGCCCTGGGACCTTTACATCCGTCCCCAAGTGCCACAAGGAAGGCAGCAAAGACCTTCAACAACCAGGTTCTCTGCTGCCCTCTCATGTGTTGGGAGCCTGGCATCAGTGAGTGCCACGAGCTGCTCTCTAGTTCCTTTTCCTGTCAAGGCCATGGTCACAGCTGTGTCACCTCACTGCTGCAGTCACAAAGGTTTGCCTTGTGCTGAGCTTTCCTGGTGAACCATTTATTCCTTGCTTCATTATAATCTTTCCAAATCCTGACAGGAAATGCTGCCTTGCTCTCACTTTTCTTAATGATTTCATGGTTTTTGCCCTTTGTTCACCTGTCTCAGCTCTGGAGACAGGTCGTGGGTGGTAAGAGGTGCCAAATGGGACACACTGCACCTGCCAATGGATCCCTGGGGTCTGAGAGTTCCCTGGGGGCAGCAGGGCAGCCTGGGAGTTGCCAGGACAGCCCCTGCCTGGACATGGGGACAAGACAGGTAGCATAAGCTAGTCCTGCTTGCAATCATATCACACTGAAATCTACACTATCTCCTGACTTTGCTTAGCCTCTTTTATCAAAGTAATTTTTGTATACTCTGTGGATTACTCTGAGTGATGCACTCCTCTAGCGTCTTCCATAGCACAAAGAAAACTGGAATAAAAGGATTTTAGTAAGGCTGAGGGAATTCTAAAAGTCTCCATTCCTTAATTCATCAACTCATTAATTTCCTTAATCCACTTCTCTCCACAAATCAGAATTAAAGACATCTTCTGAAATAATGCACACAAACATTGCATGTATTGTGGACAGCATTCAGCTCCATAATTAATTTACACGTACCCTCTGTTACTTGTCCAGCTGAAATCTGTGGATTCATAATTCACATTCTTACATTACTAACCAGGGTGGCCTAAAGAAAAATAGCTTCTGTTTAGAGCTCTATCCTGGACTTTGTGATGCCATCCCCCTGAACCGGCAGAGTTGTTTCTGCAGCCAGGTGGTGGAACCTGATCAGGAAACTCACCTAAGTGGAAACCATCTTGGCAAAGAAATAAAGAAGTTAGTATTAATCCAAACCAGTTCTCCAACATCAGCTGCAAAAAACCCTTTTTATCTTGTGCAAAAAACCCACACGTCAGCTGTGCCAACACAGAGGAAACAACAGCTCTAACTGGGAATAGGCAGTAGTATCACCTTGAATACCAGTTGAAGCGTTTCTAAAACTCAGCTTTTTTTATCCAACAAGGCTTACAATGTTAGCTGCACACCGACAAGTGGTTGAACGCCTTCTTGAAGAAGCCCCCAGACGAGAACCCTATCAGAGGAAAACCAGGTGAATGATCTTTTCTCATTAATTTATGATCAACATTTTGTACTTTGCTGTGTTGGTTGTTTGGGGATTTTTTAAATAGAAGTTTACGGTCTGCTTCCCAATGATCCATGTGATGCAACACGGGGCTAAACCATGACTTGGTTGAAGAGACTGAAGGGAAAACTGGTGTTACAGAGGGTGCAACTGACAATAGTAACTTCTGCTAGAAACTTCTGTTCTGAAGTCCTTGCCTCCTCAGCCTGAAAGAAGCATGGAAAGAAAATTACCCTAGTTGTGGGGAGATAAACAGTGAAACCCCACTACTGAGTCATTGAACAATCCTCAAAAAGGAATACCTACACTTGTTTTAAGTTTAAAATGTTGCTTTAAGTTTCCCACCAATTTAGAAACACTTCCTTAATGGTCCTTTCAACTTTGCCCCAACCCATCTTAACTAAATCTCCTTAAAATCGAACCTACATTTGAAGACAACACATAACACTTAAACAAAACTGTTAAGGATATTTTGCAGACCTTTTGGAGACTCAATTCAACTCAGAGTGATACCAGGAAGATTTATCAGTTTTATCAGTGATTTCTTTTATAGGAGAACTGTGTGAGGCTGCAAGATCCTCAAGTGTAAATGAGGAGCACTTAGAGCAATGAATACTGCAGGGGTGTGGAACCGTCTCTCATCAATATAAGGTAAGATTTACCCCTAACTGTGTGTAAAGCTGCTCTCCAGGAAGTGCAACAATTTAAACACAAAATGATTGATTTACTTTGTGACTAAAGAGACATATTTTCTCTTGCTCACTTACGGAAAAACAAACAAACAAACATATATTTTTCAAAAAATGGGACTTCCAGTTCTACAGGTGATAGTTTTTTCCATTATTTATCATGTAGGGGGAAAAACTACAGAGATTATATGGGTATGCCAAACACACATAGGGATTTAACAAACACCCAACGTGTATCTTCAGTACCATGACACCTGCAGAGTGTTCTAAAAGTTTAATATCTTCCTAAGGTTAAAGTACATTAAAAGTCATCTTCCTTTATTTATCTGTTGCTCTGCTCTTCCATCTATTCATTGATATCATAGTACATCACACTGTAATACACAACTGTATCTCAATAACGATGCCTAGAGGAGCAAGCTTCCCAAGCACGGATAACAATGTTTCAAAACATTTTCTGTACTTTTGAAAATTCTATTAGAAAGTATTTACACTACAACCTTATAAATAAAATTAATTTACTTTAAAAAAACTCAACAAACAACATATAAAATTTCCCTCATTTGGTAAATGAGACTTCGTCCTCTCAGTTTCCTTCCTAAAAAACGACAAAGCCAAAAAGGCATTATCTATTGAAACCAAATCCAGGGAAGTTGTATATAGTGTGATGCATTTACATGTACTGAAATTCTTGCCTTTATGTGGGTACATCATAAAACAAGTTAATAGCACAAACATACCTTTTTCAAATGCATGGAGATATTTCTAGTCAGGTGAAAAGCAGATAAAAAACCGATACTGAAGGGCAAAGCGCTGGTCTAAATCCCTTCCCTTATACTTGAGTGAACAACAAAATTACCTATCACCTCATTTAAAAAGCCAAGTACTTAAAAACAAGAAAATGAGTATTTAAAGACCCTATAAATCTTAGGCTGCCTACATCATAGATGGACCATTATTTCTAGGTATAAAAAAATGTCTACTCTATCATAATAAAACAGCCTTCACTACAAAAATCAGAATAAACATTATTTTATACATAAACACAGCATTAAAAGCCCTGGAAACAAATAAGCATGAGAGCATGCAACACTGGCTGAAAAAATAAAGAGAAATTTAAATAATTTCTCTTTAATTTTAACAATTTTAAATAATTTTTCTATAAAACAGAGTTGAAAACTGCTCCTCTTGGATGGCAGATACAGTATTATTGTCAAAGAACAGGACATATAAATATTTTATAACATATACTTAACAGAGAGTTTTTCTGAGCTGAAAGGACATGTCCATGCCAGTGTGTCTATACCACAGCAGACACCAGCCACAAAAGCCTGTGGTGTTCTCCCAGTGTCTTCCAAACCACCTGCCCCATGGAAAGTGGCTGCCACAGGACAGGTGCCGCATCCCAAGGATGCCATACACCGCTGTAAAAAACGCTTTGTAGTTTCCCTTACATTTGGCAGAATTTTTAGATCGATTTCCAACAAAAACTCATGCCATTCAGCACACAAGGATGGTTGCTCACTCCATGAGAGACTCCAGTCTTTCTTACTGCACACTATTCAAATCCTGCTCCAAAAATTAGCATTTTCTCCTTGCTCTTTGTATTTTTCACTGTCCCAATGTTTCTCATCAAACATGTGCCTCTCTTGAGTAGCCAGTCTATTCTTATGTAGCAGAGTAAAAGAGTGGTGCTGATGGCAGCTGAAGGCCTGAGAACACAAGAATCCACAGATTTTAAGTGTTAAGCTGAACAGAAATGAGCTAAACTGAGAGAGGGCAACCTCAGCACTCAGTATCATTTGTGCACCAGGTTTCCTCTGGGTGGTGCTAAACTGCACAGCCTGCCTTCTGCAGCTTTCTGTTAGTTTGGGATTTCTAGGGAACAACTGCAATTTCTGTCCATCTGAAGTATCACTAAAGTACTTAGCAGGGAAGTTTATGTATGAAGAATGTTGTGGCTTTAAATCTGCTTGAACACTGGAAAAATCTTACTCAAAGTACAGAATTTTTACAAGTGATCACTAATAGTGATCGTGGACTACACTTCGCAGATATCTCAAACACTCAAGGCTGTAAATTAAATCAATTCTTGCTGTCCCTAAATATATGAGGTAACTGAATAATACTAATTGCTGAAAAAAACCCCAAACAAAAAACAGTGACAACAAAAACATGCTAAGAGATGTCTCTTTCATCAAACCACTTCTCTTTCTCTCCCTTCATGCCCCATGTTCCTTAACTGACCAATAAAACTGGTCATTAGACAGCAGAGCCTGGCCCAGGGGAGAACAAAATACAGGTTACCTGACAACTATGTACAGTAGGTGACAGGCGCAAAAGCTGCAACAAAAAAAAAAATATACTGCTTTTAGATGCAATATGGCTCAGAAGCATGAGTGTTGCACATCTCCAGCACAAATTATCCAGAAATTTGGATAATCTCAATGGATTATCCACCCATGGATAAATCCACCAGCATAAAGCCCACAGATGATACCCACGGTCACTAAGAAACCTCAAGTACTCCAAGAAGAATTAGCTCTAGACTCCTCAAACTCCCAAATCTTTCAGTAACACTTTCCATGAAAATTTTTTTCCAGAAAAATGTTTCATTTGCTCCCTCTATCCCAGTAATTAGTGAGGCTTAAAGGTATTTGGTTTGATGACTCTGGGGCTGATTCTGTGGATATTACAGGTTACTGTGGGGAAAATACATTATTCTCAGACAAGAGAGAAAATATTGACTACCATGCAGAACTTGAGTTTCAAGGCTTAGAGATATCCAAACCACCTTAGTAAATATATATCACAATTTCTGCAGAGCAAAGTTAAATGAGGACAAAAACAAACATTCATTTGTAAAAAGCTTAACAGTGATTCTTTTGAAAGCTTGTTACCTTTTTAAAATCTATTTATTCTTGCTGTCACATCTTTGGAAGAGGTTTTCCTTAATACTGACTGAAAATCCCCAATTCATTTCTTAGATATCCCTTAAGCTCAGTAATTCACTTTCCCTGTATTATTACTTTGTTCAACCACTTATTTTATAATATATTAAAAGCAAAAGTACAATTCCTTAGAGAAAAATACCATTATGTCAACCCTTGATTTCTGGGAAAAATAAAAAAGTCAAACTTAAGAGGTACATCAGAATCAATTATTTCTATAACAGACTCACGTTTTAACTTGTCTTTACCCAGCCCCCCCGGACTAGACAGTATTTTGAATCAATACAATGAGAAAATAAAATAACCTTGGGAGTGTGCACAAAGCTGCGTGGCTTTTTGCATTGGTGGTCTATAGCATACTAACATACAGAAGCTGAACGCATACTGTATCTGTTGGTTGAAAGTCCCCAGAAACAGGCAAGGCTACAAATTTTCTAGAAGACCTGTTACAGTCCAGTTTAAACTCAGAGAAGCAAGAAAGCTAAGTCTCTGTGCATAAACTGGAAAGAATTTAGAAGGTTCAAAATATTCCCAGGGGTGAGATTAAAACCAAACGAGGTTAGATGTTGATGCCAAAAAATGTATGTATTTTATTTAACAGTAAAAGAGGCAGAAAGAAAGAAAGAAAGGAAAAGAGAGGAAAAGAAAAGAAAAAAAGAAAAAAAGAAAAAGGAAGGAAGGAAGGAAG
>VXBT01006602.1:27047-64435 GCA_013400235.1 Oriolus oriolus
GGGCACGGGGGTGCGGGATGGGGATGGAGGGAGCGGGCGGCGGCGGGGTTTTGGGGGAGTCTCGCCGGTGCAGTTTCATAGGGTTCGGAACGCACGGAGGGGTCTGTGAGGTATGCGGGGGACGCGCAGTGTCCCCGGGACGGAGCGAGCGGAGCTGGGAGTCAAAGCGGAACGGCAGCTCCGCGGGGACGGAGGCGCGGGGTGGCCCCGGCGGCATCCGGCTTCCGCTTCCTCCCGCCGAGACCCGGAGCGACACCGCAGCGACACCGCCGAGGCCCGGCACCCGGCTCCGCTCCCTCCAGCAGCGGGGGCGTTCCGGCCCCTTGGTATTCGGGTAATGCTGCCCCATGCGAATCTCCAACTAAGCCTCGCTCGCAAACGGCTGCGTTAAATAGGGCAGTGAAGCTCCTGGGCGGATCTCTGTAGGTCAGCAAAGCATCTGTGGTTGTGTTATTTTTAAACAGGAAGAGCTTGTTAATCGAACAAGAGTTAGGCTGGATATCAGGAAAAGGTTCTTCCCCCAGAAGGTGGTGGGACACTGAACAGGCTCCCCAGGGAATGGTCACGGCCCCAAGGCTGCCAGAGCTCCAGGAGCGTTTGGACACCGCTCTCAGGCACGGGGTGGGATTGAGGGGTGTCCTGGGCAGGGCCAGGAGCTGATCTCGATGATCCTGGTGGGTCCTTTCCGACTCAGGATATTCTGTTATTCTTTGATACGTTTCTGAAAATACTTCCATCTCAGCCTGTTCAGAATATGTGCTCCTAAAACTTGGTGAAGTTTGTGAACATCAACCAGATGTGGGTTTGTGTTGGTTCTTGTTTCACGGGATAGAATATACTTCAGGTTCTCTGTTAGATTCATGTTCGATTAATGTATGTTAGATTTGCTACAGTGCTTTTGTAGAGAAACTGTGTAAACACAGGCGGGTGCAGAGAACCTGGAGCCCAGGTCGACAAGGTTTTCACTCTTTTGGTGGGGGTCAGTCTTTGTTGTTAATGTGCTCTTTAGATAACTCAAATATTTAATTTAATAATCAAACTAATAAACTTAAATAATATAATACTCTATTATATACTTAATATGTGGAGAATATATATTCAGGATACTTTTATTTATTATGTTAAAAATTAAAATTAAAATGTATTACATAATAGAATACATTCTATATAAAAATAAAGTAATGAAACAATAATTTAAATAAATGTGACTTACTTTAAAGTAACTTCTTTTTTAGCTTTTCAATGGGTTAGATTGAAATAGTCTCCCAGGGATCAAGCAAGGATGTCTACTTTCAGGACAGTGTGAAATAGGGTATTTAAATTTGTATACACAAGCCAATCTTTGTCCCTCTACTTCAGAAGCTCTAGTAACTTGACCTTATTTGTGATGTGTGTCAGACAAAATTCGGGACTTGGATGTGTGATCTCCAAGACTGCTGTGCTGCTGGATTTACTGTTCTAAAACATTTCAACATCTAAACAAGATATTCTGTAACAATATATTGTTAATATTTCTGGCTCTGAAATTCAGCTATTTATGGATTTTTTTTCTTTTTTTCTGGGCAGGTCTTAATCACAAACCCAAGGGGGTTTTTGGAAGAGTTTTCATTTTTGTGCTTGCTTGAGATTTAAATTGCAACAAAACTACATATTTCCTTTGGAAAGTTTTTGTATTTAGTGTCAGAAGATATAACCATAGTTAGTAAAAAACCTCCTTTTTCACATAAAATTCCAGTAGTGTGATTGCTTGCCAGGTTTTTTAAGTTGAACCCAGCTACCGTGTTTTCTTTCTTTGATTTTTGTACACAGCTGGTAAGTTGTACTTCAGTAAAATGGGACTCAGAGCTGTTGCGGACATTCCTTCCGCAAAGCTGATTTTGCTTTACATCACAGAGAAAACCAGCAAAATGATGATTTGTCTGCTGCTTACAGTAATTGTTCTAAAATCCAGAGTTTGACTTATGTGTCCTTTATGGGAAAACCAATCTGATTTATTTGTAATTTTTTTTCAAATTTAAAATTAGTTATGGCCTACCAATCCCATTTTTTAAAGGAGAGCATTGTCTTCAGACTTAACCAAGCTTTCTGCCCAGTTGATTCAGTGGGTCCTCATCATATTTATTTAGATGTTATAAAGCAATTTACTGTTTTCTTGCTGCTTACATGGGTATCCTGAGGCGGCAGTGTGGAGTGGAATATGGAATGTTTTAAACATAGCTTTGGGGTTTTTGTAGCCCTTCAGAATGAGAGTATATGAGTTATGGTTCTAAAAAGAATTTTTCTAGCTGCTAAAGAAAACTTATCCCATAACTGAATGAAACATTTCTATTGTTGCTTTAATTTAAGATTGAATATGGCTGATCACCACAACTTATCTCAAGTGCTGCTGTTTGATTTTGCCACAACACTTGGTTTTCAGTTGTCATTCCAATCTTGACCTTCTTCTACAAGAACTGCAATTCCTGGTTTTTTGTTCTAAGAATACAAATTGAAGATCACTGCTGCTTAGAATTCAATTTCTGCGCAAATTTTTCTAGGAATTTTTTTTTCTTCCACACAGGTGTGGGAAAATGGCAAAGAGAATTGCAGAGAAGGAACTGACTGACCGAAACTGGGACCAGGAGGATGAAGCTGAAGAGGTAAGATATGCATTAGTTCCCCCCTACACACCCCTGCAGGTAGTAGAGTTGCTTGTTTACATGTGCTGTATATCTTGTTCGTAAAACCTACAGTAAAACTGGTTAAAAGTGTAGCAATTAGAGATAATTTTATAGAGATGGGTTTTTAAAAATTATTTTTTATAAAGCTTCCAGTTATGCAGACCGTATGGCAAAGCAGCTTTTAAGAGTTAAAATTACATCAGTGGTTCTGGGGAACGGAACTTCATGTTTCTAGAGGGAATCCCAGGCTTGTTAAAATGCTTTTAGACTCTTCAAATGTGTGATAGGTATTTATTTAATTGATAGGAAAAGCAGATTTCATTTCTGGAGATAAATGCTCTTCATGCCTCCACTGTTTTTTTTGGAGGGTCAGTAATAGTTAATTTCAGAACTATGTTAACTTTAGTTGAATGTGCCCACACAGGCCAGAGGAATTAGGCAAATAGTTCAAGTGGTACGTTTCACCTGATTGTAAAAAGAGATTTTCACCTTTAATGTCTCACACTTCGTTATGGCTTGTGTTTAAACAAACTGGTTTAGTTTTTGTCCAACTAAAAGTATTAAATGCTTAGGCTTGTAAATGTAAGAAAGAAAACTGAGTCTTCCAGGAATTTGAATATAAGAAAACTGAATTTCCTCATTTATTGCAGGGTGGTACTGAGCCATTAGCTGCCTTTGCTAATGTTTGAACTACAGCAGGCTGCAGGAGGTTTCCTTAGAGCCCACATCTCCATGTATCTGCTCCAAACTGGATTACTGACAGATTCCCTTCAGCAGAGAGAGCTTAGAGCTGTGTTTAAAAAGAGCAAAGCAAAACTTACGTTATTTGTTGTAATTAAATGGAGATAGCACAAAGAGAAATGTATTGCAGAACGAGTTTTCCAAGTATCAACTCACATTCAGGTTGCTGACAAACTAATAGATGGTGCTGTATTTTTGGGGTGGGTTGCTTTTTAACTTCTTCCCGTGTTTGTATGGGAGCAGTGTTAGAGTTGTGTTCAAAACCTGATCTTGGCTGTCCCTTCATGTTGTGCATTTTGAGAATTCTACTAATGATTCCATAACTTTCTCTTAAAGGTGGGAACATTCTCTGTGGCAAGTGAAGAGGTCTTGAAGAACAGAGCTATTAAAAAAGCAAAGCGCCGAAACGTAGGGTCAGAGGTAATGTAGTCACTGAATGTGAGTGCTGGAGATTTACTCAGTTACAAAATACATCATCATGCTCAGGGTTTTACTTCCTTGGGTTTGTAGTGATGCTGGATAAAGTTATCATTTCAACTCACCAGCTTGTATGTGCACGTGAACTTTGGCTTTACTGTACCATACCAAGAGTAAGGCTAAGGCAAAAAAAGGGTAATAGTTTGACTGGGTGAGGAGGGTGTTCTTGTATATTTTTGAAGTAAAAATAAAGAGTGTTTTGGACACGATGTTGTTTACAAATGGGTAAAACAGCATTTTTACTGCTTTACTTCCATTTTTTTGCAGAGATGGAAGTATGGAAATGCAAAGTAATTAGTTATCCATACTGGAGGGCTGGGGGATGTCTTAGAAGCTATGTTTGTATAGACATCCTTTGAACAGGGCGTGCATCATGTTAGAAATGGAGCTTTACCTGTTACATAGGTTGCTTTAGGATTGGATGGGACTAGGCACAGTTAGGAGCTAGACAGTCCTCTCCTATGCTTTGGATTTTCCTTTTGCAGTCCAAGCACTGTAAATGAGCTGCCTTAGCCCACTAATGCCTTGAGTAGTTTTAGTCACAAATGTGGTAGAGGATACAGTTAAATAAAGGATTGTACTGGAAAGAGGTGATGCAAGACACAAACTACAACTTGAGCAGGAGAGATTCAGGGGCAAATGGAATAGTAAAAACAGAACAGCAGGAGAAAGGGGACCAGATGGGTTGTAGAAGTAGTCAGGAGACTGGGAGCAGGCTGTTAGAGCTGGTGGAAGGGCCTGGTGTACTTTAACCTCAGCTGACAAGTAAGGACCATGCAGCCCTCACTTCTCCTCCTAGTGGGATGAGGAGGCAAATCGGAAAAAAGGATAAAACCCCTGGGTTGAGATAAGAACAGTTTAATGATTGAAATATAATGATGATGATGATGATGAGAAGGGAA
The DNA here is from genome assembly GCA_013400235.1 of Oriolus oriolus. NCBI lineage: Eukaryota > Metazoa > Chordata > Aves > Passeriformes > Corvidae > Oriolus > Oriolus oriolus. Next base: position 31,828 of record VXBT01006602.1, read on the forward strand.
CCAACAAAAAGAGAAAGAAATAAACCCCAAGAAAAATCAGTGATGCACAGGGCACTTGCTCACTACCTGCTGGCCTCAGCCCATCCCTAAGCAATGATCAGCTGCTCTCAGCCAATGCCCCCTCCTCCCCTCCCAGTTTCTATGCTGGCCATGACATTCTGTGTTACGGAATATCCCTCTGGCCAGTTCAAGTCAGTGTCCTGGCCGTGCTCCCTCTCAGCTCCTTGTGTCCTGCTCACTGGCACAGCACGAGACACTGAGAAGTCCTTGATTGCAGTGAGCACTGCTCAGCACCAACTAAAACATCCCTGTGTTATCAACATTCTTCTTACCCTGAGTTCAAACCACAGCACTGTACCAGCTACTAGGGAGAAAATTAACCTTGTGCCAGCCAAAACCAGGACAACAGGCTGGACAAGGTCTAAAATGCAGAAGAGATGACAGGACAGCTGAGAAATCTGCGAAATATTTACAAAAAGGTAAACTTGCAACTTACTGATGTTCTTACATGGAGCAAGCAGAATGCTGCAGTGAAAAAGACTGCAGTTTAACTGGAATATCCAGAGAGGAAGGTGGGACTGATCAGAGAGACACAGAATAAAAATGCCTGCCTAGGAACGAGAAGCAGAGGACTGCACTGGAAAAGATAGCACAGAAAGAAGCAAAAAGACCCATACCCACAAGGTCAGATACTGGAATACAGCCTAAAATTGACAAGCGTTGCCATTTCTTCAGTGGCAAAAGCAGATGAAACTCAGAAGCAGTGCTCCTCTGATGGTTTTCCAGAGACACTGAAAGTTCACTTCCAGTAGTAAAAGTTTGTTACCTCCAAAGACCGAAAAGTGGCAGTGCTTTATTTGCACGTTAATCATACTTTGTCTTTTAGAAACATGTAAGAAGCTATACCATAAAATAATACGGTTGCAATGACAGTGATCAGAACTGGGTAATGAAAAGGCTGCAGAGATACATATTTTGTGATCAAATACAGTCTGTCTTTGCATCTTCCATCAGTCACATTGGAATATTTTGGGTAAATCACAGAGGTTTCATAGGTGACTCCAGAGTGATGAGTGGATTGAAGTACTGGGCTCTTGATTGCCATTGCAAATGCTAAAAGTTGTTGAAAATAAACCTGAAATTATATAATCCTGTGCAATTATTTAAAGAAAACAAGATGCTGTGAATGTCTAATAGGTAGTCAAACACATCCACAGCTCTGAACAACTTCCATCTATCCACATCCTAGACCCAGTTTATTTTCATACCAAACATCTGAGTGTTTTAAAAACAGTAGCAGTGTGTGTCATAAGGAAGCTGTTAATTTTGTTTGCATAGCTGACACAGTAATGCATGGAATGACACGCTGAACTGGGGAAAAATAAACCGAGGATATCAGGATTAGTGTGGAGGACATGTATGTAACTGGTTCTCTCTCTTATTTTCTCTGCCCAGTCTGAAAGTGGAGGAGCTTTTAAAGGGTTTAAAGGCTTTGTATTGCCTTCTGGAAAAGGAGGAGGTGGCTTCAGTGGATTCGGCAATGGTGCAGGAATAAAGCCTTTGGAAGGGCTGTCTAATGGAAGCAGTAATGTCTCTAGTACTCCTCCTTTCAGCAGTTTGAAGGGCACCTCCGAAACACAATCAGCATTTGGTAAGTTTTAAATAAGCATCCATATTTATCATATTTATGACCTTCAGTCATAAAATCTGTAGGGTTATTTTAGCAGAGTAGAACACATTTAGACCATCCCATAGTTGTGTTTTAAGGTTTTGAGACTTTAGATGTCTTTGTAAGATTTCTTAAGAAGATTTTAGAGTGCTGGAGGGACAAGTTTTCAAATGCATGCAGTTTAAAGAGGTGGCAAATAAATTCATATTTCTAATACCGGAGGTAAAAGTTTTGTAGGCACAGATGGAAATAGAAGGCACTGGCATAAGGCAATCTGAAAAAGGTGTAAAGCATCTGGTAACATGTTCCGGTTAAATAGTTTTCCCAATTTAAATAAAAAATACATGCTGCGTAGCTAAAGTCTTCATCTTTTTTCCATGTACATCTGATGTTGCAGACAGTCTTACTAGAATCTTATCTGTTACAGTTACACCTACATTTTAAGACATTTGAAATACTTTGGCAAGTGGAGCTCTCGTGCTTTGGAATTCCTTGAGGAATATTAGCTCTGTCCCTTTGTGCTGGAGATGCAGAAATGTTAACCCTGCCACCACAGAATTTTGGAGTCACCATGCCATAGAATAGAAATGGTGGAGTTTGAAGTTTAGAGTAACTGAGATTTTGGTGAGCTTGAATAAATTAAGGGAAACTTAATTATATTAAGAAATATTCAATGAGAATTTTTCTAGTTTGCTTCTTAGGGTTTTTTATATGGAAGTGCTCAGAAGCATGTAATATCATGGGCTAGTGCACTCAGGGTGGTTTAAAGCACAAATGGAATGAGATAAGTTGAGTATTTTGATTTAGTAAGTGTTACAGCTTGCTAAAGTTGTAAGATTTTTGTAAGATTTCGAAGGTTTTGGCAATATATAAAACATGTATTTTTTTTTAATGTTCTGTACAAGATCTCTTTGGGATTTTTTTTAATACACCAGTGTGCTTCATCTACTTTGTCTATCCCTAACTTATTAATCTAAACTTAAAACTTGGGTCTGCTCACTGGCATGGCAGTACCTGGGGCACAGTGTGGTGACCCAAAAGAAGGAGCTCAGCTGAGTAAGGATAAGTGATTTGATTAGGAAATAATTATTATTGATTGATTAGGAAATAATTATTATTGATTAGGAAATAATAATTAGTTAGGCTTTTAAGAGAGTTGTGCTTTCTGGGGAAAAAAGAAGGTTCTAAGCCACATTTCTCACTAGGTCAGCAAAGCATCTGTGTTGTTTTGTTATTTTTTTTAAACCAGAGGTTATTAACCAAACGAGTTAAGTTGGATATCAGGAAGAAGTTCTTTCCCGAGGGTGCTCAGGCTCTGAACAGGCTCCTCCGGGAATGGTCACAGTCCTAAGGCTGCCAGAGCTCCAGGAGCATTTCGATAACATTCCTAGGCAGAGGGTGGGATTGTTGGGGTGTCTGTGCAGGGCCAGGAGTTGGATTCGATGATCTGTGGGGGTCCCTTCCAGCTCAAGATATTCTGTAATTCTGTGATTTTTCTTGTGACAGGATCCCCGATGTCAAATGGTCCCACTGCTGCTGTGTTTGCTGAGAAAAAGGCTGTGAGCCCACGAGCCAATGGTGGCAGCCAGCCCTGCTCATCTGGCAGCGCCTTGAGCGCGGCACATGGCTCCAGCGCCTACCACAAACAGCTGGCTGCTCTCAACTGCTCCGTGCGTGACTGGATAGTGAAGCATGTTAACACCAACCCCCTGTGCGACCTGACCCCCATCTTCAGGGACTATGAGCAGTATTTGGCGAACATTGAGCAGCAGCATGGAGGCAGCAGTGACAGCGGCTCTGAAAATGAAAGCAGCAAGACCCCTGGCCTGCGGGCTGTTCCTGCGTTTGGGAGTTCAAAGCTCCAGCAAGGCTCCGCATTTTTGTTTAACAGCAAAACTGAGGATACCTCAGACAAAAAACCTGAAGCTGCATCAGAAAAAAGAGACCCATCATTAGGAGCTACATCAACTGTCTCGTTTAATTTTGGCAAGAGTGTTGACAGTTCTGTTTTGGGTTCCCTTGGTTCAGGAACACTTAGTAGTTTCTCATTTTCTCCTGGGAATTCAGGTTTGTTTGGAAAAGACGCAAACCAAGCTACGTCTGTCACTGCAGCATCCACCAGTTTATTGGAAGCTCAGACAGACAGTGGCAATAGTGATGAAAAAGGTAAATTCTATGTATTTCTATTTATAGTTATTGTAATGGTCAGCTGTGAGTGTATGTGACTTAAGAATACTATAAAAATGCAATATTAAGTTGATCGTGATCATGGCATGGTGTAGTGTCAGAGGAGGTTTGGGTTGGATATCAGGAAAAGATTCTTCCCCCAGAGGGTGCTGGGGCTCTGAACAGGCTCCCCAGGGAATGGTCACGGCCCAAGGCTGCCAGAGCTGCAGGAGCATTTGGACAACGCTCTCAGGCACAGGGTGGGATTGTTGGGGTGTCCTGGGCAGGGCCAGGAGTTGGACTCAATGATCCTGGTGGGTCCTTTCCATCTCAGGAAATTCTGTATTCTGTGATCATCATTATTCTTGAATTTGAAAGTGCAGAATTATATCCTAATTGGGAGAACCCAGCCTTATGTCAGCAACACCAAAAGTATGTGCTTATCAAGACTTATATATTTCTGTCAGTTATACATTCTATTATATAATATATAATATAATCCTTTATCTGAGGACAGGACTTGAACTGATGAAATTTAAAGCAGCTGGTGTGTTCACCTTTGAGCCTGCTGGACTTCTCAGTCCCACTGCTTTTCCTAGTAGGTTTATCAAGAGATCCCTGCAGTAAAAAGCATGAGATACAGAACAATTTAGTCCATTTTACTTAACAGATTGTAAGGCAAACAAAGTTACGTAGTATCTGACAGCTTTACTCTGCTCTTTGCCTGTGCTGGGTGCAGTAGGCTGATGGAAATCCCAGTAGCTGAGGGGCTGGAAAGTCATAATCTGCCACTCTCTCGTCTGTCATTCTGCAACTTAATTCCTTTCCCCCAAATTAAACCTGGCTCTTGAATGTATTTATTGTGCTTTACTTGAACCCATTTGTGGAGGATATTCTTTGAAATGTGAAAACTGTTTCTGTTCAAACAGAAGGTTTTGACTTACTAAGCTTTGCATTTTTGGGGTTTGATTGTTTGGTATGGATTGGGTATTTTCATCCCAGGTAAACTGAAGGTGAGGATGAAGTTGCTTTAAGAGCTGAATGAAAAGCAAGTAACACATTTTTTCTGTAGCTGAAGCTGCTGCAGAGTTCACATGGACTGAAAGGTGTTCTAGCTGTCACTGACCGGCCACACGTGTCCGCGTCAACCATAATGGGCATAAGGGACTTCTAATACAGTGCCAAAATCTGTGCTCACAACATTAACATATTAAAACTTTCTCTGTAAAGGAGGGGAAGAGGAGGAAGAAGAGCCACCAAAAGTCATTGTTAATGAAATAAAAGAAGATGATGCTTTCTACTCAAAGAAGTAGGTGACTTTAACTTGGAAAATAAAATTAATACCTGCATATTGCTATTCTTCACCACTGCAGTGCATAATTAATGACATGTTTCTGACTTCCTAATTAATAAGACTTGTTAGGAATCCACATAGAATATGAACTCGTTAAAAAACTTGATTATAGGCAGGAATGTGTAAGATCTTACTAAAATTCTGCTGTATCTTGGACACAACTCTAATAATTTGTGTTGTACATGTGATCAGCTTTTTTACAAGTGAAGATGTTTCTGCCTTCATTAGGTTTTGTACAGTTGAATTGCAGGGCCTGTACCACAGAAATCATGTACTGTACTGCTGGAAAATCCACCACGTAGACTTGCATAGCCTAAAATAAGACTCTTCAGTTGGAAAATGCTGATTATTATTATATAAAGGAGTGAACAAGTGCTTTTAAGCTCAAAGTGAAACTAGCTCTACTAGAAGCAGTTTTTCTAATCGTGTTCAGTAGTCCAAGTAATTGCGTGTCTGCTTGACACTCAGCACAGAATTTGTCCTGCTACAAAAAGCAATTAGCTTTATCTGAAAGAAGGTGTGTGCTACTTTATTAAACAGGCGTTAGGTTTATTAGAGCTTCACTTAAAAAATATTTATAAATTTTACAATAAAGTTCTATTACAACTTCAGAATGATACAGCAAATTCTTACAGGTTTCTAATCAGTGTTTTTTAAAAGTAGCCTACACTTACTGCTCCTCGCAGACCCTGAGTGCAGGTTGCTGTGCCTTTTACTTTTCCCTGAAAGTAATGCATTGGTCATTTCAATACTGAAAGAAATCATTCACTTTCTCTTTGAACTGCCAGTGATGTCCATTAGCACATGAAACAAAGTCAAGAATAATAAAGATTTATGTTACTCACAGCATGTTAACTCCTGATTATTGTTACTGTGAGTCAGATGGATACCTGCATTTGGAAGATATCTTTGTATTTCATCTCTACATGGCTGCACAAACAAGGATTTGGGATTTGTTTTATTTTTTTTCTCCACAGGTGCAAACTGTTCTACAAAAGGGATAATGAATTTAAAGAAAAAGGCGTAGGAACATTACACTTAAAACCAGCAGGAAATGAAAAAACTCAACTCTTAGTACGAGCAGATACCAATTTAGGTAAGTACATTTCTCCCAGTAACAAGTCTTGATGTCAAAATTCCTTGCTAAGCTTTAGGATTTTTTTGTCTTTTTTACACAGCATTAACAGACACAATTAGTGAAAACCTTTCTACTTTTTTTTTCCCTGAATAATTTAGAATACTGACAAACACTCGGATGCCTCTAGTGAGCATTACAAAAGAGAGCAGTTGAAGCAGTGCAAGAAGTAAAAGGTTGTGGTGTATGTTTGGGGATACAAAGTACCTGTTTTACCCTGGTTTGTCCAGATTAACATGTCTGTCTGTATCAGAACATTTTGCTTCTGCATATGAACTGCATCTGGTGGTCAGAATGAGTAACTTGGCATAAACTAAGCACTGTGACTGGATTCCTCATTTGCTGCTTCTCCCTTGTCCCCGTCCCTTTCTTCTGTGTGTCCCTACTATAATTTGATACTCAAGTTCCTCCGTTTAAAAAAGGAGGATGCAGTATTTGCAGAGATTTTCTCATTTCTAGTGGGGAAAGAAATCTGAGAACAATGGCCGTGAACAGATGCTTAGGGAAGAAGACCAACATACATGATGTTTGTGAATTGCCTTCCTTCCAAACACCACCCTAAATCTCTAGTTAGTACCTGTACTAACACTGTAGTGCAGTAAAAGCTAGAAAATGGCTAACTAATTTTTTCCCCTCCTCATATGCAGGAAATATACTGTTGAATGTTCTAATTCCACCTAAGATGCCCTGTACAAGAACCGGAAAAAACAACGTTCTTATAGTCTGTGTTCCTAATCCACCGATCGATGAGAAGAATCCAGCTGTTCCTGTCACTATGCTAATAAGGGTGAAAACAAGTGAGGATGCAGATGAGTTGCACAAAATCTTACTGGAGAAAAAGGAGGCTTAAATAAGTTGCAGTCCGTAATTTGAGGAATTATTGCCAAACTGCTGCTGCTCTTGTTTTTTTCCCCTAACTTCACTTGAACATTTAATTCTTTAGTCTGATATTAGGAACTGTTATAGGAGTTCTGGAAAAATGATGTGAGGAAAAGCTAAACTAGCTAATAAAAGCTTTAATAGAACACAAGTGTTGGACTGTGCTCCCTCATTTTCAGTATCTAAATGCAGGACCTCTTCTGGATAAAGCACATGGATGTAAGTCCAAGCATATGTTTTTAGCACCAGTCGACCAAATGGACAGAAATCCGAGTACAAAAACATGGTACTAGAGCTTCCTCACAGACAATGCAATACAATGCAACCACCTCCTGTTCTGAGAAGGGAGGATGTTCAAGTTTACTTGTTGAAACTGTTTCTAGACCACAGATTTTTAACTGGTCTGTTGTATTCTGGTGAGACTGACTTTTCAGACTCGGTGACAATACTGCACCCTACCAGTGATGATCTACATTGTGCTGTGTCTGTACCCACACACAGACCCACGTGCTTTCAGGACTCAGCGACTGCAGGTATTTAAAAGAGAATTTGCTTGTGTAGTCTTGTTCACAGTAGTGGTTCCTAGAGAGGAACTGTGAGTTCTGTTCTTACTGTAGCAACAAACTAATGATGTGCAATATAGTACAAGCAGACAACTGGAAGACAGTTTTATCTTGGACACACTGGCATCCCCTGGCTTCTGACAGGTCAGAGGCAAAGGGTTGCACTTCCACATGGTCCTTCAGAGGTATTCGTCCCTAGTCCTGAAACCTGGCTGAGGCAGAGCTGAATGTGCTGCATTGGTCCTGCTGCTGGTACTCTGCTGAAGAGAGCTCTTCCCCCCAACAAACTTCAGGACTTTTATAGACCTTTCTGTTGCCTGTGGCCCTTGCCAGGAGACACATGCACAAGGATGCGTGTCAGTATGGTCAGTATGTATTTTCCCATGTGGTAAAGCTTCAGTGCTGTGCTGCACTGCATTAAAAAAGCAGCAGAGTGCAGCTTGGGCACAAGCTTTCTGTTGCATGTAGGGAGCATGGGGTAATTTGTAAACATAGTTTTCAGCCGTGTTAGAATTAACCAGATGGCAATAATTTGGGGATCAGAACATTCATTCTGGTGTTGGTTTCCCTCAGCTTTGTCAGACTGTGTTTGGTGGTTTAATCCTTTTCTTTTTTTCAAATGTTTGCTGGAAACTCCTTCCCTAGTAACTTTTTTTACTTTGCTTCCAACTCTGGGACTTCTCCAAGAGCTTGGTGTTAGTATGAAACTTGAACTGCTCTCAGATGTGTGTAGTGACCAGCTCTGGCAAGATGGAACGAACATGCTGTTTCGCCTCTGGCAAAACAGAGGAAAAACCTCTTTCCTTAAAAGAAGTCAGTGTGACACAATTCATACAGGTGACCTGGAAATCCAGTGCAGTGGCATCCTGTGGGCAGGGAACAAGGAATAACACCATTTGATGAGGTGCAGCACATCTCACCTGCCTCCCTTGCTCTGGGGGGGGGTAACAAACGGCTGCCTCTAGGCCTAATTCACTGCACAATTCAGATTATGGCCTTTTTTTTCCCTCTTCATTAAAAGGAGGAAAATCTTGATTTTATCTAAAGCCCTCTTGACCAAAGTTCCAAAGCAAAAGCCTTTGCTCACATTTCAGCCGTGCTTAGCGTACAGGAATTGCATTTTTAAAACTGGAGTGTGAAGGGAGCTTAGATGCCATTTGAGATATTTGAAAAATAAAGTGGTGCCTTTTGGGGTTTCTTTTTGCATCTGGCTAAGTACTTAAACCATTAAAAGTCAGTGACATTCCTTTCCTCAAAATAAGATGCTTTTAAAAAAAAAAAGTCTTGCTGCTACCTAAATTGGAGGCCCAAAGCTGACAGGGTGTGTCTAAATGTGTATGAATGAAAAGCAGAACGTTGCCTAACAGTTTAGTCCAGGCTTAGTCCAAGGGCTCAGATAATTTTGCATTTGTCTTTTGACTGTAGTGTCTTAACCCTGTCTCTGTGCAGAAAGGTTTATAGACAGAGCTCTGGTTGTGCATCCCATAAAGAACAGCTCTGTCTAGAAAAGCTTGGCCTTGTCTTTTCTTACTTCCAAAAGCTCATGGATTTGGAACTGTTCCTTCATGCATAGCAATGTGGACCAACAAACTGAACTTAACACTTCTTTCCTTATGCTTTGCCTCTGAAGAGGGGCAGTAGTGGGGTTTTGCATGCACAGATGTGGCCCAATTCTGACAAGTACATCTCTGGCCTGTTTCCAAGGGGAGAGCACAGAGTGAAAGGAAAAAGAAGTAGAAGAATAATAAATTGTGTTGGAAAGAATTAAACCTTACCCTAGCCATGAGTCCTGAAGTTCAGCAAGTAACACCTGAATTCTTCAGTGCATGCATTTATTCAGTAAAGCCAGGGGAAGGTAAAAAATTGGGATGTCACCTTCATTAGAATGTCAAATGTATGCATAAGCATACAATTTTGAACATTTTACATGGGGAAAGTTGCCTCTAAAAAAACAGGGAAGAATTTCCCTGCAAGTCAGATTTTAATCAACATCAATTCATGGTGATGGTATCATTAGGTGGACTATGAAGCAGGAAAAGTCAGTCACACACTGACATACTTGGTGCTCAGGTATAAAGCACAGCCCTTTTCCAGCACTGTTAGACATTTTTGATGATGCTTCAGTTTCTATTTAAGAAATATTAAAATACACAAATGCTGTAAAAGGCCAGAGATTGTTACATAGAAATAAAGGCCTTAAATGAAAAAGCAAAGTTCATGGAGAGCACAGACATCAGTGTACTGCTGCCTTCAGAACAGACTGGCACATGCTATCCAAGGAAAGAATTTTGATCCGAATTCCAACTCAAGGAGGCATTCCTATGTCTTGGTTGGTAATGTATTTAACAGCTGGATATCAGACACCTGATATTAAAGATGCAAGTTTCTGCCCCAATTTGCGTTAATGCCTTTGCTATTCCAGCTCTATGTAGGTGTTGGAGTGTCTTATCAATTCCTCCTCTTCCTCTAATTTTGAAGTTTCAGCTGGAAAATAAACATCTCTGCTTCTTTTAGTTCTCAGAATAATTTCTAAGGGAGAATATTACAGTTGGCTCAAATTTTATTTTAAAATATTAAATTGCAGTATTCAAGGTTTAGTTTTTTGGGGGGTTCTTTTTGTTTTGGTTTTTTTTTTGTTTTGGTTTTTTGTTGTTTTTTGTCTTTTTTTTGGTAATGTACTCAAAACTGTCTATTTGGGAAAACAACAGTGTGTTCCTTTAATCCCTTTTGGTTGATGGATGTGAAAGTTTAAATTAAATTTACAGTTCAAATGAACATACTGTAGAACATAAACCAATCAGGAGGTTTGCTTTGCTATTAAAACTGAAGTTTAGCTCCCCTTGCAGCACTGTAACATTTAAAATGTCTTTAAAGACTTTCTTTCTTATGCCTTAACTTACTTGCATTTGATAAAATTTTGTAGCTGGTGCCTGTGTGCAGAAATTAACTGACATTAAACAATTTAAAGTGGCATGAGCTAGTCTAAATCCAATGAAGATGCTGAATGTGATGATCTGTTAGTTGTTAGTAGATTTCAAAATGCTCTGAATTTTTCAGTGGATACTTAAGTTTTACATAACGTGTATGTTAATGTTTTCATTAGTTCTGATACACTGAGGACATGTACAAAAATCCATGGAAAATGTGAATAAATGAATGGAAGATAAATTTGTCTTGTGTGAATCACTTTCATATTGAGTGTGTAACATTGCATTAATAAAATGAATTGTCCAACCAGTTGCTTGCAGGTGAACTCCTGCCTGGAAAATCCTGCTACTAAAAGAAGGAATGTCCTGCCCTGCCCATTCCTGACTTGGAAGCCTAGAGCCAGTTCAGCAAAATGCTTCCTCCTTGCAAGGTCAGTGAGCTGAGCCAGCTCAGAGCAAGGAGCTGGGGCTGCCTTGGAGGACAGAGGGCACACCAGTGCTCACATGCTGGTAGAATGACAGCAGAGCTGACCTCTAAATCCTCCACATGAATATTAAAGGATTTAGAAGCCACATAATCTGGGTTTACCTGGTGACCCTTGCTGAACTTCTTGCCTAGAGGCACTAAAGTCAAGCCGAAGTGATTCTTTTCTTCATTGGTTTGCAACAGTTTGCAAACAAGAAAAAAAACCCAAAACCCTCACTGGCTGAAATTGCCACACACTTGTCATGCCAAGTGTAGTTAATGCACTTGGGATGCGTGTTGGCATTATTCCATGTTTTGGACACTTCTTCCTTCCTTCTACTTAAAAAGACTGTCATCACTGTTTAGAGTCTCCCAGGCTTTTGGCAGCCATAAAGAAAAAGCAAAATAACAGCTCTCAAGGGCAGAATAATTTTTCTTTTTGGGCTGGGGTAACCTAGAACATCTGATGCCTAATGCTTTGCTCATCACCAAGGATTTTATCACTTGCATAAGAGGAAGAGGCAAAAGCAAGTGTTTAGAAGACATCAAGTCTAAGACTAAGAAAATGCAACACTCCAAGAATGGAGTGTGTTAATCAAAATTGGGCTCCTTCCTGATCCAGCAGGCAAATGCTCCTGCAGGTCACAGCAACCACAGCATCCAGCAGTTGGACCCATTCATGTGAAGAGCACAGCAAGAGCTTAAGGTGTGCTGGTTTGGGCGGGGATAACTGTTAATTTTCTTCCCAGCAACTGGTAGGGGCTGTGTTTTGGATGTGTACTGAACAGTGCTGATAACACAGGGAAGTTTTAGTCATTGCTGAGCAGGGCATGCACAGAGCCAAGGCTTTTTCTGCTCCTCTCCCACCCCACCAGCAAGGGACTGGGGGGCACAAGGAGTTGGGAGGGGACGACGGCTGGGACAGCTTTTCCCAACTGGCCACAGGGACATCCCAGACCATACGGTGTCATGCTCAGCATACAGAGCTTGGGGAAGACAGAGGACGGGGGGACATTTGGAGTGATTGTGTTTGTCTTCCCAAGTCACTGTTGTGCATCATTGAGCCCGACTTTACTGGGATAGCTGAACACCTGCCTGCCCGTGGGAAATGCAGTATGAATCCTGTTTTGCTTTTGTGCATGGCTTTTGCTTTTCCTGTCAAACTTTTATCTCAACCCACCAGTTTTCCCACTCTCATCCTTCTAACCCCCCCCATCTCACCAGGGGGAGGAGTGAAGGGCTGAGCTGCTCCCTGGGGCTAAACCACAAGAAGGCTGTGCACGTGTGCCACTGGCTAGAAAATACTGATGGTAAGAAGTACACTTTAATCATGATCCAAACAATGCCTCAACAGACGAGTTCCCTACCATAATAAACTTCATGCTAAAAACAAAACTGAAAGGCAAATGCAGAGCAAGAGCCAGCCAAGTTAACTCTGGGTACCATCTTTGCACGAGGCAGGACACGTGAAGGTGTGAACAAGTTCAAAGTTTGGGCAACAGCTTTGGTAAAATACTTGCTCCACTGGAATTTTGTAAGACAGAGAAGACAACTAAAGTTCAGGTGGAGAAAAGCAACAAACTGCTCCGAATATTCAGGAGGTGATGGCTGGAGGACAAACCTCTGCACAAGCTATAGTATATTACTGTGAGCACATGAAGATGAGTTGCATGAAATACAGCAGTAGCACAAAGGAACCAAAGGCTGTACAAGATGAATGAAGAAGCAGCAGCAGAATTTACACTGTTTGAAGTAGTCAATGTACTTATCTCAGTTTCTGCTAGGTTTGTATATTGCTCATTTTTTCAGGCATCACACTTATTTAGAAATTCTTATTTGCATATGAGCATCCTGCATATGGATATCTATTTTGATTACAATCAAAATGGATTATCATCAGAATAAATACCCATAATAATCACTTTAGTGGGTATTACTGTTAGTGACATCATAACCTTTACTGAGAGGTAAAGCAGAAATTCATCGTGTCTGGAAGTCTGCAGAGGCTTCAAAGATATGAACAGAATTTTCTTGTTCAAGGCAGTACCACTGAGGAAAAAGTGTGACTTTAGTTTACTACCTTATAGTATGGATGACATAATACACTACAAATTGTTTTGTCTGAACTAATGGTTGATGCTGTATCTGGAGCCCTGCCTGGACTGGTGGGCACTTTGGGCATTCTTCTCACCTGCAAATAGCAATTCTGTTGATGGCAATTCCAGGGAAAGCTTGCAGATGGTTTTTTCATTGTTAAAAAAAAAAAAATCTAACACTGAAAAGAAAATGGTGGTTTACATACTAAACTAACTTACTTTGGCAGTTTATGAAATCTGTTTTCCCTTACCTTTACAGTGAAGTCAGAAATGACACCTGTGCTGATCTCCTGTGCTGGGCAGGGTAACCACAGACACCCATAGCAGGAAGCATGGCATTCCCAACTCTTGCGGAGAACCAAGCTTGAATAGTAGTAACTCCTCTTGCTCCTTGATGATACCTCTATCACTCTATTTTTCAAAGGAAAACCTAGTCTGCCACTTGCGGTGATGAAAGAGTAGGTTCTGGCAACTCTCTTGTCCTTCAGGAGCAAAGGAAAGCCTCTAGACTTGGTGCAGGCTTAAGGCATTCACTACTTCCAGTAGGGTTTAGATAAACAGAATGATTGCATCAAAATTAAAGGCTGAGTGTGGGAATTCAAAAAGTCTGTAGACTTGTAAACTGCTTTTGCTGAATCTCCACAGGAATACTGCTCCAGTGGGAAAAGCAGAACTGTAATCATAACTACACTTTAACGTCTGGGGGAGATGGGAAGTGGAAGAGCACGGGATGAGTCAGCACACATTGTGAAATACTAATTCATGAATCACCAGATTCATCTGAATGTTGGCATAAACAGGTAACAGACAAAACATTAGTGCAGCTGTAACTAAGGTTTCGAGACAAAGCTTTTTTGCAGTGTAGGTGCTCTCCACTGAGCTGTGCAGGAAGACTTGGTATTTCAGAAAATTATCAGCCAGCTCCATTCATTTCAACAAGAGTTTAAAACTGTTTATTCCCATTTTCTTTTAAAGAGTTTCTTTGAAGTGAACTCAGGAACATGCAGTTTAACTACTTGCTCAACTTATTATTCATGCATTTATGTCATTACCTCAAGCTCAGCCATGTACCAGCAGCAGCTCCAGCAGAATGCTCACACTGCCCAGGAAGCTGCAGCAGCCCCATCTGCTTTGCTGAACAGGCACATCCTCGCTCTCTCCCACCCCTCACACTCATATCATGTTCCGACCAGGAGGTTTTGCCTAAAAATCCTTCTTTCTGTGCAGGTGCCATGAGGTACGCATCGCGTGAAGGTCCAACGACAGCTGCGTGGCAGGTCAACTTTATCTTCTGCAGTGCAAGGGCAAGTGCCTCACATAAGTAAATCCTGTTTGCACATACAAACCCTTGTGTCTTGTCTGAACAAAGGAGTGAATCATCTACCTTAGTTTTCATACCACCACCCCAATCAACAATCAACCCTACTAGGAAAAACCAACTAGCTTGTCTTGGGGAAGAGTTTCCGGGCATAACCAAGCATAAATGACTTATTTCCGACAATGAAATCACTAGATCCCATACTTACCTCTGTGACAAACCAAGCTGGGGACAGAGTTTGAATTAACTCATATTTTCTTTGATGTATTTTAATGTTTTCTTTACTGAGGAGCATCAGTATTACAATTATAAACTCCACTGGTTTTGCCCGGGAAGATCTGACTTCCAGCTGAGTTATTGTAATAACCTCGAAGGTGGATTGTTGGAGTCAGAAATGCATAGAATTATATTCCTCTATCTGTTTGGAGGAAAAAAACCCCTATGTACAATCCAAAATTTGACCTCTGTCCATGAAAGAGGTTACCTACTCTCTAGGAATCAGTAAAATCCTCACAAAAGTAAATTAGGTGATGGGATGTTGTGTGGGATTGTCACAGGGTGAGAATTTGTGTGGTTTTGGGTTTGTTAACATAGTAAATAGATAGTGGTGAAAATCCCCTAAAATGGAGGATAGTTGTTGTTCTTTATACTTTCTTCCTTCTTCTTCTCCTCCATGTTCTGTGGCAAAAGCAAGGTTAGGTTGGTTGGATGAAAAATTCTGCAGTTCCTCTGTGCAGGACGGAGTAAAATGCTGGACATTGGTTGAAAAGTGAAAACATCTGTCGTTTTAAGTTCTAATTGGATAATTTACCTTTAAGAAAGGTCTGTAATCTAGATAAGGTGGCATTCGGCGTTCAGCTTTTAACATCTACTAACCAGCTGTACTGTTCCATGCTGTACTTTTCTAAGATAAGAATAAACACCTAACTGAGCAGAAGAGAACGCTGATGTCCGTCTGTCTCTGTGAAATCAAGGTATGGTCCTTAAAATTCTCCCTCATCAGGGGAGATACACGACACAGGAATGTGTCAGTGGATTTTTGTAGCCAGCGAGGAGGCTGTGGCTTAAAAGAGAGACGGGCTAGATTGCTTTCTTCCAAAATAAAAAGGATTCAGTAGAAAATAATAAACAAAAAGCACCTGAAGCAGACACTAACAAAAGCACTCACCCCAGGGGGAAGAAACGAAAGAGCATGTGACTTTGGGAACAGGGTTTTTTAACAGATAGGTTGGGTGGGATTACAGAGGGCATTGTCCCATAGGATTACAGAAGTGAGAGACCTACAGGTCGGGGGTCCAATGGGTTTGATGGGAAGAGGCACTGCAGCAAAATTAGGCCAACCACGATTCAGGGTACATGGAAAATTCTGGCTGTTTGCCCTTTTTTGGGGGCTCTGATGTAATAGAAACCCTTGCCTCTAAAAGGCGCACTGCAACACATCAGCCTATCCCAGAGTCTCATCTACACTGTTAATGGAAAATCAGACCCATATTCTTCCTGCATTTTACTCCTTTGCTTTCTGCAAAGCTTTAAGTACAAGTTTCAGGAACAACACACTTCTGAGAAGAGTACCCAGGTAACTGTTTGCTAACAAAGATGCCTAGTTTTCCTTTAATCTCCAAAGTGTGATTTTACTTTGTAAAATCAGATCTCGATGATAAACTTGTGTGCCAAGCAATACCAGGGTATTTCTTGGGAGGATCTCTCCAGGTGTGCCCAGGCAGGACACAGCACTCCAGGACAAAAGAACATGAGTTAACTTGGCTGCCCGAAGCAGGGACACCATAGAGCAAGATGTACTGCCACACTGTTAATCCCGTATTTGTCTTTTAGTATATTCAAGAAATTAATTCAGTAAAGCTGGGAAAGCTTTTCAAATATGTACATGGCAATCTTCTGTTCCCTTAGCATTTGGATTAAAAACCAAACCCAAAACCAGCAAACCTCTTTATGTCCAAACTCCTGAATGACTAACCAAGCATGGGAGGTTTACTACCACCACACACGAGGTTCTGCTGTTCTTTACCTTTTGTATTGATTTAAATAATGCTTCTCCATTATGGCTGCTTCCAAAACCTTTCAACTTAAAGCATTCAAGGAAAAAAAAGTCAATTTGTTTCAAAGCCATGTTTTAGTATTTCCCAACTAGCTAAGATTCCTGCCCAGCTGCATGTGCAGTAACAAAACAACACTGCCAACAATCTGCTCAAATATCCATGTAAAGAACTGAGACATCCTGTTCCTCTTAAGCTCTGTGTTTTAATTCTCCCTAATATCTCACATGTCTCTGAGCTATCACACATGGCTTAGAAAAAAAGTTGCTACTTACCACATGGATTCATAAAACCCTGGTCTGGGATTCTTTGAAATGGAATCATCAGCACATCAACTCATGGACATTGTTGGTAACATTTGTTCAAGGAGTGTTTAACTTACTTAGACAGAAAAATCCCCTGAAGGTTTCTTTGACTGTGACATGTTAGTCTCAAAAATCAGCTGGAGAGGGAGGAGCCAGAGCCTTGCATGTCTTTAAGTCAAGGCAGATCCCTGCCAGTACACACAACTCAAGGCAGTGTAAGCAGTGCAGATCTAAACGCAACGTCCTTTTTGTGACAATGCACAAACCCACGTTGAAGTTCTTCCTGAATTAATCAGGAAGAAACCGTTACAGCCATAAGTCCTCCCTATTAAACACTGCAGAAACATAAATGTTGATGACTACATAATCAAGTTTAGAACAAACCACAGATCAGTTTAGAAGGGTTGTTCTAAAGGCAAAAGCGAAAAACTTTTGTAAACAAATATAGGACTACACTGACTTTTACCTTCTTTCCCCTTATCCAATGTCAAGTTGTCAGGGACTGAGCACTGAGAGGTTCCTTAGCAGAATCAGAAGTTGAGCTTCGGTCCAAGTGCAATAAGAATGAAGAGCAATGAGGCCATTCTGCTTCATTAGTCCGGCATCTGGCAATGCCTACATGAGTGCCAGGGAGCACTATTCCAACACTGGTGCCTGCCACCAGGAAGGAATACATCCAAACTGCAACATCACCAGGCACAGTAGAGAGAAAACACCACTAATAGAGTTCATGGTCGTTAAAGAGGTCTGTTTATTTGCTGCAGGGTCCAACATTTTCTTCACTGCTGCCATAAGCAAAGTCAATTTTATTTTTGGTGCACAACATTCCCCTTGCTCTTTGTTCAAATGGCTCAGTACAGTGCCAGCACGATTTTCAACCCATCACCTTTTAAGCAACACCGATGATCGATGAGGCAAACAAAACCCAAACCATGCAACATGTTAGGCTGATAAAATTAGGCTGAGAATATTTATATATTTACACAGAGAACGTTCAACATTGCAACCTGCTTGCAGACTTGTATTATCTTGACCAAGTATCCAAACAGCTACATTCTGGTGTAAAATACTCTTTTGTTAAGGTTTGGTGTAAAAGCTACTTATTTCACAATGCTTTTAACTGGATTCTACCGCAACTAATTTTGACACAGAATTTCTACACACCAGCACCACACACTTTCAGTCATACCTTGCAGAATGTGTAAGGCATTTGCAGACATCTGATTGCTGTGACCACAGGAAATCCACTTTCCAGAGCTTTCAGCCATGACCCTTGGAAACCATGAGTCCATCAGAGACACTGTTCTTCCAAGAACTATAAACTTGTCATTCCTTGACACTGCTACACACAACATAGATAGAATTTAAGACTAATAAATTATTTTCCTAAATAAAAATTTGTTCTTAAACCCCACTGGGTAACAACAGGGCTTAGGCACTTCTGAAGATTTTATCTGTCTTAAATATGGAAGCTTCAGACTACAAAATACAGGACAAGCAATCATCTCGAAAAGGAAAAAATAATGACTGGCAAGAAGCAGGTCAACAGTCTAAGAGTGTAGTCTATTTCCCTGGACTCCACATCCATACAGAACTTCACTGACCAGATGGGACTCTGTACATGAGGGTCTGGTGGAAGAAATCTGTCTTCAGAGCCAAGGACTTCACTGTCTAAATTATGAACATACTTTGGGAAAAACACATTATTGTGAAAAGCCGCCTGTGCAAATAGTTCTCTTTTCTGGAAAGCATACCATGCCCGGAAATAGAAAACTGAGTAACAGCAATCCAGAGCCCAACATGCCCAAGCCTTGTAAACAATGAAGACCAGGAAGGAACAGGGACCAACACAAACTGGTTTAGCCAAGAGTTTCTAAAAGCATCTTGTTTTAAAAGGAGATTTGGAATCTACCTTGTCCTGGCTGGCAGTAAGAGAACATAATTTCACGTACATGGTGGTCTCTAAGGCAGAGCAATAATCAGCTAACACAAAATCATTGATTTAAGAGCTTTCTTAAAAAAAACCCAACCAAACAAGCTTTTTATATTGGTTAAATTGATAGCAGTGAAAAACTTGTTATGGGTGAAAAGATTCACATCCTCGTATTTGATATCTATCAACATACAACATCTATGAAGAGCTCAAGTGGTAAGCCTCGATCTCCAGAGGGAGTGAATGGGCAGAAGGATGGAAGGAGTTAACTGAGCAATGAGGTATGGCGGAATTCCAGAAAGAAATAAAGCTGTTCTGCAAAGTTTCCCAAATTTGTTAACTGATCTGCATCTTCAAACATCAGCATAACTAATGAAACCCACTGTGCTCCAACCATTAAGACACTGACAGCCAAACAGCCTTCATGGCATTGCAGGAAACACCAGCTCCCTCTGCAGCAATTACTTCAATGGCCAACAAGGGCTGAATCCAGTTTACTGCTTAGGAGCTACAGAATTAAACCCCCTCCAGATTAACAGGGTGAGAGGTTCTTACTAACATTCACTTTTCTTTTTTGATGTAGTGCAATAGAATGCTAAGGGTCCAGCTGTGCCATCCTGACCCAAATAAAACTTTGATCAAATTCCCTGTCAATCTGTCCACACAAGGACAACCAATTATAATTTCCAGGGTTTGTTTAAAAGCAGAACAAAATGTGGAATTTGGTAACAGAAAGTGGGAACCACTGGCCATACATAAGAAGTCCAAGACAGTTGTTTAAAGAAGGAATAACTGAGACTCTGGCACATCTTTGCTTCCAAAAAACACTATTGACATTCAGTACACTTTTTGACCTCTATTTTCCATGGATGTCCATGAGGGCATACTTGTAGTCCTTTTCTACTAGAAAAGGCGAGTCTTCAACGTACCTATAGCATATCCCACTAGCAAGATACAAGAAATAAATTTACTTTTTTTAGGACATTACAGCCCTTCAAACACTAGACATCAAAATCCAACCACATACATGGGACAAAGCAGATGATACCTCCTGAACAACAGATGTAGGATCTAAACTGTATCTTCCGCAGCACTGCTTTTAAACTAATGCACTAGCTTAGAATCATTCCTCATTTGCTCTGAAATCTTACACAGCAAGATTTTCTCAGTCTTTCAAATCACACAAAATTAAGCCACCTAAACATAATACACAACACCAAGGGAGCATTACAAATTCCTGTCCACTGAGAAGTGTTCAGGCATCTACCACTGAGGGTCCTATCTGGATACACTTCCTTTTTACATTGTTCCTCCGGCTGCCTGACTGAAAGGTATCAATTGTCACAATTAGTACAAATGTGAACCCTCTCTCCCTTCCCTCTGCAATGAACATTTAAAGGAAAACCAAGCACCGATTTGCCCAGCCCAGCAGTATGAAAGCACAGAGTAAGGAGCACATTGAGAGGCTTGTTTTCTAGCTGAGGAATGGTTTAATTCTCAGCATGGGCAAAGAGAGAGTATTTGTACCGACTGATGCCAGGCACATTACCTGGGGATCTCAGGTACCCACCCAGGCAGCCTGGCAAGTTCCTTGAGAGGGCACTTCAGCTGCTGAGTGAAGACTCCACCTCTCCCTTTCTCAGGGAGAAAGCCTGGGGAAACTAGGTTAGATGGTGGAAACACCCTCACATACACACAGACCACAGGCAACATTCCAAGGTTGCACCATGAAAAGTGGGTGTGCTGGTAATGACAAAGGGAACATTTTTCTAACGCCTTGCAACATATTTGAAGTCAACTGAAAACTGGTCAGCTGTCCCTGTCATACACTCATGCTGCCGGTGTAAGAAAGGCCGCCACGCTGTGCTAAGGTGACAGCTTCCAGGCCTGGCCGCAAATACTGACAGACCTCCTTACCATGCTGGAGTCATCAGGTTGGGCTGAAAGGCAAATTTGGTCTGCCTTTATGCTGAAGTGGAGCTATTTCCATGGAACCTAGCCTGAGGAAAAAAAGCAGAAAGTCCTATTTGAGAGGTTAAGTCATTAGATGCTACTGTGAGAGTAACAACAAAGCACTTGGGAAAGACCAGGTATGAGGGAGATAGAGGTCCAGGCTCACAGCACATGCCACAGCATCAGGTTTAGGCGCTCAGAGTCTGAAAAGTGACAAAAATGGCATCTTTGCTCTCCCTCTGTGCGGGCGCTGGAGTCTCACGTGCCCGAAGAGACATGCCACCCCTCCCACTGCGGTCCTAAATAAACCCAAGTATGTACCGGCTCTCACATCAAAGAGTCAGCCAGAGCACAGCAACCCCAGCATTCACTTGTTTTGTTTTCAAATGCCAAGGACAGCAGTTTTGTTGTTTAGAGAGAGCTGCACTTCATGTGTAAACATAAGGCTGTTTTCCTGAGAGCTCCTGACACACCGTTTTCAGACCTCCTCCTATGCAATTTTTAGTCACTTTTCAGAACAGAATTATGTTTCTATCTTTTGTATTTCAAGAAAGTTCTCTGTGCTTCAGCATGTAACAACCAAAGATGGAAAATGCGGGCAAGCTGCCTGACCATAAAGCAGCTCCCATGCCCTCCTTGGCTACAAAAGGTACTGCAAGGATGACAATACAAACTCTCAAGTCCAGTGTATGCAGGAGGATGGATTACTGGTAAGGTTTTAGGCTTTTGGAGACTGATTACAGCCTCCCGTTTTTTCACTTTAGACTCAAACTGGTATTGACTCAGCTGAGAGAAGGATAAGCAGCATTAGTACTGGAGATGAACCTCGGCTTTACTATAGCAGCACATTTTAGCCTTCTTTTCACTGGCTTGTTTTCTTAGCCAGTTCTTGAGGATGAAAATGTTGCTGTTCTTTGGTAGATACAGAAATCTGTCAGCAGAGTTCACCTGTCCTAACACTGACAGACAAAAAATGGGAACATTTTCAGCCTCTTTTAAGCTCTGACCTGACCTGCTGCACATACTAAAACAGTGATGTATCTTTTTCCTTTTCTTCCCTTAGCAGGAAGCTGCTCTCTCCCCCGCTCTGCTACACACACACACACACACACACACAGACACATACACGCACTCACGCACAGCTGATCAGACGAGGAGAGGGTATGGCCAGAGTCTATGGAGCAATGTCCAATAGCACATTGTTATGAAATTCTCAGAATGTTTCTCCCAAAGAATATAAAGTTTAACACATTCTGTACATATTGTTGGCTTCTTAGTTATAAAGTAAACACAGTAGCAAACTGTCCATAAAACGTTGACTCAGTTTAAACGCAGCCCCTTCTCATTTTATCTTGCTGAAAGTCCTCTTCCAGTCAGAAACACTCCAGTGATGTGGGCATTCGGTGTGTGACAGCAGAGGAAGGAAGAAAGAGGCACTTTTGATCGGCTGGTATTCCTGGACTTCCCTTTTTCCTGCGGAGGTCTATGTTCCTGACACTAGATGGTAGTGTTAGCACGGAAAACCGCTGTGGATAGGCACTTGGCAACAAGGCTCCAAGGCAGTGCCCGCTCTCTGCTATGTCATCAGGATTGGTTTCTGCCGCACTTCCAGGATATCTGGGCATGGGAGAGAAACAAAGAGACACAGCCAACTTAAGAGGCTCTTGAAAGCAGCCACAGTACCAGGAAGCACAAAGAATTGGAGACATAAGCGTGGACTGTGTCACAGCCCACCAGGAATCTAAAACATGATGAGTATGTGGCTTTGCCTGCTAAAATCTGAGTTAACCAGGATGGAGCTGGGAAGAAGTGAGAGATGAGAAACTGCAAATACATCCCATCATGTGGAGAGGACAGCTGATCTACTGTCATTTATACTGGGATGAAGCAACATACGTTAGACAGGGAGTGGCAATATTTTCCAGGGAAACAAGTGTAAATGCCATTAACAAGAGATGCCAAGGGGTTTCCCATTCTTGAAGGGAGAAATGCAACATCCCCAAGCCCCTTAAGGAGACTTCTGTGGGTACAAATAATTCACCTCTTTCATCCATTCTATAGCCCAAAGCCTACATTTCTGCACTCAAAGAGCTGCCATAAAAAACACTCCTCTTTTTGGCTCCTCAACTCCACACTGTCCAAGTGGGACAGACTATAAACCTGTAAAACTTCTGTTGTAATCATGAGCATCTTTCTAAATATGGGCAGTAAAACCAACATGGCAAGGCACTATGCAGAAATATCTGGAAACTGGGCTGCTATGTTCTTTTCTAGGCTACACAAAGAACAAGGAACATGGGAAAAGGGAGCACACAATTAAAGGGCTGATCAAACACAATTGCACAAAGAGGATGACATGAGCAAAAATTGATCCCCAGCTCCAGAGGGCTCTAGCCACACCTGTAAAGAATTAAACATAATGGAGGGAGTCCAGTGAAGGGCCACAGAGATGACTAAGGGACTGGATCGTCTGACATTATGAAGAGAAGGTGACAGAAGTGTGATTATCCAACATGGACAGAAGGGTCAGAGTGAAGTCTTATCAATAAACTCAAGACATTTTAAAAAGTACTTTATCACTATCACTGGGATTTTAATATCTTAGTACAGGTTTCCTCAACTACCCAAGAGAAATGAGCACCTTTCCCACTTCACCCTGCCCCACATGTAATGCTCCTGCTTCCTGGAAAGCTGCCACCGGCACAAGTACATTGATTACAAAAAGGCCTTGGAAACAGGGCCTACACAACGTGTCAAGCTAAAACAAATGTGGGTAGTGAAAAACTGCAGATAAAAATTCTGCCTTACAGCCCAGAAATTTCATGCCCTCTTTCTGTGTATCTCAATATATACCCCAATTCCTGCAACCGTATGTTCAACAAATTAAGTCTCAGAAAGGATGGTTCAAGCTCAAAGCCAGTATTTGAGCATGGAGGCATTTGTGCCACCCTCTTGAGCAGGTATCAAATGCCAGCAGAAACAATACATCTTCTGTGAACTCCAAAATGCCTGTGGTGAGAGAGTGAGTGAGTTTGGTAACTCCAGCTCACTTGTTGTAACTATCAACAAGTGTTGTAAGATTACCTTGTTGTAAGACTATCAATACAATGATTATAAGGAATAATTACGTATTTTGCTGAAACGTTCAAAATCCATCCTTAATTACAAATGACCAATTCTTTATGGGAATCTGTCATTTCTTCTAAATTGAAATAAATTCTTATTTACAGTGGCATTACAGAGAAACACCTGTTCCTCTGTCTTAACAGAATCTCCCAACATTGTAGGCTGTGCACAATGCATGTCAAAATTCACCTGTTAAGATTCGATGCAATGGCAAAGTGATGTATGTTAAGTGTGCATAGAGTAGAAAGTTTTCATCTGTTCTGTTCAGCTTCAGCCATGAGCCCACCAGCGAGCGTCCTGTTCCAGACAGGGACCGCGACCGGAGATTTGTCGCGTTGTGAAGATCTGTAAAGGCAGGAAGAGACAGCAAGCCTCAAGGGATTGTAGTTTATTGGAACACTTCTGAAACTCAGAAAAAGAGGAAAGCCTCCTGTTCATTGTTTAGAGACAAATCACATGCAGGACACTATCATAACTGCTTTTTTAAAACCAGACAGACCTTGCCTAGCACAGAGTTCACCATTTACACTGAAGATAATAAACGGTAGCAGCAGCAGCTGAAAACAACAGACAGTCAGGAGAGGGCTTGTGCTACCACACTGCACCAGCAGAACCCTAACTCAGCCTTCCCTCATACACAAAATCATAGAATAGCCCTAAAATCAAGTAATTACTCATGCAGAAATTCACCAGAGTAACAAAATAGAAATTGTTTCTTTTGAACAAAATTGACATCTAGCAGACATGGGGAGATTCAGCATTAATACCACAGTTTCCTGCACATCTCCATGCACACCCTGAACCACACCTAGGACCCTTCAGCTGAGCCATTGTTCTCAGAATTAGTTTAGATGTCCCCAAGTAACTTTTAAAACAAAAAGAAACTGAATCCCCTGTAGGCCAGAGGAGTTTTTTACAGGTGCAGGTCTCTCCCACAGCCATGTTCTGCATTTTTGAAGTGTTTTTAAATCTTTGCTCTATTGCCCTGTAAAATTCAGCCTTGTCCTATAACATATAATATCTGCTATAAGCAGATGTTGATGTCAACATATCGATTCGGAACCAGGGTGATCCAAGCTCTGGGACTGAAAGCAGATCCTGATCCAAACAAAGAGGAAAATACATGTAGCAGCTACTATAGAAAGATGCAAAACAATGTGGGAGGAAAAAAACTGTGAAAATCTTTCCCTCCTTCCCTATATATTTGTATAGCCAAGCTGCCTATTCCCTTTTCCCATGCATGACCACTATGCCAGGAGCACTGTGGTGATCAGGGCAGAAAGAGCTGACTCGGGTAGCTGCAATAAGCACAACTCTCCTGGTGTATCATGCTTGCACACAGCAAAGCCACTGAAGTGGGCCTTGACGGGCCGTTCCTGTTCACCACAGGTCTGCCTGCGCTGGGGCAACTCTGCAGCAGCACTGGCTGTACCAAGGACCCTGCTGATCTTTATACAATCCACATCTTTTCCTCCACCCACAAAGACAAGATGCACCCAAATCTCTGCTCCTATCTCTGCATCTTCTGCATCTGGCTTTTTCATGCCAAAATAAGAAGGTTTCACCACTGCAGCTCCTGAGAAAACACTGGTAGGACACTCAGGTTTCTGAAATTTGTAAAAAAATCTCAATTTAGTTACTATTCCTTGTAGAAAACTCATCTTTGAATAAATTAAACTTCCTAGCATAAGCTGTTAAAATAATCCTCTTTTTATTTTCCAGGAGGAACAATAAGGTCAAAACACTTAGAAACCATTTCTTGGTATTTTATATGAATGCTATAAAATATGGGAAAAACCTAGAATTTGTTTACTTCCATAAATATATTAGAAGGAAAAGGATATGAAAATAAAAAGAATGTCCATCATTATGATTAAATACTCTAGGATCAGACCCTGCAAGACAACCTGGAGCAGGCAGTGCACCACCCATGAGGGTTACCAGAGAAACACCTTGGACCCTGTTCTCTCCTGGGCAACCTCCAAAATAAAGATACCAAAACCAGGATGGCATGTGGGGAAAGCTGTCCTTCTCCCAACACTACCCTGTGCCTAGTAAAACATACTTAAACACATCGCATTTCAAATAACATAGGTTCCCATTAGGCAAATTAAGGAAAAAGAAATGAGCGAAGGTTTTATTGATAGAACCCTGAATTAGCTACTGTTGGAATCAGAAATGCACAGAATGACATTCCTCTGTCTGTTTGGAAGGAAAAAACCCCTATGTACAACCCAGATTTTGACCTATATCCATGGAGAAAGCTACCTACCCTCTGGGAAACTGTAGAATGCTCACAAGTGTAAACTAGGTAGTAGAATACTATGCAAGATTGTCACAGGGTGAAAAATCATGTAGTTTTGGGCTCGTTAAATGGGTGCACAGATAATAGTAGAAATCTGCAAGATGGAGGTTTATTGTAGTTTGTATCTCTTCCTCTTTCTTCTTCTTCTACCTCTGCAAGGTTAAGATTATTGGATGAAAAATACCGCAATTCCTGCGGAAGTGTCTGAGAATAATGCTGGACATTAGACAGAGAAAGAAAACATCTGTCGTTTTAAGTTTTAATTGGTCAATTTGCCTATAAGAATGGGCTGCAGACTTGATAAGCGACCATTTTGGCATTCTGAGCTGGTAACATCAACTTGCCTGCTGTTACTGGCTGTACTTTTTAAGATAAGACTTAATAAACACCTGTCTGAGCAGAAGAATGCCGAAGTCTCGTCTGCTTCTCTGAATTCAAGGCAAAGACCTTGAATATTTCTCCCCCATCCGGGGAGGTACTCTGGCACAAGACTGTGTCAAGCTACCATCAGGTTTTTTTTAAACTGCCACAGAATTTGCATTAAACATTATCACTTCAGTTTGTTTTTTAATGTGCAATTCTTTATTTACTAAGGTGGTCCAGTACTGCTGATAGGCAATATCTTTATTACTTCAAACAGAATTTGTAATCTGGAAACTACCTTTGTGTTTATCTGTTAGAATGCCAAACAGACAGATTTGTTGACTGAATTGTTTTTAAACATATGAAAAGCAGTTTGGACATCGACATTTTTGAGTTTCCTGCCTCACAAGACTGTGATGTGATTGGGATTTATACACTATATTCTGAGTCAGGCTCCATCTTGCCGGTTGTTTCCTGATGAGTAACTAGAATTTAATGGAAGAGTTCCACAAGGCATTAAACTATTATACAAACTCATTATGTTTTCTCTTTCTGGAGTTCAGAACTGATTCAAAGCCAGCTGAAGTAAACGCCTTTTCACCAGCTTTAACCAACTCTGGATCAAATAAGAATTCGTGTTGCTGAGAACATGCCCTACCCCACAATATCTGAAGAAGTGCCCCCAGAGAGTGTGGCATCTGGGAAAGGGGGAGGATCTCAGCTGCTCCAGTTTCTCTCAAATGGGACCATATAAAAGAAATAAGTTTTAACACATTCAGGAGTTGTGGGCTCCAGCCTTCAAAGAGGTGCTTAAGCCTGTGAAAAATCTCATTTTCAGAGAAGCACTGGCTGTATGTGGAGCTCTTGTTTTTCCACCCTGCAAACTTTCTTGAAAACCCTGCACTGGGATCCGTTTCCACAGCTCTGTGCCCTCTCCAGACAAGTCTGTTTAGTTGTCAATACTTCTCTCACCTCCACCATCATCATCTCTGAAGAACTCCTCACTGTCGTTTGCTGAATGGGACTTTTTCATCTCAGCAATTCGATTTCGGGGCACTTTTCTCTTGAGGGATGGGGAGAAGAAGGATGGGCGGTTGTTACGTTCTGGGGTTGGCGGTGTGCTGAAAGAAGTAACCTGAAAGGGAATTAGAAGAAATGCTGGAGAAAGTCTTGGTTTTCCCTGCAAGGGCCACAAGGCGGTCACATGTGCAAAAATCAGAATGATGACTAGTATCTAGCTCTGTTTTATCAAAGTGGCTAGAGAATTTCAACTAAGCAATCATTTCAGCTTCAAGATGCTCATCAAGGGGAAAATATTTTGATATATCACAACCCTCAACTGTTACATGAATAATGAAAAACCTCTCTCCTCAGATGATCACTTTTAACAACGATTTACAGTCATAACGGCACAAAATTAATAATTTAGGCACAAAGAATGTCAATCTTACTTTTGCATGTTGAAATTCAGGAGACTTAATATGCTAAGAATGTCTTGTATTCAACACACTCAAATCGTGCATCTTCATTTCTTTGGCATGCACAAGGCAGTAGTTTCCCTATTGGGAAGGCTGTCCCATGGGATCCCTGTGGTAGGTCAATGTCCCTGGGGAGCACGGTCACAAATTCCTGAGCCCAGTACCCTGAGGCAGAAGTGAAGTCAATGTTCTCTTTTATGTGTGTGATGTTTCAATACTGGAAGGAGAAAATGAAGCTGTGGTGCCTCAGATGATTTGGTTAGTCCAAGTGATGACAAATACATGGATGGAACTGTCTGTGGTGAAACTCAAGGTAGGGACCAAACTGTGGAGACACCCTTCCTTCAGAGCAGTAGCTGCCGTTGAGTAAACTACAATTAAAGCCAGCACACCTGTTTTGGAGAGAAGTGAAATGTAGTGCTGATGTACTGGCTGTGATTGCAGTATTTTTAATGGTTTCATTTCAAAAGGAAAAAAATAGGGGTAACTACTTTGCAAATGGATTAAAGTAACTTTTATCTTGTCTTTTGTTCTTCACACAGTCAATTTAACAACCCCATAACTCTCCCTGAGCTGGCACCTGACACTGCTCATATCTGTCCAAAGAAATGCAAAAGGAGGTGACATGGAGTGATGATGGCAGCCAAGCCAGGTTGATGTTACACTGCAGAAACACTCCACGTTGTCCCTCTATCACTAATGTTAAAAAAATAAAAGGGAGGGATTGTAACACCCAACTGACTCTCTCCCCAGCACACTTCATTTCTAATTTGTGCTTGGCTCTGTTTTAAATTTTGGAGTCATTTCATATCATGCTGTGGAGGCAACCAGAAACAGACATATCACTGTTAAAACCATTAGCAAAAAGCCATGGTAACACATTATCAAATCTAACTTGACATTTTCCAGCTGACACTGGAAGCCTTGGAGACAAAAGATCATGTTGTCCCTCCAGGCCTGATTCTTCAGGCTGTATTTCTGTGGTAGAGAGCAAGAACATCCAGTTAATGAGTTCTGTGCTGGTAGCTCATATTGCCTTTTACCAAGTCAGAAACAAAAACCACACTGCCTGCATGGAGACCTCTAGAAGCAGTTCTGCAGACCTTTAAATGATACAGGTTAGCCACACTACACAGAAAACCATGCTAGACTCCATCAGGCACTGCCCAGGTCTGTGCAGGTACTTTGAAGACATGTTGCCTAATTAACCAGGTGAAATGTCTTAATGGAAAATAAAGCTCAGGATTGAATAAAGGCCAAATCAGCACCTATGGTCTGATTCTACTGGCATTTTACTGCACTTGCATTAAAATTAAGCATATGTATGAATATGATGCATCTGGATGTGTGATCTTTGCTTTAGCATTATACAGGCTTCGCACTGGCAGTATTCCTCAGTGGCAAAACCTAACAGCACCACTTCCTGTGAGGTTTAGCAAGCAACCTATATAATATACAAATTCCATGTTTCTTGGTAAATCCCATTTCACACAAAAGTGGAATCTACTTTTTTTTATTGAAAACAGGCAGAATCATTGGTTTCCCTGGAATCAAGATTACTGTTGTTTCATCAAAACACTGCTCCAGAAGTATGAATCATCCAGTCATCTCTGTATTCAGCATTTGCTCACGGGAAACTGTGTTTAAAAATCCATCTCATATACTGAGTACAACCAAATTACACATAGGCAAACCTAAGTGCAGAACATCGATATGACTTAACCCCAGCTTCAGTCTGCCTCCTGGCTTCGGAACAAAGCATGTTCACGCTTCACCTTAAGAAAGTATTTCTGTCTGCTACTTACTCTCTCATGCACAGGGGAGTCTGGATTTGAATCTTCTTCGGTCCCATACGGTGAAGTGTCACCAGTGGAAACTCTACTCACTGCCATCTCCGCATGTCCTTTTCCCTGTGGTCCTTTCATTCGGACAAACTCCATGTTGTTGTATTTATAAAAGCCAAAAGACATTCTTTGAGCCATCTTAGCTGCAACACTCACCTACAATGCGTCAAGACAGGAGACAAAAACATGTAATAACAGCTCTACAACTTGAAAATAACATTCTCTGAAAGCAGTTACCTAAGAAAAAGTCAGAACCATAGTGGATAATGATCCTAAGAAACATTTTAAGCCACAATCTGAAGTGATCTCCAAAAGGGAAGTAATTTTACAGAGACAAAAACAGGTTCTGAGAAGAACCAACTCCTTCAGCCATACAAAAGGCAGAGTTACCAATGGCACACCGAGAGAAAACCAAAGTTTTTATCCAGGCCCACATACTGTGGCACAGGAGAGTACAGGCAGGTACGTGCACAGCTCAATGCAGCCTGTGATCGGGCACTCATTTGACTCCAAAAAGCAATAGACACACACACACACAAGATGCCTCAAACCAGCAAAGCATACCCCATAGCTGGATCACTACTTTCTGCCAAGTAGTATCTGACATTTTTGTGTCCATACCGTCAAAGCCAAAATATAGGGAACCAGCCCCATGCACAACTAACCTGCACTGCATGGCTCACCAAGACATCCTGACAACTTTAAATCCCCTAAACAGACACAGGGGCTCAATTACCAAACTGAAAATTGAACTGAGAACTGAAAAAAGGAACAGACCACTATGAGAACAGTCAAGGTTTTGCTAAGTGAAATAAGTAGGACTTATCCACAAGTTTAAGTGATTTATTACAATTTTCATCAGTTTATGAAAAGGCAAAGATGCTCATCAGCTTGTATTGTGCTGAGAATTACAGAATACTAGAATAATTTAGGTTAGAATCAACCTTTAAGATCAAGTCCAACCATTAACCAAACACTGCCAAGCCCACCACTAAACCATGTCCTTAAGTGTCACATCTACACATCTGTTAAATATCTCAAGGGCTGAGGACTTCCCTGGGCAGCCTGTTCCAGTGCTTGACAACCCTTCCAGTAATGGAATTTTTCCTAGTATTCAGTCTAAACCTTTCCTGAAACAACGGAAATCAAGTAATCTTCAAAAGCATAGAGATTACTCCTGTTCTGTAAAAAGAATGGTAAAATTTCACATTTTGCCTCTGGCCATAATGGAATATTGTTGGCGATTGAAACACAGACCCAGTCCGGCAGGGAGACTGAATCGCTTTATTCACAGAAACAAGCTGGTTTTATACACTTACACGACCCATCACACACTGCCATGTCAGCAGCACACCCTTTGAGTGTCTCTGTATTGGGTGACCCGCCTGTCAGCTTCCAGCAGGCTCCTCCCCCCAGGGTCTAGGGGAGACAAGTTCCTTTGTGCTGCCATGTACTCCTGCAGGCACAGCCTGCAGCCCAACTCCGTATCATCTCCCCTATAATTCCC
Organism: Oriolus oriolus; assembly: GCA_013400235.1. Classification (NCBI taxonomy): domain Eukaryota; kingdom Metazoa; phylum Chordata; class Aves; order Passeriformes; family Corvidae; genus Oriolus; species Oriolus oriolus. The sequence goes on from VXBT01006602.1 coordinate 63,269, forward strand.
CCTTTTTTCTTTTAAATAAACAAGAATAACGAAACAAAACACTTTAACATTAGAACACATTTGACTCATGGCCTGAACCATACAACCTCCATGCATTTTGTTTCCTCAGCTTCTCTANTAAAACAAACATTTTTCAAATTAGTAAATTCAGGAAAATATGTCACATAACATGCACTATTCTTACTAAGAACAGTAAAATAATACACTTCATAGAACAACAAGCACTCACTGTGCAAAAATAAGCAAGGTAGTATCTTTAACCGCTTCAATACTTCACCGTCACCCAGAGTGTGCAATAGCTGGAAGGTCTCATTTCATAGTAAAGACTTGGAGAGTCTTTCCCGGGCAAGACTTCTAAGTTTACCTTGAAAGAGGGTCTAGCTTTTACAAGACTAAATCAGCAAGTCAAAGTGACTTGATTACACTTTTAGGGCAGAAGCACTTGGGTCTGATGGTATAATTCTCAGTCAGCTAGGGCTAGGGCTTGGCCAGAGCCTCAAGCCTTGACTGAGAGGGCGTTTCCCTAAAACATTTACAAAACTGCTCACAAACTTTATTAATACCCCTTAGGAACATAACTTTAGAAGAGCTTGTCTTTTTTATGAACAGGGGCACAGATTAAAACACCTATTAACTGGTAACAATACACATAAACAGACAGAACTCTCACAAAGTCCAATTAGAACAATGCGAGGGGTTAGAAAGTGATACAGTAAAAAAGCAATCTTTGAGGTAGGGTCGGGAATTGTAGCAACATTCTGAATAACGAAAACAGAACAGTTCCACGGACCAGCTGCAGGAGCGACATACCCAGCTCGCAGCCGCTCTTGCCTAAGGCAGTGAAAATGCTGTAGCCTCCCCTGAGGAAAGGGCTATTCATCCCCGCCCCCCACCCCCAGGTCTTTTTTCCAGCACGGCATCGGCTCATGGGGGTCCACAGCAGATGGACCTCTGCCTGCAGCGGCGCAGGTTGGGCTGCCGCACTGGGGCGGCTCGGAGGGACTGCTGGCGCCGGCTGCGCCTCCCTGGGCAAATTCTGCTGCGCACAGGGAGCAGGGATGCGGCGGTGCCTTTGCTGGTGCTGCTGGGCTCTCTGATCCGTACGCAGAGAGCCGTGCTTGGCCTGCCAGATTCACTGTGTCGTCGGCGTGGTGTTTGCCACTGCTC
>VXBT01006603.1:0-103050 GCA_013400235.1 Oriolus oriolus
AAACAAACAAAACCCACCCAAAACCTAAGGGCAAGACATGAAAACAGCCGAGGATTTGAAGGCTACAAATACAGTATTCCCTAGAAAAATCAAACTTTGGCAGTTAAATTTGTGGTTGAGCTGGGGATGGAGTGCATTTTGACTAATCTTAGTTCAAGCATGTGCTAAGGTTAGGAAACACGGACTGAGAAATAGCAACATCAATGCTGCAGCTCTGATCACCTCCACGTGGATCATTTAAGAATATTTTGTGTCCGTCTGCTGAGAAGTTGGGTTGATACCTTGGTCTCACTTGTCAGACTTCCACACCCACATCCACCTTGTCTCCAGCACTTGGGAAGAAGTTATCCATGGACACCAATGGATATAACACTGGCCTGCAGGGAAGCAGTCAATCATTTAATCTTTGGGTGCTTAAAACACATGGGCTTTTCCTCCTGCATTCTGGAGTGACAGGATGGGAGGGAATGGCTTCAAACCCAAAGAGAGAAGGTTTAGACTGAGTATTAGGAACTAATTGTTCCCTGGGAGGGTGGGCAGGCCCTGGCACAGGGTGCCCAGAGAAGCTGTGGCTGCCTCTGGATCTCTGGCAGCGCCCAAGGCCAGGCTGGATGGGGCTTGGAGCAGCCTGGGACAGTGGAAGATGTCCCAGTGTGTGGAAGGTGCCCAGGGGGTGGGGTGGGATGGACTTTAAGGTCCTTCCCAATCCAAACCATTCTGGGATTCTGTATTTCCAGATCCCATCCTAGAGGCAGGCTCACTTCTATGACTCCCAGACTGCTCCCAGCTTCAAGGCCCTCAAGAAGGCCAGAGCTGTCTCATGCTCTGCAGGGAATCCAGCACATTTCTCATCCCAGTTAGGGACTCTGGCCGCTGTACTCTGGGCCTGATAAAGTCCTAAACTTTTACAAATAAGGTGATGTTTGGTCAAAGATTGGACTTGATGATATTGGAGGTCTTTTCCAACCTCAGTGGTTCTATGATTCTGAGCAACAGGAAATTCCAGACAGAAATCAAAAAACCCCAGAAGAAACTCAAGATTCTCGAAGTGTGAGTGACTGCAGTTGCCTGAGTGCTGTGGGTGCCCCCCTCTGCAGGGTTTGGGGTGGGATGGGGGCACACAGGTTGGCAGAGAGCCTGGGACTCAGGCTGTGTCCAAGCCCAAGCTGCTCAGCAGAAAACAAAGCCCACGTGATGCACACTCTGTCCTTTTGCCCTCTCTTTTCTCCCCAAAGTGAAGGGCCAAAGATGCTCCAAAAATCAGGGGTTTGTCTAAGACCTGGGAACACCAACATTCTGTTGATAAATGAAGAGCCATTAGCTGCACAATCCTTATCCAGTCAGACACGGCACCTCGGAAAAGCCTTAAAGGCTGTTCAAGCCAACAGCCACTTCCAAGAGATTATCACTGCGCTGACACAGAACCCTGCACACGGCCGTTCCCATCCAGAATTGTGTTTAACAGATAATTGTTCTCTGGAAAGCAGTAAGACAGTGTCTGCCAGTACAAGCACTTCTCAATAAAAGCTCATTTTTCATATCCCAGCTCCACGCTGGCTGACCTGAACGCTCGGAGCCTGCACCGATGCACGTGTGAAGCATTTGATACTCCCCTCGATAAAGTCTTCTCCAGCAGGAAACGTCTCCACTCTCCTCGGCACGACGCCAGCAGAGCCCCAAGGACACAACAGGATTTACACCATTATTGCACAGAGGCAGAAGAGCTACTTCTTCTGTTGACATTCTGCTTGCATTGAAGTAGACAGAGAAAAAAATCTTCCTGCTTAAGGGACTTCCCTTAAGCTGGAATTTAAACCATCTGATACGCCGAGAGAGGTCTGTGGTACACAAATAAAGCCCTGTCTTATTTAGAAAATTAAATACATTGAATATATGGGGGCTGGGACCAGATGATGTTTAAAGTCCCTTCCAATTCAAACCATTCTGGGAATTTTTTTTTTAGTTTGTTTCCTAAGGTAAACAGAGTTGGTAACAGAGGTGTGATCTGGGTGTGAAAATGCGAAATTGGTCCGAGAATATGTCCTGGGACAGAGACCTCAATCAGCATTGGCCTAAGACCTTCACCAGCAGGCTTTCTACCAGTCAGCCCTGAAGAGAAAGAACTGTACTAAATAAAAAAAGTTTGAAAATTCTGTTTTCTTCTATATCAAATGACAAGTTCAAATTTCACTTTTTCTCAAGAACAGTAATTAGACCCACAAGCAACAGAGCAGCCCCCAGAAAACAAATCAATGCACAAGGCTCTTATGTCATGTCTGAAAGATCATATAAAGCTATCAGAAAGATTAATTCATCCGCCAGTAAAGAGGTTTAACCTTTAAGGTATAAGTGATGCTGAGTTTTCTTTGCAATGTCAAACATTGGAGCGTTATCCTGAATCCAAAACTTAAATGAGATGAACAACATTTTCTAAATGAGTGACTTCCCTGTTGTTCAGGAGAATCCATCTGCCTGTGTAAGCTCCAGGTGCCATTCTAGTGTGTGTCAGACTGCCAACCCCAGTCTGAAATTTGGGATACACCCCTGGAAGGTGGGAGCACTCCTGCCCAGACACATGGCTGGAGTGAACATTCCTGTAGGCAAATTCCACGTTGGCCAAACCCCTTCCTGTGCACTGCAGCCACACAGGCAGAAATAATAATCTGAACTCTTCATCAGCAGAGCTCAATCCTCAGGTTACCTCATCCTATTTTAAGCTTGCACTCCCACAGAGGAATTGCAGGGACATGTCCATCCCAAGTGTGCTCTCATTTCCGACAGGGAACCTGCTAAAAGTAATAAAAACACATCTGCTGCCGAGATGGGGAACGGGCATGAGGGGATTTTGGGCCTACTCCTGTTCAGACAGATCCCATGGCAACACTCAGCACAGTGCCAGGAGTTAGAAAGGCCATTCCAGAGCAGGCTGGAGGGCTCATGGAGTACCCTGAGTTGGAAGGGACCCACAGGGATCATCCAGTCCAAGCCCAAGCCCTGCACAGGACACCCCAACAATCCCACCCTGGGCATCCCTGGCAGCGCTGTCCAAACGCTCCTGGAGCTCTGGCAGCCTCGGGGCCGTGCCCATTCCCTGGGGAGCCTGGGCAGTGCCCAGCACCCTCGGGGGGAACAACCTTTCCCTGATCTCCACCCTAAACCTGCCCTGGCCCAGCTCCAGCCATTCCCTGGGTGCTGTCCCTGTCCCAGGGAGCAGAACTCAGAGCTGCCCCTCAGGAGGAGCTGCAGACCACGATCAGCTCTGCCCTCAGGCTCCACTGCTCCAGCTGAACAAGCAAAGCGCCCTCAGCCCTCCCAGAACCAGGCAGGCCAGTTCTTCACCTCCAGTCATGTCAAAAGTACAAGTCAAGGCAGTGGAACAAGGAAAGAAAAAGCCCCCACACCCTGAACCTTTCTCCCTGCCCACCATTTCCAGAGCAGGTGTTCATCAAGCCATGTTCAGTTCAGGCGCTCCGTCACTTGCAGTGGGTTTCTCCTCTAAAACCACGTCTGCTCTTCCCTTTAGTGTGTGTGAACTTCCAGCATCCCCTGGAACTGTCCCAGTGGCGTGAAACTCCCCTCTCCTGTTTACATTGAGCCCTGGCTCCTGCAAGCTTCACCTGAGGTCTTTAAAGCAGCAGTGAACAAACGATTCCTCTTTACTCTCCACACAGCACATTTTTAATGTATTGGTTAATCTTGACTGCACATTTTCCTGGAACTACCTACTGCAAATTCAAACTCCTGCTCCCAAATGGCAACAATCAGATCAGAGATGAAGTTAAAATTACTTCTTTCTTGTGCATCTTTTGCCAATTACACTGAATTTCACTTGGCATTTTAACAGTAATCCCTCTCCCAGGGTCCTCTGCAGATCTTCCTCATCAGCTCTCCCCTTCAGAACCCCCAAAGCAACTTACTGCCAACACTAAATATCCTCATGTATCCACAGTAAGCCTGTTTTTCAGGACATGCTGAACAACAGAGATCCTGATGTGCTCCTCACTCCAGTGGTGAGTTCCTTCCCTCACGAGGACTGACCCCAGGCTTTGAACCTCCATTTCCTACTTTCTAATTCATTATTTGTCCATGGAAGGATTTCTTTGCTAAAGATTCCGCTAACTTCTTTGAAACGTGCTGGTGAGGATCTGAGGCCAAAAACTCTTGATACAGAACCCTTCTCCAAAATCCCCCTCCATTGTTTGCTGCCCAAAAAGCCGCTTTAACCAAGAGGATTGACCCGAAGGTAGTGGCTTGAGTGGGTACAAAACCACCAGATGGGTGTCATTAGAAGAGCTGGACACGCTGTATCACTGTGCTCTGCAGCAGCAGAATTGGTGCCCTCGAGTCTGACAGTCTCCCTGGGTGAGATTTTTGTACAAAAATCCTCCTTTAAACTTCTTTCAGAGGCAGCTATTGTTCTCTCAAGAAGTTTGCCAGTGGATATCACAGAATCTTTTGATTACATCTGAGAGACTCCACATCCAGCTGGAAGCTGACAGGTCCAGCATCCCAGAAACACAGAACTGGCACTGCACAGGCCAAGGGCAGGCTGGTGCTTTTTGAAATAATTATTTATGAATAGTGAGCACCAACAGATTGAATTAGAAAAGAATGCCATGAAAGAAAACCTACAGCCTTTCAAGGTCTGTAAGGCACCTAAAAGAAACTTTATCTCTAAGCTGGTTTGGGCAACTTCAGAGAGACTTGTACACGGTCGTTAGATACACACATCCAGTTTACACTTTTCTGGTGAAATACCCAAATAAATCAAAAGCCATCAGGTTTCCCTCTCCTTATCATACAAATAAATCACAAGCTTCAGGATTGTTTTATTAAGTTGATTAATAAATGTGTTAACACTATTGTTAGAGTTATTAATATTGTTATATGTTGTCTTTCTGATTGCAGCACACCACAATAGCTTTTATGTTCTGCATAATGAACACTGTCATTCAAAGGAAATTTCTTCATGCAACCCAGTCACAAAGAGCACCAAAACCTTCAGTGAATACACAGCCAGTATCTTTCCAGAATAATTTTTTTGTGCTAAATATTACCACTCTTATGCTTAAAAAAAAAAATTAGTTAAACCTTCCTTTCTAAAGCAAGAGTATTATTGTAAGGTAACAGCAACAATTGATCCTGACAGTTTAGATATCATACAGGAGGCTGTGAGACTTCCAGAGCTATTGGCCTCTAATCACTTTTTGTTCAGTCTGACATGTGAAATCCGCTATTTAAACACCGCAGCTGCTTAAATAAAAGCAGGATTTTGTGCATTCCCTCCTGCTACTGATTATTTCACGTATGCAAAGGCGCACATTGTCAAACCAATTCACTGACACGTGGATTTTTTCAGCTCAGGAAGACCTCGTTTCCTGAACAACCTGAGAACCACCTGTGGACTTGAACTAAAAATGGAAGGGCTGAGTTATTTTGAGTCAGTCAAAAACTGAGCATTCCAGACTGGATAACAGTTTGTCATTTTCAGCTGTCTCAAAGAGAAAACAATCCTTGAAGTGCCTGAGGGATGAAATCCCTCTCAGTTTTTGTAACACCACTTTATCTGCTTATACCTGACTTGTTCGTGTGACACAGCAACTTTCCTAAAAGGAAGGTTAAACCAGATGGTTCTGCCTGACCTTGGACAAGGCATGGAGGGACAGGACACAGGGAATGGCTTCCCACTGCCAGAGGGCAGGGATGGATGGGATATTGGGCAGGAATTGTTCCCTGGGAGGGTGGGCAGGCCCTGGCACAGGGTGCCCAGAGCAGCTGTGGCTGCCCCTGGATCCCTGGCAGTGCCCAAGGCCAGGCTGGACACTGGGGCTTGGAGCAGCCTGGGACAGTGGGAGGGGTCCCTGCCCATAGCAGGAATGAGATGTCCTTCAAGGCCCCTCCCAATCCATTCCATGATTCTATGAAAAAAGAAAAATGACAAAAAAACATTCCCATGTGCTGCAGAGAATTCACTGAATGTTCTCTTCCTAAATGAAGCCCATGAGATGTGATTTACAAGTGCCAGCATTTGCTGCTCCCCTGACTTTGGGCAGCACTGAGCATCTGCTCCCTCCCCACCCCTTCCCTTCTCTGAACCACGCTCTCTTTACATCCTTGTATTGTCCAAGACAGCCATAACTGGAGTTCACTAAATAAATTTGCTAGAGAAATTTATACAGGGTTTGAAAGTTTAATGCAACTGCCAAAAGATTTTAGAGCGCTGGGAGAATTAATCTTACTACTCATTACATTTATTGATTCCAATCAAGCTTCCAGACATCAGCATAGGTGCCACTGCTAAGAAATAAAAGTTTCCAGGAAATCTCTACGTAAATCGAAAGTGACTGCCAGCTTTGGGAAGGGAAAAAAGCTAAGGAAGAGGTGTGTAATCTGCATGCCAGTAAATGCTGGACTAATAGGTTATCAGCCACCACTTGAGGAGCTTTCTCCAACACTGCTTTGATAACCGGCTCAAGATGAGGCTTCATCCCTCAAGCCTGCAAAAGGGCCAAGATTCGTAACAGCGTTTTCTCTTTCAACACTGTGAATTCAATTAAAGATGAAGAGCAAAAAGGCACTTCCACACACAAAGGCTGGGGTTTTTTCTTTTCTTTTTTTAATTAGAAGCTGAGTCTAGTTGAAGGTAGAAGCTCAGCAGCCATGAGATCATTCTACACTAAATAAATAGAAAAAATAGCTTTGCTGCTACGTCTGCTCTCAAGAACAAGTGGAGGCTTTTCTTTTGAGGATGGAAGAAAACAGTGACTGTGAGTTTTGGAAATCATTTACCACATTTGCTTGAGTAAACCTGAGAGAAAAAGAGCATTTGTGAGAGGATGAAAAATAATGACACAAGTTTTTTGTTTCCTACAGCTCCTACTCCAACCCTACAGCAGGACTGGAGTACAAACCACAGCTAATGCTGATGGAACACCACAATCCAGCCAGCATTTGAAAGAGTTTGGTTGAGCACAGCATGGGAAAACCATTTTATTTACACAATTGGAAACTGATTTTAACAAAATTGCTTTTCATCTACTTTTTGTGTGTGTGTGTGTGGTATAAATTATATAAGTCTACACTGGAAAACACTCAGGAAAAGCATTATTCCAAGAGTTTGCTGCAACTCTGAGTTTCTGAAGTATCATTTGTACTTGTAGTGGTTGCAATAAATAAGAGCAGTACTGACAACAGGCCCATGTGAAAGACCTTCCTGGATCACCTGCGAGGTAACAATTTCTTGAATTGGTAGGGATGGCTCATATTATAAGAGAATAAATATTTTAAAACTTTCCTGTTCCTGAGCATTTTGCTTTCAATTTAAGTTTATAAGAGAACAACACCTGCAATGCTAAATAGAAAAACATCAATAACTTGTGAGAATTCCTTGATGTTTGCCATTTTGCACAAATGTAGCCTGGATGTAGTTTAATCCCAGTTAGGCCTGACAAAACTAAGTTTAATGTAAACTATAAATAATGATCAGCCTGTTCAGTCTGAATTTTCTATTTTTCTGTGTCATCATTTGGCTTTGCCAATGAGGGTGATTTTGGGACATGCTCTTAAACAGCAACATAAAAAGTAGCCTAAAACTTCCTGTCTAGGTTGACTGTAAACCACAAAAATAGAGGAATTTACTGCCTAGATAACACCTCACCTAGCACAGGAACAGGATCAACCTGTGGAATTTTATGTGCAAGCCTTCGTTAGCTGATGGTGCTGGGAAGGTTTTGCTGCTCCACTCCTGCCGCAAATGAGAGTTTACTCCTGACAGACTGTCTGACCACCCCTGCTAACTGAAAGCACAGGTACAACCCTACAGACCTCACAGCAATTTCATTCTCTATTAACCCAACCCCACGAGGCCCGTGGGACCCACCTTGGCAGAGTATCAGCTAGGAGAGAATGTGCTAAAAGATAACATACAATATTAAAAAAAAAAAAAAACAACAAAAAAACAAACAAAAAAACCCCCAGAAATAATCTATTTTAATGTTGCCTTTTTTTATGTATTTGGAGATATCACTGAGAATCACCAGCACAAAAGTTAATTAGCCAGGCTGGCTGACAAAGGAAACAGATGTGAGTACAGTAATCTTACATGCCGGAATTAATTACACCAAGTTTTAGGTGATGCCGCAAATAAAGGTCAGGTTGCACTACTGAGATGATCAAGAACACACACCGCAAATCTATTGCAACATTTAATAACCCCCATTCCCCACAGGGCTGGAACCCTTTCAGGCAGCCGTGTGATGAGCAAATACTTAAATGTCACACCTGGCAAATTACCCAACCTGCGCCTCCCACATCAGATGCTTCCCATTTAAAACCCAACAAGAGCAGCTCCGTTTCTGAGGCACGGAAGACAATTCACACTCTCTTTCTAATTGCCACTAATTGCCAGCTATAATTTTATCCGCCACAATTTCAACCCTGAAAAGGATGCTTTCCATCAGCTGCAAACAGATAACAAAAGGCTGGAAGGGAACATTACTCTGATGTGTTTGGATATCCCCTGCAAACCCTGGTTAAGAATGTTTTATCCAGCCTCACGGTGGCATTTCTTGAATTCTATAGAACTGGGATTTAAAAGCATCAAGTAATGTGATAACTGATCTCATCTTCAAGCTACTTTTGAAAGCTTCATTCTTACTCTCCATTTCCATTCTGTATTTATCCGATTTCAGCCTCCTAACAGGGTCTTGTCCTGCTCCTGTCTGTCACTCCAGTCTGCCTCCAATATTCAAGCATTTCATTCAATCTCTGCACCTCTAAACTGTCAGGTAAGAGTCAGTTCCTGGGACATTTTTATTCCCAAGACATCTGATCACCAGAACCAACCTAAAATTAAACATTAGGTAAACTTACTAAACTCAAGCAGATCAACATGTGTGGTTCCTCAGGTAACTTTAATAAAGATACCTATGAGAGACAAATCGCAAGGTTGGACATCAAGAGGAATTTTTTCCTGGAAAGGGTAGTCAGGAATTGGAAGGGGGGCATTGGTGGAGTCCCCATCCCTGGGGGTGTCCAAGGAAGGCCTGGATGTGGCACTCAGTGCCCTGGGCTGGGGACAAGGTGGGGAGTGGGCACAGGTTGCACTCCATGGTCTGGGAGGGCTTTTCCAGCCTCAGGGATTCTGGGATCCTGAGGTTGTTTTCTTTATGATTAAAAAAGTGTATTCCTGTCATGTAAAAGCTAACCCAAAAATGAAATTTAAAAAAGCCCCTCACCTTTCAATCCTGGGTGTGCGTGGCTTCCAATGAAACCTCCAGCTGACTGCACTGTATCCCTTGTTCTCCTCTGGGCACTTTTCTTCCACAGCTCCCCCAGCCTTGCTTGTCAGCTGGACCTTATTCCATGGCTGTGCAGAAGCAGCCGGGGCATCATCCCCAGAGCAGCTCACTTGTCCTCCCCCTGCACTGGCTCAGCAGGCTCCTCGTGGTGCTGCCAGCAGTGAGAAGCCCATGTTCTGTAGGAGAGAAAGCCAGGGTGAGACAGGAGACAACTCAGAAGGCACAGCCAGACTTGGAACGTGACACAGTTGGGAGGGCCGGGACAGAGCAGCTGCTCTGCTGAGAATGATCCCAAGGGAAATGCCTTCCAAAGCAGTCCTGGCTCTAAAGATCATAGGATGGACTTGGCCCTTATTCTCCCCCAGCCTCTTTCTAGGTATTTTAGACTGGCAGTGAACAGCTACAAAAATCCCAGAATGGTTTGGGTTGGTACCAACCCCCTAAACCATCCCCAGAATGGTTTGGGTTGATACCTATCCCCTAAACCATCCCCAGAATGTTCTGTGTTAGTACCAACCCCCTAAACCATCCCCAGCATGGTCTGTGTTGGTACCACCCCCCTAAACCATCCCCAGCATGGTCTGTGTTGGTACCACCCCCCTAAACCATCCCCAGAATGGTTTGGGTTGGAAGGGACCTTAAAGACCATCTTGTTCCAAACCCCTCCTGCAATATTTCCTAGAAAAAGAGTCCTGCTCAGTGCACTGCTTGTCAGATGGGAAAAAAAGCCCCTAAACTCTCACTACTCTTCATTAATTACAGCTTAAAACCTTATGAGCTTTCAGCAAACCCCAAGTGATCTTAAACAGAGGTTCAAGGGCATGCACCAGAACGCAGAAAACACAACTGGAATGTTTCTTGCCTGTTCTCATCAGAACAAGGGGACACTTTAAATAAAGACCGTTTTGTGAAGAGACTGCAAAAATAATAAAGCAAATATAAAGTGCAAGGCTTATTTTTTAAATGAATACGCCGGTAAGATACGAAAATTGCGAGTTTAAATTCCTTTAAAACATCAGAAAAGCTTGCATTTCACAACAGTAATAGGTTCCAGGAAAAACTAAGTGAAATCCACTGGAATGAATGTTTAATATCCAATTAACGGGCAGATAATGATTTGCACAGAGCCACAGCACCAGCCTGGGGAGCTGCAGCAGGCACAGGAGCCTCGAGCTGAGCAGCAGAGCTGGTGCTGCTGCACCAACAAAGGTGGAAGCAGAGGATGATCTGAACCAACAGGTCTTGTCTTCAAATAACTTTTCCTTAATTAAAAAAAAAAAAAGTCAATTAGGAACACTTTACATAGATAAGTAAGATAAAGCTTTGGTCCAAACGGTGAGGAAAAAATCTGTGCAATGCCATGGCTGAAAGCCTTGGGAACCACAACTTATGGGATGAGTTTGGCTGGCAAGGAAGCAGGGCTGGACAGTGGAGTTCCTTTAACCACGCAGGAAATCATGGCTGAAACAAATCTCCATCTTCCAAATTAGAGCCACAAATACTCTAAAACCGCTATACACATTTGTCGCTGCTGGGGCGGCGACGACACACAGGGACAGTGCCTCGGACAAGGACAAAAAAAAGCGTTTATTCAAGAAAGCAGCCTCTTTTATACACTTTTGTATGTTATCATCCATGTTACATGGCTGCTAAATTACAGCGACGGATTCGCTGGCTATTATTTAACTACAATGTAATACTATTGGTTACCTTTAGCACAAACATCCAAGCGTTCAGAAAAATAACAGGTCCAGGTATGTTGCTGTTTTTCTCCTTCTATTGTTTAAATTCCATACTTCTGTTGATACTACACTTTCAGGGGTAAAACTGATTATTTTCTTGTCATGGGCTTTTCTTACAAATAGAAGCTAACCATGTCCAAATTAAGATCTGTGAAGCCTTCAGACCAGCTGTCGGCCTCAACAAACATTCTGCAGTTATTCAGAAATGCGTTCTTTAATTCTTTGTCACAGGGATGAGTAGAGATGGTTGTGTAAGGAGCTGGAGTTGAGGAGTAATAATCCCCTTGGATGTGTAGGAACTTGGAGCCATTGACTGACACACAACATCCCTCAGCCACAGGTGACGTGCTTCAAATTCTAATACTCATGAAATTCAGCAACGCGTCGGGAGAAAGCTAATCCTGCTCCAAAGTAGGAAATGCTCCTTCTGGTTTTCAACAGTGCGAACCAGAACTTTTCTAAAGCCTCTGAAACAAAGTCACCCACAAAAAGGACATGTGAGAAGTGAAGGTGTTGGAAACACCAGTGCTGGAGCTACTGAGGCAGGATTAATTCACCTCTGATGCAGAGATTTATCGTGAAACCATCTGGAACCTCTCCTTCGCTCCACAAGGCTCCTGCCTTAGGCTCAACACTAAAGGGGGAAGAATAAAGTAAATGGTACAGCCAGAACTTCTGAATGCTTGGATTCCTGACTTTCAAAAAGAGTTCTTTGATTACATCCTTTGTACAGAATGCACACGTGTACACACACAGACATGGTTCACCCCGGTGTCAAAGGCTGCGCAGCTCAAAGGGAAAGATTCCTCCCCAAAACAAAGGCTGGCTCTCCAAGACTTGCTTTCTACCAGGAATATTCCCCACTCTCCTCCTCTGGTGACAAAGAGCCGGCAGCACCAATTGCACAGAAGCTGCTCTCAGACAAGTGACATTTAGCCCAGTGTTCCTCCCGTCGCTGGCAATCTTCCCCTGCTCCAGTGTGCTCACATTAATAAAGGATTTGGAGGTGAGCAAGAGCTCCTCAGAATATGTCAAGGACTGGGGGAGAAAAGCAGCATCAGGGAGGAAAATCCATTAGAAAAATGAAAAACAAGATCAAGCCAACCGTGAATCTCACATTGCAGGACTACCAAGTTGCCTTAATTAAATTGCATGTAAGGAGAAAAATAAATGAAAGGGGTGGGATTAGGAGAAGCAGAGACCTACCCACTACTGAAGCACCTGAAAATCTCCTGGAATTCAAAAAACAAGTGAAAAAAATAGAGAAATTTAATTGTATTTCCAGGCATTTTCTCTATTAAAATCCACATGTGAACATACTTTTCCCCTGTTTTCCAGAGAAGTGCATGTGTACCTAATGTGTGTGGGAAGAAAGAGAGGCTCTAATATTAAGGCATTTCTTCCAGAAATTTCTCTTCTTCCCTGTTTGATCCATCTTTCTGTCTCCTTCAAGATTTTCCTTCAAGGGTTTGGGTTCAGCAAGGAAGTGGTCGAGAAAGTCCTTGAATACTCACCCCCGAGCAAGAAATTTGGGCAGGAGATCAAAGGTTAAGCAGCCTACAAAGTGCAAAGGTTCAAAAGTCTCAGGTGCTCAACTCAGTCCAGAGGTGTGACCTGAATTAAGCCATCAAGTTGCTCTGTGACTAAGAATCAAAGTACAGCGTGTCCCATCCTCTCCTATTTCCATCAAATACATGTCCAGGACATAAAGGGCTCCGGTTAATCAAGAAGGATTGCTGAAATCAAGTATCAGAAAAAACTCAGAGGTAGGGTCATTCATCTTAAAAGGGAGAATAAAAAATTAACGAAATCACTTCGCAGCACTCAAGGGGAAAAAACTGAATTATGCCCATCCTTAACTTAAAACACTTTGCACTTAAAACTGTGCAGACTGGGGTTCCCAAATGGGAAATACATGTGCTTTGGACCCCAGTAAATACAGCACAGAATGTTTCACTACGTGCCTGTTCATTAACATTTATGAACATGTTAATCAGAGCAATTCTTAACTGTGCTCACAGTACCAAAGCACCGCATACATTTAAAATTGACTGAAACCGTATTAAAACTCTCAAATTTAATGATGGGAGTTGCCGAGGTTCAAAGAGCAGCGGTTCACCACAACTGGCTAAAAGTACACAAAATAAACCAGTCCAAACATCAGAAGTTATTTTTCCTATACGAAGTTGACCATATTAATGAGGGTGTTTCCTATGAGAAGACATACAATAATTTGCGTCCTTTTAAAGTAAAAGGTTAATGGATATAAATTACAAAAAACAGCCCTTCTCTGGTGGAGACAAATCATCTCATTAAGCCTGGTGACATTCCTGGATTCAGTTGTAGCAGAACTGCACCAATCAGTAGCCTTTAACTGATTTGTTTTCTCAGCCATTATCAACTGTAAGAAGGAATGAAAGTTTCCCCGTGCCAATGGATGAACTTCACTCAGGGAGGAACCCAGGGATGTTCTCAGATCAGGGAAACAGAACCTTGTGAAGAGATTTCCTGAGATCAGAACACACCTGCTGCTCAGAAATGGGATGTGAACACGACCAGGAGCAGACCCTGGTGATGGGATCCAAATCCAAATAAAGCGTGGCAGCTGCATGGGAAGAAACCCTCTCCAGGAGCAGTTTTCTGACTCAGTTCCTACATGTCCTCTTTGTTCTCCTCTCCAAGCCTGTGTTCTGGCAAGAAATCTCCCTCCCAGAGTGCTGCTGGCATCTTATCACTGATACATCTGCTTCAAGCCAAGGCTTTCTTCATCTTAAAGTAAAGATCTTCATTAGCAGAAAAATGCCAGATGATCTATTTGTCCTCAGAGGTGACCAAATCTGCATACTTGATTTCTTATTTAACTGATCCTATTTGTAACAACTCCAGATTCCAGGTTCTCCCTACCATCATCCCTGCTTTCTCAATCCTGCATCACAGACATTTAACTCTCCCTGCAAACCCAGAAAAATGAATTTATCTATTTGATTAATGCTTGACTTACAGCACCAGTCAGTGCAACTGCAGCAATACTTTATTTTTACAACTAAATATAGCAGTAGTTATATTTTCAATTGCCACAGCTAAAATAGTTAGCTTGGATTAGTGTATTTTTAAATAATCTGGTCAATAATTATCAAAATGGAGATGATGTTGAGCTGGAGGCTGCAGCAGCTGAAATTAGATCCATTACAATATTTCTCCCATTTTAACTCCAAACTGGGCCTGAGTTTTGCAACTAAAGCTGTGATCTACCCCCAGGAAGCAGAATCCTCTTCACACACATAGGAATTGTCCTCCTAGCTTTCACATTTCTTTAGAGAAATCCCACTGGCAAAAATTTCATCAGGAAACTTCTGGAATTCCTCAGAGCACGTCATACATTATGAAACTCTGTATGTGAAGGAATGGTTCAGTTCTGGCCCCAGCAGAAATTTGAAAGCCAGGCTTATAGTTTAAGCTTTTCAAAATATACGTGACTGCCCTGGGTCTGATTAAAGGGAGCTGTCACAGACTTGTCCTTCACAGAATCCCAGACAGATTTGGGCTGGAAGGGACCTCAAAGCCCATCCAGTGCCAACCCTGCCATGGGCAGGGACACCTCCCACTGTCCCAGGCTGTTCCAAGCCCCAGTGTCCAGCCTGGCCTTGGGCACTGCCAGGGATGGGGAATCTTCTCTGGGCACCCTGTGCCAGGGCCTCCCCAGCCTCTCAGGGAAGAGCAGAAGATGCAATTCCACAATGAAGGCTGTCATGGTATTTAACTGTTTCATGGCAATGGTTTTGCTCTCGACTGGTACTGTGCAATTTAGAAATAACCAGTTCCAGTCAGCCTATGAAGTTATTTAAAGCAGGGGCAAAGGGTTTTCAGGTGCACCTGGTTTCCAGTACCTTCCACACCTGAACATACGCTGGTGTTTTAATTTAAATCCATTGCACATCATCTGTTTTATGCTTAGAAATGTCAGACTTTCCCTTGAAGACTATTGAAACGAATTCAAAACTTTGAGATACAGATGAGGCAGGCTGAGTCATAACCCATTTTACAGACAAATCCAGAGCTGTGCAGCCACATACCCCGAAGTGGCATGACCAGCTCACTTCTCCTCATGCCCCTCAACAGAATTAAGAGCTGCACCTCAAACACCTCAGCAATTTTCTGCTTCACAAACAGCAGTAAATGACAGCGTTTCCAAAGAGCACACACGGAGCCACGGGGTGGCCTGGGTACGTAAATAGAGATACACTTGGTTTGCTCTGTGACTGAACACCTGAAAAGCAGCAAGACAAGGAAAAATTAAGTTTTCAAGAACAGCATGAAATGCACCACAAGTACATTCAGCATTTCCCCTGTTAAATGCACTGTGTGTTCCACACACAACACAAAACACTGAAGTTATGGCGCATACAGTTTTTTATGGAAATCTCCAAGCTGGACTCCACAATTTTTATGGCATTCTATTCAAAATTTTAACATTGTTAGCACATTTTCTGCTTCTGTTTTTTATCCAGAAAAAGAGTTTAACCTGGAACCAGGATTTCATAAACGAATAAATAAATAAATAACACTTCAAAACAAACCTGAAAATACTTAACCTCTTGCAAGCTCACATAAAACTATCCATTACGCCTTTTCTTATTGGAACTTTTCATCCAAGTTGCAATGAATCAAAATAAATATTGGAATTTCCTGCAGACACACCCCCACCCGCCTCATTCTGAGCTAAATTTGAAGGGTTTAAGTTCAGCTGTCAGTGCTCTGAAGTAAACAAAGTATTAAAGATTCAGAAGTCTCCTCCTATGGCTGTGGTGTTTAGCCAGCTCATAAACACTTTATAAGTCAGCTGGGTGCAAAGACACAGAGAGCTTATCTCTAATGTGATATTTAACTTGAATTTTACTGAAAGCAATGATCAAAATTAAGACCATTGAAATCTCCGTTAATCATGGGTGCAAACCTAGACTTTCTCAGTACTTCTGACTGTACCAGCAATTAATATCTCCTATATTGAGTCTATTCACCAGGTTGAGAGAATCTAAAAATATCCCAGTGAAAAGAGTGCTGATTTCTCTGTCTGCTGCACAGGCAGCTTTTCTGCTCCTCGTCTGCAGGGAATCCTCTGCCTGGTGCCTCCACATCCCATATTCAAAGAGAGATTTCAAATAATGTTCTGGCACTTCTCCAGCATTAACTCTGACACAGTCAATTCAGCAGGGAAACGCCAGATTTCACCGAGCTGCTGAGGGGGTGGGGTTGGCAGCGCTTTGTTAATGCCCCTCCCTCTCCCTGCTTTTATTGCAAATAATTTTCATACGCGTTTTCCTAACCAAATTTGATTTTGTCAACGTATCCAGTGGGTTTACAATACAGGTATTGTTGCTGGAAATGTCAGTGCTCTAAATGTGATTCCTCATGTAGCCTCTCATAGGATATCGAGAAACAGCCAAGTAAATTTATTCTTTCTATCTAAATGTCAGTTTGGGTGTAAAAAACCCTAAATATCATGAAGAGAAGAGGTATGTGCACTGTGTATCTAATGTGATGGCTTGGATAAGAAACAAAATTAAATCTGTTTTGTGTGAGAATACTGAACCCTACAGTGGAGGACGTCAACAGCCCCTCTATAAAAGGAAATGTATATTACAGATATAAATAATTTTACAAGACCCTTTTTATTGTAATCATAAAACCTCAAAAACATGATGGAATCAAAGCCATATTAGAGTTTAAAATACCATAAACCAGAAGCTATTATATCCCTGGCATACAGGATAATTTAAAGGAAGACATAATCACTAAATCAAAATTTATCTTGCATCAGTAATAGGAGAAACGTGTTTTCATCATCAGCTCCCCATCTGAGATCCTTCACAAAAGTCAACAATGCCTCAATTTATAAAAAATACTGGAGGGAAGTTGGGGTGTTTGCACGGATAAATACCTGGTTATGGAGATAGGGACTGAAGGCAGGATAGAGAGGGGAGTGCTCGGGGCAGGCTCACCTGGGGAGCCCTGGGCCAGCTGAGCCAGGAGCTGTCCTGCCCAAAAAGCCAGAATTAGTCTGGGAAAAGAGGGACTGGGAAGGTGACATTCCGTGGGTGAGACAAAGGAAGTCCAGACAGTGATGCTGAGGGCCGCCTGCAAAGATCTGCAGATGGACCTTCCCTGTCTCGGTGTCTGAGCAATCACCGTGATGGATGGGAGGCAGCAGGAAGAGATGTGGAGTCACGGGCCCGGGGGGAACATCCTGGCTTTCCACACAAAATGATGGATACCTGCTGGATGCTGATGTGCAGGAACAACAACGTGGGGCTGCAGCTATTAATGCTGTGAGAAAATTGGTTCAGACTCCTTGACAGTCACTTAAAAAGCAAAAAAAAAAAAAAAAAAAAAAATCAAATGTTTCTTTGTAAAATCCACAGTGCAAACTTGTTGCACATAATTCTGATTCCCCCACCTCAACAGGTGTATCAGGGACTCCGAAAGGGTTCAAGGATGGGAAAGAAAGCTGAGACCTTCCAGTCAGGAAAGGGAGATGAGTCACAGAGGGACGAGAGAGGCTTGGTACACTCAGAGCAAAGAGTGACAGCCCAGCCTCAGGATCAGAGCATCCACAGCAGCTCCAGACAAACAAAAGGCCGTGGACTTTGCTGCATGGCCTGTAATTAGGCAGAGGAACTTTGCTCCAAGACACCATGGGTTTCCATGGGCCTAAAAGGACTCTTAACATTAATGAGGAAGCCAGACCTCCTGGAGGTACCTCTGGCTTCCCAGCTGCCGCAGCGTGTGGAAGCTGAGAGAGTTCGCTGAGGAATTTTAATACACGCTTGATCTAAACTCACATTGTCATGCTGCTTTGCAAGGGAAGAACCCTAAAAATGATAGAAAAGCAGAAAAATAGCAGAGAAGAACCCTCTGTCTTGAGCTCAAAGTGGCTGTGAGGCAGCTGGGGCATTCCTGGAGATGT
This sequence comes from Oriolus oriolus, assembly GCA_013400235.1. Classification (NCBI taxonomy): domain Eukaryota; kingdom Metazoa; phylum Chordata; class Aves; order Passeriformes; family Corvidae; genus Oriolus; species Oriolus oriolus. The sequence goes on from VXBT01006603.1 coordinate 18,006, forward strand.
GGGGGTAGGACCACTGCGGATGGAGAAGCAAAGCTCACACTCAGCCTTGTGGTTGTCCTTGGCCAGCCCCACCACTGGAGGGAACTGGAGAACTGGTTTGTCGCTGGTGAATCCCCTCAGGACCCACTCAGACACTCTCTGGACCCAGCAGTGCCCCAGGCTGGTGCTGTCCTAGCCCCTCCTCTGTGATCTCTGCCCCCAACCCTACTCCAGTCCTCACCCAAGTGCCCTCTACACTCCTTTAGGACTGGCACATCCCCTCACCCTTTTTGTCAATCAAGACCATTTCCTGATCCCATCAGCAACCCCTGGGCCAGAGCATCTTCACCCAAGGCAGCACCAAAGGCTGGTCAATACACAGGCATGTGGGAATGAACAAACACTGAGCCCGTGTGAAACAGAGACAGCTTGGATGGGGATGTGGGATCCTCCCTTGCACAATCCCTGCCTCTCATGGCTCAGTGTTCTAGGCTAGAGGTTTAATTTGCTCAAGGTTACCCACATATCTTTAACAGAGATCTGAATCAGACTCCAGTCTCTTGTAAGATTTTAATTGCAAAGCATCCTCTGCACAAACAGATTTATTTCTCTTGGTTCTACTCTACTATAAATAATGAACCTCCCTCTATAACACATGAAAGCTTATTATGTGCTTCAGTAAAACTGTTCATAATTATTCAGTTATCTGATTATGTTTGCCCTTTTGTGTGTTTGAGCACCTCAGAGACACAGAAGGCATTAAGGCATTTACAAACCAGGTAAATAATTTATTTTCACATCGTTTGCCCTCCCATACTGCATATTATTATATGCAATCAGTCACCTAAACTACAGGATGCCTCCACTTTCTACATTTCTGAATGGCCAATAACATCAGCTGGGAGGAGGATTTCTACTGAACACTGATATTCTTGTTTGGATGTGAATACCCCGTGTCTGTTTGGATATAGATCCCCACAGAAGGAAACCTTGTTCCCTGAATACTGGATAAAACAAAAAGCCATCAGAAATGCTTGCAAGGAGCCTGAGCGTGACTGATAAGGGAGCTGCATAAATCTCCAGCAGCCACTTGCCAACTCAATTCTGAAACATTCAGCTGATTCCAACTGCAGATTACTGACTTTTCTCCAACCATTCCCATTTTCATCTTCTGCTAAAAATATTCATTTACCCAAAGGAGCAGAGAAGCAGCCCAGGACACCCAAACTTCGATAAATCACAGACATTGATTTAATCTCACGCAAGTGAAGCTTCCTGCTGTCCTTTTAAAACAAACAAGGAGGACTCAGAGGCCTGCACATAATCACTGAATTACAAAGAACAGATGTGAAACATTAACAAGGAAATGCTTATGCTGGCAAGGAGCAGGACTATAAAACAGCACGCACTGTACCGAGCCAGATTGGCTTTTCAATGACTCATCCTTACGAGATTACAAACAAGAAGGAACAAAAATTAAATGGTTCATTTGACTGGGCCTAATACACTTTAGTTACTTTAAATTAACTGCTAATTGTGCCATTTCTTTCCCTTGTTCTTTTCCTTCTGACTTCTTGGTTGAGATGCCTTGATGGAGGGGAAATTATTACAAACCCCACACAGTTCCTATCTGTGCGTTTACCTACCCTAAATTCATGATTAGTGCAAGCATTCCCTCCAAAACGTGCACTCATTTCTCTGAAATGAAAGCATTTCTCTGTCAATTGCCTGTTCAACCAAGTATGCACAGGATTAATTTTTCTTTTTTTTAAACCAGTTCTACAAAGATTTTATCCTGTTCATTCCCTGAGCAACCTGGGATGGTGGAAGGTGTCCCTGCCCATGGCAGGGGGTTGGAATGAGATGGGCTTTAAGGTCCCTTCCTACCCAAACCATTCTGGGATTCTGTGATATTGCCAGGCCTATTTCTAAACCCTGTACTGACGGAGGGAGAGAGAAGAACAGGAGTCACTTCTCACAGTGTTATTAAGGGAGGGTGCCCAAGCCACATCATGAATAACCTGATATGGATAACAGATGAAGAACCACTCTGAAGTGCAGGACAATGAAGGCTCAAATGCAAATAGCAATTGAAAGTCATTGCATTTTAATTAACATAAAAAACCCACTGCCTGCCTCTCGTACAGACATATTTTCTATTTCTATGCAAACACGCCCTCATCTCTCAAGCCACTTTATGGTTTAATGATCCCATGACTTGGGTTGCAAGAAATGAAAAAGAACTTTTCTTCTGAACGATTTGATGGTCACTTCACAGTTACAGGAGCTGGTCATGGATGATCCCTGTGGCTCCCTTCCAGCTCAGGATATTCTGTGATTCTGATTAAGGAACGTGTGTGGTAAGGGGAGATTGCTGCCCAACTTTCCTCTTGATGACGCCTTTTCCTGGTCTTAAAATTAAGAGAGCTGAACACAGTTAAGAGGGAAAAAGGGTTTTACCTCGGTGTTTATTGAAGGACCCTCAGGGGCGCCGAAATGCACATCGAAATGCACCCCGAAATGCCCCCCAGAGAAATGGCCCCCCACGATGTGATGTGTGTGCAATTATAGGCCTTGCTAATTAGCACATCTATCAAAGATTGCCCAGGGAGGGANGGAGAAAATAGGGCCAATCTCACACAAACAGAACCTTTCCACTTGTCTCTATCACAACTACTCTAAGATGTTAATATTACCTCCTGTTGTTGCTCAAAACACATAAAAATTATTGCCTTAACTACTTGGTTGTAAGGACCCAAGCAAGAGCTCCACACTCAGTTTGAAAAGAATCATAACCAAGATGGAGCACGTTGGGAAACTTCTACCGCTCCAACTGCTGATGAATGGATCTACTTGGGTTGTTATTAATTTATTTTTTCCTGTTTCTCACAGAAATACCCATATGTTAAAGCAGAATTCCTCATTATGACCAACCTGAATTAACTTTTTGATAGCACTGGGGACCGATTTTCTTCCTATTATCCACTGGGAACGAGAAAGACAGAGGTGGTGAATGCCTTAATTTTTCACTAAGTCCACTGGTGGGGGAATCAGCACATCATTGTTTGGTAAATTCTGCCAGCGATTCTTTCAGCGTTACTATTAAAAACTCAGACTTTATTTGCAATCAGAGTATCTCAGGCTCCCATTGAAGAGGCCTCCTTGTGCCTTCATCTCCCAGAGTGAAGAGTCCTTCAGCATCACATCATTCCCAAGCACTTGTGCCCACAGAAGTTGAATTAAATCACTTCATGCCTTTTTTCCTTCAACAAAACGGACAATTCATATTTGTCTTACAGCAAATTGAGCACCCTCAAATCACTTCTGTGCCTCTTTCCACCACACTGTTGAAATTCCAATCAGATTTTCCAGCCTAGGAATGATCTTGCCGCTACTTCCTATAGAAATGCCCCCACTTGTGGGCCCAGGCTGATATTGCCCTGTATTTATTTCATACTATTACACATATCCACAAAGGCCTGTTCTTAAATCCACTAGAGAAATTACAGACAAATTTGACTGGCTGCAGTCTTTCAGACGGATACATTTTGGGCAACAAAGCAATTAACAGATCATGATGTTTCCTACTCATCATAAAGACACTGAAGCAGTTGAGAACTGGAGGAAAACTCCCTTTACCAACCTGAGGGAGCAGCAAAGGGAAGAGACAGAGGGTGATGCAAAGAAAGGAGCAGCTAGGAAAAAAAAAGCTGAAGTAAAAACCCCTGTTTTGTTTCATTGTTTAATCACATTTATAGTTAAGAGTAAGAACCAGCATCTCAGAGCCCAATTATGGCCCTTGTGAGGAACTCCACTGCCCTGTACTGCAGAAATGCTCATTCATCTTTCCCAATCCAAATCCTGATATTCATAACCCTATTTTAAGAGTTTTAAAATTCATGATTTGTGTTCAAACTCAGAAGAAATTTTGAAATAAAATGACAAGAAAAAATGCAAAAAGCAACCTCCCAGCTACGGTGAACTTCCCAGCTCAATTTCAATGCCAAGTTTTTTAATTTGTTCAAGGCTAAGAGAGCCAGAGCAGTTCACATTTCAGTGCTTCTGCAGCTCCTTTCACACCTAAGCTGCAGTAAAATGCACAGAATGATGGTAGCACCTGTGTTATTCAGGGTACATTTTCCCTACTGGCACAAATGCACCATGCCATTCAAATTAAGACTTCCTATCAAGATGGCAAATTTCCCAAATCACACTCTTAATCTCTCCCATCCACTTGACAGAAAAGAAAATTAAAACCCACTATTGGAACAATAACACAACATTGCACCTGTACAACCAGAAGAATCAATGTACGAAGACCAGAGAGAAATGGAAAACATTAAAAAACAAGTTTTAAAAAATTAGTTTTAAAGTGCTCTACTAACAAATTGGTTTCTGCAGAGAGGTCTACAGGGCATTAACTTTCAGGGATCACAGCACTGATTTTCTCACAGAAGCAGAACAAGTAGTTACAGTCATTGGGATTCTTCAGCACACTGAATTATGCAGCTGGCAAAGCACAAGACAGGAACAAGTAGGTGGTGTGTCCATCAAGGCCATGAACACGAGCCCCAAGCAATTCCTCCATAAGGCGTGAAAAATACAGTAGCTGAGACATCAAAATGTTAATAAATATGTCTTTTTATTATAAGGTACCAGGGAGAATTACAAAGGCCTTCATGAAATGACCCAGGGTGTGTCCTAAAGGTCTCATATGACAATTCCTGAAGCAGAGAAGAGATGGAAACTCATTTTGATGCCATGGTGATTTTTGATTTTTCTTTTATACCCCTTTTATACACTCTCTTATGTAGCTTTTATGTATTCTTAGTGCTTTTAGCCCACACAGTTATAATTCTTTAAGTTTGGTAACTTCCCTCAGACCCAATATCCCGTTAAGCCAAGAGCCCAAACACCCTGGAAACCCCAGACCCCGAGGGCCTCTCCAGAACACATTCTGTAAACAAAGCCAGGCCCAGCCAGGGGAAGGTTCCTCGCTGAGGGGTCTCGCTGGAGTCCCTCCCTGGGCAACCTTTGATAGATGTGCTAATTAGCAAGGCCTGTAATTGCACACACATCCCATCGTGGGGGGCCATTTCTCCGGGGGGCATTTCGGGGTGCATTTCGATGTGCATTTCGGCGCCCCTGAGGGTCCTTCAATAAACACCGAGGTAAAACCCTTTTCCCTTTTAACCGTGTTCAGTTCTTAATTTTAAGACCAGGAGAAGGTGTCAGTTTTTACTGTGTTACCCTGCAGAGTTTGAAAGAAAAGGCTCATAAACCACCAGGCCAAGCAACATCTGCATGAGCTACCTGGAGTGTAGCCACAACAGGGGACACCACCTTCAGGCAGCCCAGAAATCAGTGCGGGGAGCACGACAATCAAACTGGGTCATTTCTGTTGAAATGCCCTGTGGGCTTCCTTTATCCACCTTTTCCTGCTCTAGACCTCCGAGTGGTTTCAGGAAAAGACGAACAATCTGGCTGATCACGCGAACTTTGAGAGGAATCCCTGCTAATCCCATCCCCAGCAAGGGGAGCACACGGCACAGATCCTCCACCCTGGGGACACATCTAATTCCGGGAGCTGAAAGACTCCGGTCTCTGGAAGCAGCACTCTGCCAACCAACAACATCCACCTCACCAAACAGGCAGCTTAAGCCCAGGCCTGACTTTGTTTCTAGGATATTATTTCCAGAGAGCCGAAAGAGATGCACAGCAAGCAGCACAGCTGGTGGACAGTGCTGTGTCAGGCCCTGAGAATTCAGCACTGTCTTACCCTTGCAGATGTTGTCGAAGCAGTGATGTGCCCTGAGACAGCCAGGAGGGAAGGACAGACTCTGTCACTCTGTGCCAGGGAGGGTCAAGCCTCCCTGGCACCAAAAATCACATCACTTCTCAGTGACCAGCTCTGAGGCCAAGATAAAATTGTTTCAGCAACTGCTCTTTTTAGAAGCGAACAGTGAGTTTCCTGCTGTGGCTGGAATATGTGGAATAATCACAGTCACCCTTTGCCAAGGGTGATTTCCATGGTCTGAAACACAGCCTCCCCATGAATTTTGTGGTAATCAGATTCTTCTTTGCCTATTGATGTTCTCCTCTATTTATTTATGGAGGAGCATTACCAGCATGAGCAATTCAGCAGGGCTGGGACAGGGGAGTCAGGCAGGATGAGAAGGAGTTACAGATAGGAATAATTGGTACAACAAACTGGCACATTCCAGCTGCAGTTCAGGCTATGCTGAGATCAAGTCCATGCATCCCAAATCCACCCAGCAGCCGAGCATCCCTGACAAAAATCATCCTGGGGGGCAAGAAAAGGAGCATGAAGCTGTTTATGTTTGCACCTGACCAGGCATAACATGAATTCTTGGATAACTCGGGGCAGAAGCAGCCGCTTGTCCTGGCACTCCAGGCTCTTGTGAAAAGTCCCTCTCCAGCTCTCTTGGGACCCCTTCAGATACCTCAAACTCTCTTTGGAGGCTTGGCAAGGCTCAATAGTAACTACCACTAGCAGCAATAACAATAATAAAAATAATAATAATAACCCCAAACTACCATCATGGATACTATGAACCAATGAAAACCATCTCAAATATTTAATGTTTGATGGGAAAACCTTCCCCAGGATAACAAAATGTTAATCTCCACCTAATGCTTCACAACATCAGCCATTAATAAATTATGCGTACAGCAGGAATAGCTTTAGCATAATGTTCTCAAGTGCCATTCCCAAATATTTTCAGCAAGGGGCTTCTTTATTCAGGGGGGTGAATTTTTCAACAGGGTTGGTTTGTTACTGTTGGTTGATGCTTTGGGGTTTTTTTTTTTGTTGGTTGGGGTTTATTAGGCTTGGGATGGGCCCGCAGATATCCACACTTTTGGAGAGCAAAGAGCCCATCTGATGGATTCTGTAATTTCTAATACTAGAACCTCCTTGGCACGAACAATTTTCGCAAATTGATCTGAATTTAGCTAGGATAGCGACGACAGAAAGTGCAGCTATTTTAGAATGAAATTCCAAGTGCCATCGAGAGCTGTCTTTGAGGAAGAGCTACGAGCTGAACCAGCTCCAGGTCTCATCATGCCACACACACGGTTCTCACTCCTGAAGATTATCCCCCTTTGCTAAAGCAGGCACATATTTGAAAGTAAAACATACATGCAGAGATTGCCACCAAAAAACCTGCTCAGTGCCCATCCCACCTCACAAGGTGCTTGAAGGCTTCCTGCTTGTGGGAGGCCTTGAGAAAGCTCTTTAGCCCATCTTACTAATCAGCAAATCAAAATACATTTTTATAATTCTCATGACTAGGAGGGAAGATTGCTTTAGCTGGGGACCTCTCCACACTGACTGGAATGGCCCCAGGTGCTCCACAGAGGATTCATGGCTGTATGTGTTAAAAACAATGGAACTGATGCAATTAACACATTCAGATTGAGCTCTAATTTTTTAAGTTACTTCAAGCAACACCTTCAAATTTAGCTCTGATTTTTTAGGTTGCATCAAGCAACAGCAATGTAACAGCAATCTGAGGCTAAAGACCTGAAATACACCGTTCCTCTGGCTGTCACAGCAAGTCCCAAGCAGCAGGGAATTCTGCCATGGAGGTGAGGAAAGGTTCACCTGGGGTTGATCCCAGCTCCCACCCACCGGCCAAGCAGCAGCTCAGAACCTGTCAGATCATCTTCAGCTCACTGCTGAAGCTCCTGCAGCCCTCCCTGCACACACTGGGGGGTTCCAGACATCTGTGGAGTGGTTATTCCCCACGACACGGATGGAGCAGAGCTTTTCCTGACCTCTCAAAACACACAGAGGGGCTCCTCTTGCTTCTGTACCCACAGACAGCCCTTGGATGAAGAATCCTCCTAAACTGCACTGGGTCTAAACAATTTGGCCACTGCACACAACAGGAGGAATAAATTAGGACAGCTCCACGATTAATTTTTGCATGTGATTATTAATAGCAAGCAATGCTAGCAGTTACTCACTGCAGCCTGTGGGGAAAATTTCTCTTGGGCAATAACTCCAGACCTTGCTGAAAAATCTGAAACATTGCACACAGCATGAAACTACTGAACTCGCCTCTCTTTCTGCAAACAGACTAAAAGGAATTATCGAGGACCCCACTGGCGAGAAACAACAGTTTGTGATATACAATGCCACAGAACACCAGGTAGTAACAGCAGAAGAAAAGGAAATCTGCTGTTTGCTTTCATTGCTTGCAGACTCAGAAGACGCTGGTGAGAAAAAGTGCTGACCCTTTTAGCTTTGGGTTTGTCCACAATGGAAATTTTCATTAAAATAAATGAAAACTCAGAACAGAGAAGATGGAATCCCAGGATCCCTGAGGCTGGAAAAGCCCTCCCAGCCCATGGAGTCCCAGCTGTGCCCGATGCCCACCTTGTCCCCAGCCCAGAGCACTGAGTGCCACCTCCAGGCCTTCCTTGGACACCTCCAGGGATGGGCACTCCAAACCTCCCTGGGCAGCCCCTGCCAAGGCCTGAGCACCCTTTCCATGCAGAAATTCCTGCTGCTGTCCAACCTGAGCCTCCCCTGGCCCAGCCTGAGGCCGTTTCCCCTTGTCCTGTCCCTGTTCCCTGGGAGCAGAGCCCGACCCCCCCCGGCTGCCCCCTCCTGTCAGGTGGAAGGACAATGAGGAAGCCAACAGAGCCAGCAGCTGCACAGGGATGTCCAACAACACCTTCCAGGAAGAAGCCAACCAGAGGCTGGCTATGGGAAGGCTGTAGGCATTAAAAAATAAAACAAAAGTAAGAAAAAAATACCATAAGCTTTTGACTTTATCAAGACTGGGAGCAAGGAATAGAAGAACACAGAGCAACACCATCTAAATTTGCTGTAAAACTCCCCCACTGTTAAATCAGAAAATAAAATGTATTATTTATTACAGAAAAGTATGACTCAAAGTCCTCTAAGTGATCCTTCAAATTAAATTTTAAAAAAAGTTATAGGCTGTTCTAGAAGGAGACTTGTCACTCGTTACAGTCAGCTCTCTGAAATTCTTCCTGGCTGAAAATTCCAATAAAAATGATACAGTATGGGGGCTTTTGGTCACTTATAACAAGAAAATAACTTCACTTTTCAGACAGGCGAGAACAATTTCTCCTATCTTTGCTGCAACATCCCCAGATGCAGTAAATGGAAATTTTCAGCAGCATGCACTCAGCATAGAAAGCAAAATCATCCAATAAAACCAGACATCTAACGATGCAAGTGGTGGAGTATTAATTCCTCTGTGCAAAGGTATGAAAGAGACTTTTGCCTACCAAAATGGTTCATTTCAAACAAGCAGCAGTGGAAATTTTGTGGACTAACAGATGTTTAACAGATCATAAAAACCAGACATACTTTACTGCCATCAAAACCATCAGTGCTTGAAAAGGCACTTCCACAAGGAAGGATCCTTCCCGAAAGTGCTCAGGAAATGCCTGTTAAGGTAATGGTGGAAGTTCAAACCCACCTCCCTCACTGCAATCCCAAATCCCACTGCCCGGGACAAGGACAAGCACTTAGGGAGAAGCACGGCGTTATCCCTGGAGCGTCACTGCACGGGCACCTACAGAGCACCAAAGGAGGCCCTGGGGCTGCATTTACCACCTGGGAAGTCGGAATTAACTCAATGTCCCATGGAAACATCTGTGCCAACCCCCCTGGTTTAACACATCAGTGAAAACAGAACTCACACTGGCCAGGAGGATAAATTCCACTTGTTAACCTGGCCTTTGGGATCTGTGAGATCAAACACACGGCCCTGGCCTGGCTCTTCCTACACGAAGAACAGACGAAGGCAGGGAGGGAGAGCTGTGATCCGGTGCTGAGTTAATCAGGTTTGAGGGGAAAAGAGAGCAGAAATATTCCTTTTCAATGTCTGTACTTCCAAGCGGAGACAACCCACAGCCTGCCAAGGAGTGCCCAACAGGATGGAGGCACCAGGATGGGCCAGGGCCTCTCTGTCCCTCGAAACCTTTTCCTAAACAAAGGGTGTCAACTGTGAGGTTGGCAAAATGATTCCCAGGCAGGCACTTCTGCTGCAAAATCGCCCAGGTAACCTGGCCCTGCATTCTCAGGCTCCCTGCTGGACAGGGGCCACACCCATAGAGGAGATCTGGAACCACTCCAAACACATTCTCTCTCTCCTGGGAGCAACTCCATGAGGTCCCACTGGCCATAAGGACCCTTCTTGGCCTAATAATGATTTAGACATTACTGACAAAATCAGACTTTGATCATCACACCACCAGGGCAGGGTTTCATGACTTGGCAAAGCAAGGGAGTGACACTCACCCTGAGAAACGTGTTTTTCGGAAAACATTGAGAGTAAATCTTACACTGACTTCCATGGCACTAAACCAGCTGCCTGTGCAGGGGTGAAAACAGTCAAGGACTGAGTGTCAAAATCAGCTCTAACAGCATCCTCTTTGCCCTCATAAAACTCAGTAAATACATTTTAAAAATTTCTACCTTTCTGTCAGCTGTGGTTGGAACTGTTCAATGTATTCAAAATCTATCAGTGCGAGGGGGAGAAATGAAAACAGATAAGGACATGCAGGAGGCTGCACGATCACAAACGTTGTATTTCCACAGATAAAATAAACCAGGAAAGCACGAGGGAGGAAAAGCTGAAAGACCACAGGGGAATAGACTGGACATAAACCATCTTATTAAATCAGTTTTGTTATGAACAAGGCAAGCTTGAGGCCTGATGAAGTCTGAGACATATGCTATGGATTTACCTGAAACTGAGCCTGTACAGCTGAAAGAGTAAATTTGAATGTTGTGGTTTGCCAGTCTGAAGAAATCACATTTTTCTAGGTTCAGATCCCAATGAACTTATTTTGTTCACTGTCAAGTTATATAGAAAAAAATACATCAGAAGTTTGACAAAACTAGGTAAGATCTTTAGGTCTCAATTAATGCTCAACTGAATTTTTTTCTGAAGCTTTATTGGCCAGATTTTCCCATGAAGTGACCCATGACATGGAACTGAGGATTCAAAAGAAAAGGTAAAATAATTCCATGACTTGCTGTAACGCCAAGCACATCAGTACAGCAGCAAGGATGAGGAGTCAGACTTTCCCTCTCCAGCCAAACCAAATCCTCTCCTTTCTGAGCTCTCAAATGGAAGCCAAACCCCGCTTTCAGAAGAAAAAACTGTTGCTGCCACACACACAAATTAGTGGTCATCCTCAGTCTGCTCCAGCTTCCCCATGCTGAAGCCTTCAAGGAAATTATCAACTTTCCTTACCATGAGCACCTTCCTGCTCCAGAGGGTGAAAAGAAGAAACAACTATTGGAAAATATTAAAACCAAAAAGTAATATTATATCCTAAAACTAACAGAAGCTCCCCTTCTTTTAATTGAGACATCTCTCTTCTCCCCCCCCCCACCCCCAAAAAAAATCCTCAAAACATTCAGATCGAAGGAAAAGCTAAAAAGAAAACAAAGGAAAAATCCCACATTTTTAATCATGGATCCATAGATCTCAGAAGAAATAGCATGAAATGTAGCAATGCTTTTTTTGCTGTTACTTTCTTCCCCCCTTCTTCATGCTGCACTAAGCACATACACACTGCTTGATTTACTGAAAAACATGGGAAAAAAACCCCCAAAAACCAACAATAAAACATGCTGAGTTTCCAGGAGCTTTTTATACTACCGTTTCAGTGGTTTTGACAATGTTTCATATAAAAAGGGGCACAGTTTATAGAAAAGGCCTCTAGGGGTTACCAATATGATGCATACTACTTGGTTAACAAGTAATAATTATGATAACAGTAATAACAATAACAATAACAATAACAATAACAATAACAATAACAATAACAATAACAATAACAATAACAATAACAATAACAATAACAATAACAATAACAATAATAATAATAATAATAATAATAATAGCAGCAAAATAATAATAGTGATAATAATAACAACAGCAATAATAATAATAGTAATCTTTCAACCTGTCTGTCTACAAATAATGGGGAAAGCCTACCAGCAGCCTCAAGAGTATAAACAAACCATCTTGCAAAAGACACCAAACACATTTCCAGTACTTTCCTTCGGACAAAGCATCAGTTTAGCAAACATCTTTTCAAATTATTCCACCAAAACAATAAATAATTGCAAGTATCTGTCTCTATATAAATGCCCTATGAGCAGATTTAACAAAGAGCAAACAAAAAGCAGGACACCCATTTTTTCCTCCATGAAAAAGGCTGCAATCTTTAGGATGACACAAGTGACAGGAAATGGTGCAGGAGATTATGGGGGTGTTAATGGTGACCATCATTCTAAAACAGCCAAAACTGAGCTAAAGTCATGTAAAGGCCCAGTAAAACAGGAGGACACTGCCAGTGATGGACCAGTCAAACCCAGCAAAGTGACCTGTAAAGCATCACCAGGGCAGAAATGGTTGGTGTTGGCTTTCCCCAGAGAGCTGATGATAAACACTTCATCAGGTGTTACAACCTTTTTCGAAGTAAACACTGGAAAAGTGTCCCTTCTGTCTCTCCCTTTGACCCACATTGCTAACATCTGGACAATATCCACATTTTTCCAAAACAAAGGCAGGTTCAGAGCACTGCAAACTCAGACTTATTTGGACAAGATTATGCCCGAGTGCTTAAGCAGCTTAAATTGCCGTTCTCCAAAATGCAAACATTCACCCAAAGCAGAGCTCTGCCAAAGAGCCTTTAAGCCTCATTTAAGAAATGCTGTGGTGCCACCCCTGATGCCACCTGGTCCTCCACACAACTCACCTCTGTTTTATTACAGGGTCCTCTGCAAGGGAACCAAACCATCCTGCTTGGTTCCTAATTCCATTTTGATTTCTAATTTTGAAAACCCAGCCCAAAACAATTCTTGGGGTCAGCTGTGCTGTTGGGTCTGTGGTCGTGCTCCTTCCCTGTAGAAAGAACGTGGCTTTGCTTTGGCTCTGTGAGCTTTTTAATTTTCTAAAGCCTGGTATTTTTCTCCTCTGTATGGCCATTCAGGCTTTTTACCAAAGAAACAACAAAGACATAAATATGTGTAGTAGGCACAGGAGTGATTTTGTGCAAGAAACTCTTCCTAGATAACAATTTTTTCTCTTACACCTTCAACAGAACAACCTGGGGTGCTCAGATCAGAAGTCTCCAACAAAAACATCAGAGCCTCAGCTCCACTCCATGCCCTGTTCAAGGCTTGAGTGAAGAATAGGGGAATAGCCTGGGTCTCCACGCTGACCTGAGGCTGTTTCAGACTGGAATCTGGGAGAAGGAGCACAAACAGCCCTTCAAGGCAGTCCTGGGCCTAAAAAAAGGCTGAGGAGAAGGGCCTGGAAACATCATAGCACAGAAAAATTATTTACACTGGAGGAGTATGGAAGAAACTTTCCAAATGAGCAGTGATGTTGATGAGAAAAAGAAATTAATTGGGTTTGGGAGAGTTCTGTCATGGTTGTAACAGAGATCCAAGTGCCTTCCCTCCATGGGCTTCTGCCAGGAGACTCCTTCAGTCTCCTCATGAAGAAGGGATGAGGAACCCCCCACTAACACACCCAAACTGCCCAAACCCCACTCCCATGTCCCCCTTTGAGCCGGTGCCATGGCCAGAGGGCAGTGCACAAAGAGCCCAGCCTTCAGTGCCACCATTTCCATGACATTCATTTTGCCTCCTGGAACTGAGGCCTCTCACTGTCCCAAAACCAGCCCAAGTCCCCACCCCTACCACAAAAATGTCAGCAGACTCCATCCTTTCCCCACCCATCTCCCAATAATTTCAAAGGTGCCTTTTTGGTCTTTTTTCTGCCCAGCATGACCACAATCCCTCTGAAGCCCTGCAGATCCTCTGCCATTCCCTAATAGTGGTCTCCAACCTTTGTAAGATGGGGTTTGGACCAGAACAGAATTCAGGAGATTCATCTGCTCTCCAGCTAGGCTTTGGTCAAAGCTTTTAGGCACAAACTCACAAAACTCCTTTCCTGACACTCACTGCATCCTGCTCGTGTCGCACGTTCCACTTTAGGCCTCCAGGGATGCACAGACCTTGCTCCCAGTTTTGGTTTTCGTACCAACATCTGCCACAATAGCGTTTTCATTCATGGTTCCAACTTCTTCTTCCTCAGGTTTTATTCACACTTTAAGTTAAAAAGGAGGCATTTGGTGTTAACTTGACAAACTCATTTATTTTAAGGTTTGGATTTAATTTTTGGGAGCTTCCCCTTTTTAACTTATGGCAAGGCCTTTGACAGCACTGGATCGCAGAATTATTAGCATGGAAAAGACCTCTTAGGTCCTCAAGGCCAACCATTAACCTAACACTAGCAAATTGAGATTTTACTTCCTTTAAGGATACAGCCACCCTTAGCCAGTTTCCCAGGGATGCTCCTTTTTATTCCTTTTAAATTCATATTTTCTTTAAAGATCATTTGCAACACATATATAACCAAAAATACTGTGCAAGTATTGCTAACACGGGTAAAGAACGAGGCTGGGGGGAAGAATGCTGAGTTTTTAGCTGTTTTACACTGCAGGGCTGCAGTTAGATTTTGCCCATCAAAAATGGATGGTGTTGTGCCTATGGGCTGCAATTCCCAGCTAAACTGAGTAAAGAAAGTGGTTTTACTTTTGAGTCAAGATTCTTATGCATTATTTTTCCCTTCCTTAGCAAGAAGGAGCAGTCTTGTGAAGCTGCTCAAGGCTTTATGCTTTCTTTTGTTCAAAAGAGATGAGAAAGATTAGGAAGGCCCATGGACTTCACTCTACAGTTCCAGAGCTGTTGGAAAGTTGTGGTCTTGGTAACATAAAAAACAGTAAAACAATTTCCTCACAGCAACTTCCTCCGTAACAACCAACACCACCAAAGCATTATTTTCACCACACTCCTCAGTCTTCTGGTTCTTCACTTGTGCACTGCAAAAAGAACCTCTGAAATAAAGGATGTAGTAGGAAGAGATTTGATGGTGAAAGACGTATCAGCATTTCAGCATTGCTGGGACAGTGTAAAAAGCAAAAGGCTCAGATTGCAGACGACATCTCTGGGTTTGAATAATTCATTCTCTTGCCATGTACTCTTTCAAGTCAATGTCAGACACACGAAAATGTGAACAAACTGGAGCAGCAGCTCGCTGTGCTGCTCGAGCTCCACTGCACACAGACCTGGTGTTATTGGCTTGACAACTGAGGTTAGAGGTTACACCTCTGGAAAACCCAGAGCCAAAATTTCCATCTGGATAATATCTACTATTAAACCTAAGAATGCTGAAGCCCTCCTTCTACAAATATTCAGCACAAGCTGTTGCCCTGAGTTCGATTTCTCAACTTGCCAACATCTTTTCTACAGTTTTTCTCAGTGTTGGAAAAGGGGTGCAGATATCTAGTTATTATGCCCACATTCCTAAATTTTGACACCTTCAAAACACACAATGCTTGGAGTGATTATTCTTCATTTTAAAATGAGGTAATTCAAAGTATTTCAAAAGAGTTGTACCCTCACATTTAGTCAGTCCAATATCACTGGAAAGATCCATTACATTATTCTTATCTTACTTATAATCTTAAATGCCTCGGACAGCTTTCCCAAAAAAATAGGAAAAGTGGTTTGGGGTTTGAAAAGGTTGCCAAGAGCAGAAAATAAAAGGTGGGAACAAATGGCCCAGGAAGCATCCCAGGATGTGTGTTCAGGTTGGTATCACGCAACCCATTCATTCCCAAGATAACCCAGAAAGGGGATGGGATGGTGTCCAAACATCATTTGAGTTTATACACGCTTGGAGCTGAGCCGTAAAAGTACTTTTAAATTTCTGCTCAAACCCTCAAAGATGTCAGAAAGGGGGACAATTGTTTGATGGCTGTGACGGGCTGCCAGTGGCACTGGTATGATGGAAGGGGAAGGGAGCACCCACTGGGTGGAAGAAGATTCACCCATATTTCTCAGAAAATCTTCCAGCATTCCCCACTGACAGACATTCCTGAAACCCTAAAATCCTTCCCTAACCAGCTGCAGGAACACTTAGCTGGATGGCTTGAACAAGACTAAGTAAGATCTCCGAAAAATAGTTTGCATTTTGTAAGGGAGAACAGCATTAATGACCTCCAGCTCAGAGAGACTGAAAAAATGACTCCTTTTCAAATCAAATGACAGGACCCACCTCCAAATAGATTCTCTTTTTTGGCTTTAATAATCTATTTGAAGGAAAACTCAAAAAGCACTTTCACTGAATGCATCTCTCAATAGAGAGAACAATTCACTTCATAGCATGATAGAGAAAAAAACTCTATGGAGTTAATAAAAATTCCTGGGTGTCTGCCATTGCTCAGGTGCGAGATGCTGCCCTTGTTTTTAAGTTGCAGTGGGGTTGATTTGCCCTGTGACAACCAACACCAAGCTGACAACACTCAAAGTACCTTCTAAAGACTGAAAGAAATTATTCTTTTTTAATTCATAGAATCCCAGACTGGTTTGGGCTGGAAGGGACCTTAAAGCCCATCTCATTCCAGTCCTTCCACTATCCCAGGCTGCTCCAAGCCCTGTCCAGCCTGGCCTTGGGCACTGCCAGGGATCCAGGGGCATCCACAATTTTTCTTATTCTTCCCTTACAATGAATTCAAAGCAAAATTTGCCCCTCAAGCTAAGGCTCCCCACCACATCTCTGAGACACAGAATGTTTGCTGCCGAAATTCAGAACAAAACCCGTGTACACTCCTGGCTTTATTTTGTAGTTTTACATTCCACAGCCTTTATTAAAATAATGACAATCCCAAAAGGAAAGATCATCTGTTAGCAAGCCACACTGAGGTTTGTCCTTTCAAGGAGCAGATGTGTAGAGAGCAGGAACATTCCTGACCTGCATCCATGGAGGCTGCACTGTGCTCCTCAGCACAGACACATCTACTATAATGCATATATAATATAATATATGGATATAATCCTTGGGATTAGCCAGCAGCTTTCACAGAATCACATCAAGGTTGGGAGAGACCTTCACGGTGATCAAGTCCAACATCATCACCCCTAAACCATGTCCACACTCAGATGCCTTTTGAACATCCAGAGATGGTGATGCCACCACTGAACTGGGAAACTCATCCCAACACCCGGAATTTTTTTTCTAGTCTCTGATCTTGGCAGCCTCCACGTCACCCTTTCTCCAGAAAGGAAGAAGGATTTCATACATCCAAAGCAAGCTAAGCTCCGTGATCTACTCCCCCTGAAGACATCCCTTCTTCCTGCCCTTCTCCCTGGAGACTCTGATTTATGAGAAAACAAACCAAGTATTTCTCACATTCCAGGAAAAGCACTCCTCCAGCTTGCGATCATGGCATTAACATTAGCATTTATATATTGTAATACCTACTTTTAAAATTTTAACCATGCTGTGTTCACAGCCAGTTCTGTAAAAATCCTGCTGCAGTCCATATCACTAAAAACCCCTCGTGCCCAAATGTTCTAATGCCAAGCCCTTCCAGGCTAAAAGGCAACAGGAAATAAAACCACTATTCAGTGCTGATCACAGTGTAGGATGCTATAATTATGCAGATTTATAACAGCATATTTAAAAATATATAAATACAAATCACTACTGCTATAAAATAAAAAAGCTGACTCTTATTTGTACCTTTACCAAATGCCTAAATTCTATCAATATTAATAGAACATGATTTTTTTTTTTTCATTCATGCTAAACTAACACAAAGATAACACAGGGGTAGTACCCCAACTTGTATAAAAATAAATAATGCAAATCCCAGTATTAACCCAGTGAGATCCTGCTTTAAGAAAGCAGGAAGATTTAACACTAGACACCCTCACTAGAAAACATCTTAAAGAGTACAAGAAACACAGTTCAACCCACTATCCCAAAATCTGATGCCCCAGCCCAGTATTTTGTTCCAAGGCAAGATTATTTAACGTCTGGAATGTTTCACTGAGAAAGAAGCAGGAGGAGGATAAAGCTGCACACTTGCAAATCTGGGCAACACTGGATAATGGCATTTTCATGTGGGCCTTTCCCTCAGGCAGGCCTTTACATAAACCCTCTGCAGTTTATCCGAGTCTTTCCAACTCACAGGCATGACTTGGCCGTTTGGAAGCAAACCCAACCAACCAGCAGATCAAGAAAATCTTGTGATATGAACATAAACAAACACATAGCAGGGAAAGGTTCTTCCCCCAGAGGGTGCTGGGCACTGCCCAGGCTCCCCAGGGAATGGGCACGGCCCCGAGGCTGCCAGAGCTCCAGGAGCGTTTGGGCAGCGCCGCCAGGGATGCCCAGGGTGGGGCTGTTGGGGTGTCTGGGCAGGGCCAGGGTGGGACTTTTCCCTGTGGGTCCCTCCCAGCTCAGGATATTCCAGGATTCTGCGATTCTAGAAACGATGCTGGTGCTGGTTTGGGTCGTGTCTGCCCTCATAACCTCACGTTCCTCAGGTATGTTGATGTTAAAGTATAAATCAGTGCCCTCTCTTGAAGTATGGACTTCATAAAGTAATAAAGCTTCCTAATAAATCAATACCTCATTGCACATATCGAAATTTACTGCTCCTGCTTTCTAGACTGGGCTGATTGAGGAAAATGAAGATTTCTCTGCAGCTGAAACATGTTCCAGTACAAATGAAATTAAGAGCTACAGTTTAAGTTCATTATACAGCATTTCACTTGCAAAACTCTGCCTGCCCTTTCTTTCTTCAATTAATTCTGGATTACATGCTAATCAGGAGTGTTAACACTCTTTTGTTCACAAAATCAGGAAGCACTGAAAGAACATTCCAACGAATTTCATTCCTTCTTCAGCAATTATCATATAATAATTAACTTCAAGAAGCAGTTATGTGTCTCATTACAAATCACTCAGACACCAGATTGCCACGCTCCTATTTCTGTCCATTTCTTTCCCTTTCTTCCTTGCAATTTTGCCACATAATCCACTGGCCAAGAAATTTATTATGACATTTTGCTTTACTTCTGTATGAAGATGCATAACATTGGTCTGACTTTATTTATTTTACTTTTTAGGATCCTCTACCTTCAGAGAAAGCCTAGTGGTGAGTGAAAAAGTAGCCTAAGAGAATGGAATCTAAGAACCACCAGAGGTTTGCCAAAATATAAACAGGAACAGAATAAAAACAGGAGAACTGCAAAGCTGTAAATGACCTTCAGGTATTTATTTCTCGGTCTTTAAAAGCAGGATAAGTTATATCCAAAAAACCACCAACCCACAAATATTTGTCCAACACGCTGTATGAAAACACTGATAGCAGAGGTCCCACAGTTGTGATCCTTTATTTCCCTGCTTAGCTCTGCCAACACCCAGAACCCTTTTTCTTGAGCCCTTACTCCTCCACCTGTTATTTCTTTCTTTGCCAAAACAACAGAGCTCTGCCTTCCAGGCCAGCTTTACATCTCTAACTTCTCCTCTTTCCCCTCTCATTAGTACACGCAATTCTTCCAGATTTTCTAGATTTCTCGGAGTCTTGGCTGACATTTGGCTTTGGCAGCTGCTGGACCATTGACTTGGGTGAGTTTTCTTTCACTGTATCTCTAAAGGTTGTCTCAAACTGAGGCCTGGCAGCCACTCCCCAAACACATTTCTGTGGATTGTGTTTGCCAGACTTCAGCACCCTGCCCAGATCCTCTTTAATTACAGCCCGTTTTTTCCAGGCTACTCTTAACTGGGGAAAATCCTCCTGATGCAGAAGCCACATCCTCAAAACACTCCCATCCCTTCCTTCCTCAACACCCAGCATTCAAAAAAGCAGGTTCCACCAGGAATGGCATGAATTGAAAAGCTGAATAGGACTGGATCAGAAGAAGACACCCTTCCCCCCACCTGGGTTGTGCATCAGCTGTGAACTTGTGAAAACTGCTCTGAACACCTTCCAAAAGCTGCAGGTTTGGAGGAGAGCTGAGAGCAGCTTCCATGATCCAGTGGTTTTCCACTCCAGGCTTCCTTGCCACCAGTCCAGATCCCCTCTGTCCTCCCCATTCTCCTATTACATTATAAGAGTATGGGAGGAGAAACAACTTTTCTGTCAATTATAAAGCTTCAGTGGTTGAAAACTCCTGAATTTATGAACATTAGAAAATTCTGGGGATACTGGAAAAGAGCCAAAGAATAAAATAAGCAATGCTTAGTAGGGAAGATAAATAATCCCATCTGCCAGCCTGAAATGCTCACACCTTTTTAATGTCATTCGTCACAAATATTAGACATGACAAAGAATTCAGGCCAGCTTTAGAAGCTCAAAACCCAAAAAGGTGGGGGGAAAACCCTACCTACAGGATATTAGGCTTATAGGAATTATTCATATCAGCAGGGCTAGGTCAAAGTTATTTTTTCTTACCTTAGGAACTACCAGAAGCAAACCCCAAACTGAGAGAGGGCTCAGGATGTCCCTAAGGGCTACAGAAGGATTATCTTAAAAATCAGAAGAAGGAGGACTCCAGGAATGAGAGATCAGTAAGCTTAATTTTGCTCACCAGAAAGACATCAGAACACATTATTAATCAATTTAGAGGTGCCACGGGGATAATAAATGGGTAGCAAACAGCCAGCATGAATTTGTCGAGTGCAAATCATGTCAAACCAACCTCATTTCCATCCCTGACAGAGTAACCAGGGTATAAACATGAAAGGACTTCTCTAAGGCTTCTACCAGTTTTCTTTAGGAAAAGTGAGTTAAATTCTTCAATTAGGTAAAGAAGCACAAGAGTAGTTTTTAAAATGTTCCCTTTCAACCTGAAGGATGTTTCAAGTACAGTTCTGAAGAGTTACGTCCTGTGTTCTTTAATATCTTCACTAATGATTTAGAGAATGAATTCTAGAGGAGATTTGCAAAAATATGCAGAAGATGATGATGAAAAGGGTAAAAATAGCTCTGAAAAACAAGATCAAAATTTGAAGCTATCTTGGGAAACTGGAAGAGAAATTCAAAACTCTGATCAAACAAGCCAGCAGAGGTTACTGAGGGCGGAGCTCCGGCAGAACTTCCAGCGCTCAGGCGCCAGCACAGCCCCAGCACGAGGCACCTGGGGAGTTCACAGATCTCTTCCATCAGAGCAAATTTAGGCAAACATCTGTCAGTGTCTGTGCTCCTGCCTCGGGACAGGGAGGCCAACCATGCTGAACTCCCCAAGAGCCTTCCAGCCCCAAGCCAGGTTCCTCCCGTGGTACAGGAGGAGCTGGTTCCAAGAGAGAGAACACACCAGGGGAGTATCTTCAGGGACTCGCCCCCTTTCGCAGGAGAAGCCAGCTAAGGCCCAGCTTGGCAAGCACAGCGATTCCTGAGCTGATAGCCGGAGGAGAAACGCAGGGAAAAGGGATCAGCAGCATCACTGGAAACACCTGTCCTGATTAAAGCTTTACTCTGTCACTTGTAAACGTCATTATATATGTAATATCATATAGGGCAATATAAATGCACAGAAGACATTGTAGAAGTAGCTACAAGCTTCTTTTGCTTTCATTCTGCAACTGTGCTAAAAACACAAGTTCTAGAGAAGATGTCTATTCCTGTTATCAGTTAGAGTATGTTCAAGGTTTCAGGTCATTTTAACCAGCTTGCTGCTGCACCACCAGAGCATTTTTTCCCTCCCTTTTTCCCAGAAAAAGATGGAAGACAACAATCAATGACGTTGTCACAGTGCACTGGGTGGTTTTTAATAACAATATCTTAAAATAAAGACTGAAAACACTGCATTTTGATAATTCACAACACCTTGAGGAGTTCATCTATCAAAAAAACCCCAAACAAACAAACAAACAAACAAAAAGATCTCAAAACTTCATTAACCAGCTCTTTCCTCAGCCCCAACAGGTTTGGATTGATTTCTAAGCCCTTATTAGCACCCACATGCAGTCTGGCTCAGTGCTATTCTTATCTTCAGATGAGAACACACGTCTTGTGCAATTTGATTTGGATCAGAACAGGAGCTTTAAACCCCACACTTTTTACTCATGGATGTTTACAGGACACTCCTTTCCCCTCCAAATGCAGGACATAATATCAATTGGGTCATATGCAAATGTAGTCTGACAGAGTCACTCTTTCTGAGGGCTACTTTCATAGTTTTCACATTAATCTTTGCTTCTTTAGATGCTGAAGAATTGTAGCTGCAACATGAATTCCTTTTAGAGCCACCCAATATGTCAGAGTAAATATTAAATACAAAGTAAAAGTAGAAAAATCAAGGGTCTGGGGCTTTGAGTTATTTTTGTCCCTGACCTCCTTCAGCTTAAGGCCATTCCTCCTTGTCCTGTCACTCCAGGCCCTCCTCCCATGTCCCTCTCCCTGTCACTCTTGGAGCCCCCTTAGACACTGCAAGGGACTTTAGGGTCTCCCTGGAGACTTTCCTTATCCAGGCTGGACAACCCCAACTAAGGGAAATTTCCATTTTATTCTCATCCCTAATTCAACTCTGAAACATCTAAACTTTTTTGCATCAACTTTTCTGTTCTTCCTTTCCAAAAAGGTGAGGAGCTCCTCCTAATTCCAGCAACAAATTGTCTGTATGAGATAAGCAGCGGCCCAGTTTGGTTTCCAGCACAATGATTAACAAAATACATCCATACGAGTTCCCCTGGCTCCAAACCCCTGGGAAGGCTTCCCTCACCCTCAGAGGTCCCAGGAACCAAGGGGTTTCCTTAAAACCCAGCAATAACTCCGGGCACAGCTCCATGAGAGCCACACTGGACTCAGGGAACTGCTCCGAGCAAACAGGCAGGGGAAGAGGGAAATGTGGGAAGCACGGAAGAAAATTGCCTCTTGGAAGGAAAAGTTTCAGATGGCAGAGATGGATCGGCTTCCAGACCAGTTCACACATCCCAAAAACACTTTGGCTACTGTGTTTTGTCAAGAAATAAAATAACTGTGCCTTTCAACATCAGCCTCTCTGGGCAAAGAGGAACTGGTGAAATAAACCCGGTAAAGCTAAAACAAAATATTTCAGTCACCCAACATGATACTGGGCCAGAAAAATTAACATTCCAGTGAAAAATAGAAGATCTGTTTCTACACTGGTGGCAGGATTAATACAGTTATTTTGACATGTACAAAATGTGTCTTTTTTTTCAACATAAAAAAAGTTTTGACCTTTTCACAAAAAAATTAAATTCATGTCAAAAGCCACTGCAAACAGGTTCTCTCTGCACTGATCACAAATCTTCCAGTGTAGGGATTTCTCAAGTAAAGCATGGATTTGGCACAGCAGAAAAAAGAAAGGGGTCCCATTCCCCAGCTGTGCCTAGCCCACCAAGATATTCTTACATTTCTATTAATGTTGGGCTACTTTAAAAATATTCCATCCACACATTGAGAGTTCCATACACGAACTTAGCAAAATGTAATAGGATTTAGAGAGAAAAAGAACAAAAGTACCAGTCTAAATATAGAAAAAAAATAAAAATTAATGTATTCCACTTAATTTCCCAGAGCATGTCCTACTCTGGGTAATCTCAGAATCATTAAGGTTGGAGGAGACCTTCAAGATCACAGTTGAGTCCCACTCCCAACCCATAACCACCCCTAAACCATGTCCCCAAGTGCCATCTCCAGCGGAGCCACCGCTCCAAGAGAAGACCACAGCCCTGCCTGGGAGAACAGGCCCCTCGCTGCCAAATGTCTTTGTAAGCACATAATGTTACAGAATCAGCCATGAACAGGCAACATAAAGGGAATTTTAGAGACTTCTTTGTTTGAAATAAAGCTGGGTCTACATGCAGAGCTGTCAGGGCCTCGCTCTGAACACTATTTCAAATCATGTCACCCAGGCACCACGCAAGAGACTGCTATGAACACGCAGAACTTTCCTGATTAACTCAGCATTATTTCTTTGCCAGGTCCTGTCTTCATTTCTCATTAAAAATCATTTCATTGCACAGCTGTCCTACTGGCTTATAAAGTACTAAAGGATGTCAAAACCTGGCACAGTGTGGCTTTTGCAGACAAAAATACAACTGCTGGAACTCAATCATTAATTTCCACCTCTTTTAGGAGGCTGTGTGTTACCTGTCAGGAAGATACTACTGCAAACTGCACTGTGACCATTAGAGACAGAGTGACAGTGACACCAATCACCTCGGGGGAGCAAACATCAGACATCAGACGTGGCAGGAGGCACAGCTTCAGCACAGCTTTTGGGCCAAGAGGGAACTGATGGGGAAACTCCAGAGGGGACATTCTGATGACAGAACAAGTGCTGGTGCCTGGGGCAATCCTCAGGATGGATCCAGGCTGGGGACGAGCAGCTGGAGCAGCCCTGGAGAAGGACCTGGGGGTGCTGGGGGTGAGAGCTGGGACCCAGAACCCCCCCGTGCCCTGGGCTGAGCCCCCAGCATGGGCAGCAGGGGAGGGGGGATTCTGCCCCTGTGCTCAGCTGAGACCCCACCTACAGAGCTGCCCCAGCCCCGGGGCCCAGCACAGGGAGGAGCTGGAGCTGCTGGAGAGAGCCCAGAGGAGGCTCCAGGATGATCAGAGGGATGGAGCAGCTCTGCTGGGAGGAAAGGCTGGGAGAGCTGGGATTGTTCAGCCTGGAGAGGAGAAGCTCTGGGGTGACCTCACTGTGGCCTTCCAGGGCCTGAAGGTCTTCCAAGAGAGCTGGAGAGGGACTTGGGACAACGGCCTGGAACGCTAGGACAAGGGGGAATGACTTCTCAGTGCCAGAGGGCAGGGCTGGATGGGATATTGGGAAGGAATTGTTCCCTGGGAGGGTGGGCAGGCCCTGGCACAGGGTGCCCAGAGCAGCTGTGGCTGCCCCTGGATCCCTGGCAATGCCCAAGGCCAGGCTGGACACTGGGGCTTGGAGCAGCCTGGGACAGCGGGAGGTGTCCCTGCCCATGGCAGGGGTGGCACTGGGTGGGCTTTAAGATCCTTTCCAACCCAAACCACTCTGGGATTCTACAACAGAAGTGAGTCAGTGCCTTACACCGGCAAAAGGTTTCAGAAGCACCTTCAGTACAAGCCAGGAAAGGCCACAACTTTTATCTGATGAAGATGATTTGAGTTCTACATTAGACTATATAAATTCAGATAATTTTACATTAGCAGTAAAGAAGGATTCTGCAACAAAATGGTGAAACTGCAGTATGGATGCAGATATTCCCAGTTGAAAATGTTACAGAGTTTTCACTGAATGTCCAAGTTTAAATACAGCAGCTATTCTGTCCCAGAAAGCAAATTCCCCATTAGCATTCTTAAAGTAATGTTTCATTTTAGGTACAGATCCTTTTTCTGTTTGTTTAATTGTTATGCAATTTAAAATGCATTATTAGTATTTAAACTATTAGCATTAACCACATAAATTTTCAGCTAGGACAGTTTTAAATCCCATCATTAAATCCCAGCTGGAGGCTAAACCTGAGCAGAATGTGGTATTGCAACCAAAGCAAAATGAACAGGCACAGCAGGAAGTTTTGAATGATTTAAATAACCCCACCCCAAAGCAGCCAGCTGAACATGAGGGAGCAGAGCACTTCCCTTCAGCTCCAGAAATCATCCTGTGGTGTCCTGGCTCTGGAGAGGGAAACCCAACCCGTGGGCTTTGCAGTTTAAGCTGCAACTGAAGTCCGTTTGCTGCAGGTGGAGCTTCTGGAAGGTGTGAGCAGATGACCTGGGTTACAATGTAAGATGTAACCAACAGTACGTATTCTATTATCATCTTCACAAGCTGTTACAGCAGGTGGGGCAATGTTCATTATCTCCTGCCATGACTCATCCCTGATAACTCCCTCCGGGAGCTATCTCTGTGTAACGGGCAATCAAGGACCCACTGCATGACTCACAGAATTACATCAGTCCATTGTGAGATGCTCCGCCCAGGGGGGAGGAGACAAGCATTCCCGCCTGGATATAATCTGGGCTTTGGAACAGCAGAGCAGCCCTTACCTACTGGACTCCCAGGGACAAGAGCTACCACTGGACCTTCAGGTGAAGACAAGACCTTTCTACAGGATCACCACTTCAACAGGATCGCTTCATCTGGACTGCTCCCACCACCCTGACTAACAGGGTGTCAGGCTGTATCCTGACTCTGTCAGTGTTCTTGTACTGTTGCATTTATTTTAATTTTCCTATTAAATTATAATCCTGACTTGTGATCTCCCACTGGTTTGTTTTCAAACTCGTACAGCAGAACACCTCGAGCGGGCCATCTCCTGCCAACGGGCTCTGTAACAGATTTGTGTCCTGTGAAGGCTGGCCGAGGTCCCAGCCAGCAGCACGCTGTGGGGACAGCGCCAGGACATGACAGCATCAGCAACTCACCAGCTGTGGCCCTGCTGGAAAAAAAGGGGCAAGGCACACTCAGCCAAAAATGCAGCAGAGCACAAGGGAACAACTGCTGCTCAGGGATTTTTAATTGTTCCCACAAGCTGGGAGGGAAGCTCAGTCGCTGTCACCCATGTCACCCTTCCCCACACCGCCAGGGCCCCACAGCAGCCTCCAGCTCACTCGTTTGCATTGTCCCCATGGTTGTCACCTTCCCCCAAAACAGCCAGAGCCCTTTGTGCCACACAGGCCTGTGGGCACCGAGCCCCAGCCATGGATGGAAGGGGAGGAGGCCACAGGGCCTCATTATTTAATTCATTTTAGTCTCCATCAGAGGCCCTCAGCAGTTCCACCCCAGATGACCCTGACAAACTCCAAGGCAAGAAACAAGACCATGAGGGAGGGAGCCACCAGAAAGCAGGGCTCTAGGTGCAGAAACAAGGACGGCCAGTCCTCAATGCAGCCTCTGGATTCCTCAGCAGAGCTTCTATGACAATTCCCCAGCAAGGTAGCACAAACCGAACTCATCCCCTCTGGAAAGAGAGCAAAGCTGAGGCCAGGGAGAGCTGGAGAGGCCGGGTACCACCAGGGGTGTATTTAAGACTTTGTGGAAAGCAGCAAATCAACTTTTTTGGAGAACAAGGATTAAAAAACCACATTTTATCATTTAACTTTCTTCCTCCAGTCCTTGTACCTGCATCCACCAGCGCTGACCTCCATCAGATAGCATGGAGAACTCCATGGGATTGTTAAAAACACTGTTCACTTCTACCTGAAAATCCATATAATTCTGCTCCCTTTTCCCAAATCTGACAGTTTACTGGCAGTGTATGAGGGGAACCTACCACTGTCTGAAAGAATACTTCCCAAAGGGGCAGGAGGCTACATAAAAATGGGTACAATTTTGTAAAACCTCATATTCAATTTATTCTGCAGCAGATTTTAAGTAAATAAACCTCTTTCCATAAATTACTGCTGCATGCTCCTGGACACAGCTGCCATTGGAGTTGGTTTTTTTTTGGCAGACTTCTCATGAAACAAATATAAAAATGTATTTGGCAGCTCCAAGCTTAAAGAATAGTAAGTTTTATTTTGATTATGTGCTTCAAAGTGACATTCACACACTGTCCCCATCACAGGCATCTGGCATGCCAGGAAAAGCAGTCTGATGCATGCTGGCAGCCAAAAGCCTTTGCCCACTCCAGCACTCATGTGTGGGGATTTTGGGGGGGGTTTCTGTTTGTTTCATTTTTATTTTGTTTTATAAAATAAGTAGGAGGATCTGCTCCCTGTGGAGGAATGTGTTAGCAGAAAGCCACTCACACTATTCCAGGTATTTTGCTGGCATTCCAATTCCACACATCAACCAACACAACAGAGCTTTGCAGATGTGCACAATAGAAAAGAAACTCACTTATCTGAGCCATCAGTCAGGGTTTGATGCCATGAAAGCCCTAAAATTCAGTAGCAGGTCCCTCAAGGTGGGCTGAAGGCACAAAACTCGAAGGGTTGTGTAGTTTACCCTTCATTGTATCCTCTCCAATTACAGAGAAAAAACCTCCATATAATTCTGAAATTCCAGCATTAGACTTCATCTTGGAAAATCTGGATTACAGAAATTAATTGGTTTAGAGGCACAGAGATTTGAGAGAAATCTCTTTGTCAAGTGCAATAAAGCCAGGAAATTTCCCACAGCTGCCCTCGACGACTCTTCCTTTAAGTCCCCTGACACTCAGCAATTATTGCATCATGTTCTGTCATCACCATGTCCCTGTCAGACCATCAGGATGAGGCAACAGAGTTTATTCATGGCTCCACTTCCAGAGGAAAAGGATATTTTAATCTCATCATCTCCCCATTACCTGACATGAGGCATTACCTAACAGAGGCATCGACTCTGATTAACACAGGCAGTGCTACATCCCTCAGGTGTCCTGCACAAATTCATGAAATACTAAGAAAAATTGAGCTTTCTAGACTTAAAAAAACAGAAACCAAACTTTGTAAGAATGCTGTGAGATAAATATCATCACTATACATAGCAGTAATTATGATATAGCCCTGGTTTTTAAATTTTATTGTGGTTCCTGCAATTAGCTAGATACAGCTACTGACATAAATCATGTTATAGCTTCATCATAGTCAAAAATCCATTACCCACTGGGCCACGTTGTGAGGCTGTGACAGGATTTTTAAACGCTTGTATTGTTTATTTTTCTCCCCCAGCTGACAGTTTGTGTCACTGCTATCGCCCCTCACTCCTCCAATTGCAACCACAACCATTCCATTCCCACATAATACCCATTAGCACACTCTTCCCTCAATAAATCTTAACATTAGGTGTCCTTCCTGCAGTTTTTATTGCATGGCCTTTTCACTAATCCAGGACTTAATAACAGGAGCTGGCAGCTGCTATTTCTGCAGCCTTCTGGCCGAGAGCATAACTTTTCTCTGGTAGCCACTTTATCTGTTACTTTGAATTATATTGATGCTATTTTGCAAATGTGCAAGAAGTGAATTGTCACTCCTTTCATTGCACATTTTTTTTCCCCAAGACTACACCCTCACTAATAGCTGTTTTTCCATTAAAACAGTGTCACATCAATTAGGCAGAATCTTAAAAATACTTGCCAAAAGAAGCTTTTATAGCTCCTTTCCACTAGAAAGCAAAGAAATAACAGGATCTGCTCATTTTTAGCAGGCCTCTCCACTTTTAATCTTTCGCCTTTTCATGGGACACTAAAAATAGGTAGGAATTGTGAATTGCTCAGTGATCTAACAAGAATCAGATCCTAGAATTGCACAGGAGCCTGAGACAGCCTTTCCCTCTAAATCATGAGTTGCCCATTAAGCAGCAGTTCCTTGCAACACTGAGCTACAGTCACTTAACGCAACCAAAAATCTCAATGTTCTGCAGCCTTCCTGACCAACATCAGAGCCAAGGAACCTCACAGGATCAGCTGCTGAGACAGATGAGGGAAACAAGGACATCCTGCTGTCCAACCTGAGCCTCCCCTGGCCCAGCCTGAGGCCGTTTCCCCTTGTCCTGTCCCTGTTCCCTGGGAGCAGAGCCCGACCCCCCCCCGGCTGCCCCCTCCTGTCAGGGAGTTGTGCAGAGCCACAAGGTCCCCCCTGAGCCTCCTTTGCTCCAGGCTAAACAATCGACACTTCCCATCCTTTTCTTCCTCTCCGTCTCAAATTTCTGGGCCCTGTTATTTTGTTTCCCTTCTCAACACACTCTGTCAAATCCAAAAATCCTCCGACTCTGTGTCAGTGTGGCACAACGTGAAAAGGTGACAGCTCGTGCCAGTAAAGTGGGCAGTGACACATCCCAGCAGGTTATCTCCACCAGGCTTCCCCTGGGGACAGGGAGAGGCAGGAGGAGAGGACACCCCATGACCAGCAGTCACGAACTCGTTACGTGATCAGTGAAGCACAAATGTGATCAGTGAACTGTTCCTAACAGGTAGTGAGATGAAAAAGAGATGTCCCAGTGAGAAACACCACTGTTTAGGACAACAAAAA
This sequence comes from Oriolus oriolus, assembly GCA_013400235.1. Taxonomy (NCBI): domain Eukaryota; kingdom Metazoa; phylum Chordata; class Aves; order Passeriformes; family Corvidae; genus Oriolus; species Oriolus oriolus. The sequence goes on from VXBT01006603.1 coordinate 47,772, forward strand.
CAGGACAAAACATCATTTTTTCCCTCTTTTTCTTCTTCCCAGGTTTTACAACCAAGAGCATCAGATCCATCTGCAGGCTCAGTGCCCCACACCTGCAGCAGTGGAAAACCCTGTGACCTGCTTTACCGGTGCTGAAATGTGTTACCTCCTGTGTCGATACAGCAATCAGTGTGTCCATTGTGCTTTGTGCTCCTGCCTTTCAGCAGTCTCCCTGGCTTTAAAGGACTCAGTCATAGGCATTTTTTGGCACATGGAATCAGCCTCATGGAAGGGTTTTGGTGGGATGGGACCTTCAAGCCCATCCAGTGCCACCCCTGCCATGGGCAGGGACACCTTCCACTGTCCCAGGCTGCTCCAAGCCCCATCCAGCCTGGCCTTGGGCACTGCCAGGGATCCAGGGGCAGCCACAGCTGCTCTGGGCACCCTGTGCCAGGGCCTGCCCACCCTCCCAGGGAACAATTTCTTCCTAAAAAATAACAAATATTCACTTAATATTCAAGGAGGGATCTTCCTCAACAGGTAACACAGGGGAACGTATAATGGATTTCAGTGTGTAAGAGGAAACCCCCTGCATTGTGCAAGGCCTGTCAGAATAAATGCAGTGCCAACCAGTTTTAAATTACAGAAATACTACTGTGTATTACACCTTGTAAGCATTGTGCTCCCTCCAGCAGAACATGAAAACATTTGTTTTCTCAAGAAATATTTTTGCACTGCTGATTTTATGGTGCTCAAAACATCCCAAACACATCATATAACCCTTGTGGGACAGGAAGAAATTTAAGTGAATTTTTCCTTGTGAAGAGAACTTTCAAAAGCAGTCTCTGAAATGGACCAAAGTACCTAATGTTGGAAGAAGGATCAAGAGACTTGGCTGCTTCTTTCCCTCAGGATCTCAAGGCCCTCTCCATCCAATACATATGGGACATAAAGTGAGCAGGTACTGAACAGCATGACAACAATTCTTACTGAGAAAGTCTCCCTTTGCATCACACAGGACCTGTGCCACGCCTTGGGACAACGGAGAAAACTCATCCTGCTGCTGGCACCACAAAAGGAGCAGGAGAGGGGCATTTGCAGACACTGCAGCACCTGAAAGATTTGAGTTCTGTGATTGAGAAGGTGCCCATGGGGCTGCACATCTGTCCCTACAGCGTCTGCTCCTTGTGTAGAGGCAGAGGAGCCATTTTTTCCATGCCGAAAACCAGCACACCACCATTCCAAACACGAGGCTGATGAGACTTTTCTACAAACAGCCAACATTTCCTGCCCATACTGCAAACACTGCTTTGACTTCTGCTCTGTCTGGGCAATTCCCGCTGTCCTCAGACGCTCCTGGCCATGGCACGCACGTTCCATCACCCAAACTTCCCTGCAAAACCCTCACAGAGAGATTTGGCAGGACTGTAACTGCTAAATGAGGAGCAATCAAGTAGTTCACCCAATCAGTTTTCTAATTCACCACAACTGCTATAAATACAGCCCATTATTACTGAATGTAGCTTTTAGGGGGGAAAAGTACACGCAAACTTCCTGCTGAAGCTAATCTATGGGAAAATTATACAGAACATCACATTAAAGTCTAAGTAAACACTTTGGCACCCTCCTAATGTATGTGCATAGATTACTGGGGTGTGCTTGCAGGATAAGTGCCATTTGATGTTCAAATTATTGGTGGATATTTAAAGTTGATTACCCTAGAGGTAAGATATAATTGGTAAACAAGGAATATATACAGAACAACAACATAATAACCACAAGTTGTATTTATTTCACAACCCGTTCCCACAATCAGGACAATAGTTCAGTCAAGTTCCTAACTCTATTTTCAAGCTGACAAAATGAAATCAGAAATACCAAAGGCATCCTTTTCCATGGTATGGGATTGGGAGGTGAATGGAAAACCTTACTGGACTTCACTTTCACGTCCCCACAAAATGGATATAGAGAATAAGAGAATAAACAGAGAGGAGACAGTGGTGTGCTCCCTAAATTCCTGAAGAGATCCACTCCCTCACAGGTATGATGGTGGGACGTGTTCACCTGGCTAGCACATACATTTAATTACCTGTAGTGTTCCTCCTTTCCAGTGAAGACACTTTGTCTAGACTGTTTGATTACCCCCATCTGTAATCAGCCTCTGGCTTTTCTCTCTCTTTTGACTTGAGATGCCTTTCACTCCACAAAATGGTGCAACTCCTCTCTCCGTCCATGTGTTTCCTCTTTATCGCTGTGAGACACCAACAGATTGCTGTGGTTTGGGCTTTCCCATGGGTGACCTGAACGAGCCCCACCAGACACAGCAGTGCTGGGCCATCAGGCTCCCTGATGGAGTTATGGAGTTTTCTGTGGGAAAACACATTCATTCACTCCCTTCAACACCTGATGTTACAGCTGGCAGCCAGAGGGATTCTCCGAAAGCAAACCCTAGGGAGAAGACCTTCCATGTTGAAAGCATGGCTGAATAACATGGATAATAATAACCAAAAATCCAGATAAATAAAAATCATCATCGAAACAAAGGAAGGCTATTTAAAGCATGCCTTACCCAGCTGCTCGCGCTTAGGGTGTCTGTCAATAAATGCACAGCCTGGCTGGATTTGTAGCTTGGAGCAACCTGGCCTAGGGGAAGGTGTCCCTGCCCACTGCAGGGCCGTGGAACAAGGTGGTTCTTCAGGTCCTTTCCAACCCCGCCCATTCCATGATTTGAATATAGGACACATCAGGAGTTCCGCCACGAGACCACCAGCACATGTCAAACTGGTTTCAAGCATGTAGCAATGACCTTCTAGAGGAAAGCAAACATCTCATTCCCTGCTGGAAGACAAGGGGAGGGCCTCACAGACAATTCCCTGCACTCGAAGGCCTTGGAGCAGCAGTCTGAGCCTTCCTCACGTAGGAGGAGACTCCAGCAGTGAGACAGATGACGCAGTAAAACACTCAGGAAGCAGAGTTGGGTCCTGCTTAAATCCTATGCAGAGCAGCCAGAGAGGAAAGAAGTGCTACACCCTGCTCCAGCACTGATGGCAGCAGGGGGAACAGCCAGCTGCAGCTGGGAAGTATGGAAATTTATTCAGCTAAGCCATCACATTAACATGGGAGCAGGGGAAAGCCATCAACTGGAAGAGTGCGGAAAAAAGAAAAAAGCCACAAGACCTAGAATTGCAAGGCTCAAGGGCACCACAGCAAGAACAAAATGTCTCACAACACATTTTTTTAAAAAATGGTAGCATATTGCGAGCTCCTGTTCAAAAATGTGGCACCAATTTCATGGAATCAGACTCACAGAGTGGTTTGGGTCGGAACATAAGCCCATCCAGTGCCACTCCCTGCCATGGGCAGGGACACCTTCCACTGTCCCAGGCTGCTCCAAGCCCAGTCCAACCTGGCCTTGGACGCTGCCAGGGATCCAGGGGCAGCCACAACAATTTCTGGAAGACTTGTTGCCCACAGGCACATCTTGAGACCAGCCCTGCCAAGCAGTGCCCCAAGGTGGTCCCATCTCCAGTGCCAGCCTTCTGCCCCCACATCTCCCCAGGGAATCCACTGCTCTGTCCTTGGAGCGGCTTTATTTCAGAAAAGCACTGTCCTTACGGATTGTGAAGCGCTTTTAGAACAAAGGAATTACAAAAACTCCTGCCGGAGGGGGTAGGCAGGGTCAAGTTTCCCACCTCCAGTTAAAAATGCAGATTTCCAATGCAGACAGAGCCAATTTACGAAGAATACAAACCTTACACTTTCAGATGCCAAAAATGCAACTCTACTGACTAAAAAAAATCAACTCAAAAACAACTCCTCCAAAAAGCCAGCTGGGATTTACAGACAGAGAAAGGAAACAGGAAATTGTACTTGAATCACCTGAAACAACTAAAGACATAAACCAGGAATAATTATATTTTAATGGGGCCTAAATACTGATTTTAACAACTTCAAGCATCTCAGGCACTCTTTTGTCTTCTCATTATTTTGATTTCATATGGTATTTAATAGAACTTCATGTGCTTTACTATAAGGAGAGGAAAAGTGGTTTTATTAAGTATTAATTCTTTTGTTTTGGTGGCAGCAAACATCTCTTCCATCTGTCTCAAAAGAGCTGCTGGTGCTACTCTAAAACAGCATTAGAGACACAGGCACACTGCTTTCATCATTACTTGCTTTTCAAGGCAGCCAAAAGAACTGTGCTCCAGGTAACAAAGGCTCCTAAAAACCCTGTAAACAGTTAAATAAGAGAGATTTGGAATTGAAACATGAAAATCCTAAACTCACTTAGTGCCTCCATGGCTTAACTTAGCCAGTTGCAATTTCCGAATTCTTCCACTAAAGATACATTACAAAAAAAAAAAATCCCTCCCTAACACAGCTTTGCCAGGGGCTCAGGCTTTCAAATTACTTGAAATTGTATCACAAATCGAGAGCTTGCAAGAAATATGGAGAGATTCTCTGGTAAGTACATGACAGAGATAATGGAAACCAATGTAATCCAGAAAATCCAGTTCTGCTGAAAGTAAGAAAGTAAGGACAGTTGTCTTCCTAGGGAGATAAAAACTGACAGCTCAAGAAAGAACTGAAAGGAAAAAAAAGTCTTTATCGTAAAAGAAGAGTTTTCTGATGTATTTCAAGTACTGAAAAATCTAGGATTTGCCTAACAGCTCTGCTGGCAGATCTCAGCCAGAGAACTCAGGAAGATTACAGGAGGTAGCGTCTATCAGTTCATTTTTTTTGCATAAAACCCATGCTACTCCGTGTCTGAGCATGGGAAAGGCATCGTGCTGGTGTTAAAAAAGGTACAATCCCCTCCCTTTTATCCTGTTACCAAACCAGAGACACCGTTCATGCTGCAGCACAGCTCCTCAGGGGCTGGGAGGTGCTGAGGATTGTTACCCACTGAGAAGAACCCCAAACCACCGCTGCAGGTCCCCGTGACACTGTGCAGGTGACAGAGCAGGCAAATGCACCTCAGGCTGAGCCAGAGGAAAACAGGATTATACAGGCAAATGACTCCTTGGGTTTGTGAGATGATCAGGCCAAATCGGTAACCAGGGAACACCTCACAGCAGCACTCTGTGAGTCAGCCCACCTGCATTTTAGCTCTTAGTTTTAACAGCAGTTTGCCATGGAATCGTCACAATTAGGGAAAAAAACCCCAAACCGTATTTTGTTTGTAATACATGATAGTTCTTTTCAGCAATCAAAACCATTCCAGTACTCTGCTCAAAAAGAATATTCTTACATTATCTTCGTGGGTTTCCTCAGCTCTTTTGCCAAGAGGGGCAAGAGCCTGGGCAAGCACAGCAAGAAACAAAAGTGTGATTAGAGAAGCTTCCTTGATAGCAAGGATGAGGTGTGCTCTGCTCATCCAAAATCCCTTTTCTTTCCATAGCAGGGATTCATGGTATCTTTCCAAAGAAGGGACTCTCCATCTCGTCCCCTCTGCCTGTCACTGCTCCCCGGTTCTCCACACCAGCAAAAATCCTGTCTCTTTTTTTGCTGTTTGGCAAACAGGTTACTTAAATCAGTATTTTAGCTGGTGCTGGGTATAAAAGATGATGTGCCAAGAGAAATGCTGTGACACTCACAGAATTCCTCTGAGCTTTCCATGTACACACCATGGTGTCGTGCTGCCAACGGGCACCTCTGGAATTTAGGAAGATATTGCTGTGGAGTCCAAAGGCAGCGCAGCGCAGCTATCATTACACAGAACCCATGTCTCAGGCTAGCCACAGCAATCATTCAAAGCAGCAGCTCATCAAAAAGACCCTCAAGAAGCCGCCAGAGCTCTGTAGCTCCTGTCAACAAGATCCTGCAGGGGAAAACACCAGCGAAGAAGAAAAAAAGGTCTCTAACTTTTAGCAGCAGATCAATGAAATACATCAGTACATCTCATCCCTTAGCAGACAACATATGGCCTCATGGAACGTGCTATTAGACAAAACTGGCAGGAAAACCTCTCCAAAGCACAGGCCCCTCACAGCAACAGCTCCAGAGATAAAACTGTGAGTTCTGAGCGAAGCACAGAGTTCTGATACAGGAAGATGTAAAGGTGGCTGACAGAACAACAGCTCTGCAGTCGAGGTTTGCATTTCTCCCCCCATCACAGGCCTAACAGCTCCTTCATGTCTGATAAGCAAGTGAGAGTGATGCAGAAATATGTTAATTGTAAACTGTGGCTGTGTTAGCAGGGATTCAGAGATGCAACAACACAGAAGTTTAGCACGAGAACGGATTATTTATTAATTTACAATACCATTTATATATCCTAGTTCCATAAAACCATTGGACAGTGTTCACACTTGTCCTGGGGTGGTTGGCTGAAGCCCTAGACACCCACTTCAGACTAGTTGTCCAACGTACTATAAACAGGACTTAACAAAAAACACCAGATGTGAAAGTTATTACAAAACATATCTTACTGTTTTCATAACTTGCATGGTAAAGGAAAAATTCTCACAGAATTAATGCAAGAAGCTGAAAAATTCTCCTGCTAGCAGAATTTCAGTACCCACAGTAAACAGGTTTTATTTACAGGACACTCGTCTTGTGTCTAACTAAAATTAAAGGAGAAACTGGATTTGGGCGGCTTGGAAAGAGAAGGGGAATGAAACAGGTTTGGTCCAGCAGCCCATCACAACCTCCTCACAGAGCTGAGGGATCTCAGAGGAACAAGAGCACTGTGTTTGCATGTGAATATTAAACATGTTGCACTGCAGTCAAATACCTCCCCTATGGAAAAAGGAATTGCTTCCCTGCTTTCCTGGAGAAGGCAGGGCCCTGGGAAAAGCCCTGCCTGTCCCTGGCTCCCTGTGCAGCTGGTCCTGCGTGGAGCCAGAGCCTTGCAGAGCACCCAGCACAAGCACCACCCAAACCTCCACCCAAACCCCAGCAACTGCTGCAGCAGCATCTGCCCACGTGTTAACCTGGCAAACGTCAACAAATCCTGCCTCCATTTCAGGTGACTTCTCTGTGACCAAACCCTTCACCTCCCTCGGGTCAAGGAGATGTGAGGCTTTTCAGGATGGAGCATCCTGTGCTTTGTGGCCGGGTGAAAGGCTGCCTCCACAGCCTTCGCTCTGTGCCCTCAGGGGAATGCAGGAAGGATTCAGAGGTGTGCATACGTCTATAAAAGTTTCAGTTCCCACCCACCAGTCTCCAGAAGCGTTGTTCAGAATGAATTCGGGGCTGCAAAGCAAAGGGAAGCAGTGCTCCGGCTGTAACAACACGGGCCAGGTGGAATAGAGACATTGCCTCGAGGAAGGAACCAAAAGCTTTGTGAAATCGTGAGGCAATCACTGGTTTTGGCTTCCTGGCTTAGGAAGAGCTCTGACACCTGGGCACGGAAAGATTCCAGCACCAGGGAATCAATGAACACTGCTCACTCCTCACCTCCCACGCTCAGTTAAGCACCACTTACTCCAAGTTGTATTTCTCTCCCCCAGCACGAGCTTTAGGTGATATAAACCATTATTATCCATCCTCATGGGTTTCATACACAAAATATCTTTATTTAGAGAAAAATCCTCTTCATGGGAGTGGTAAAACACACTCTGGGTACATCACCATAATGCAATCAGAGGAGGATTTTGTTTGACAGTTTAGAACATAAAATTATATCGGATGAGGGAAGAAAGGTTTTCATGCAGTAATAAAAGCTACAATCCTAAAATAATCACTCCACTTGAACACACCTTCAAAATGTATTCTCATTTAATACTGCTGGTATACAGGGAATTCTTCCTCTGTGCTAGATAATGTCAGGTGCTCAGATTAATAATTTTTGATTTTCTCCTCTTACTCCCACTTTCAACCCAGCAGTAACATATCCCATTATCTGTTTCACACTAATTAGCAACAACAAAACCCAAGCTGTTTTAACACAGAGCCTCTTTTTGTGTTACAAAATGTAAATTGGATGGGCAACATAACTGAAAGGGTGGGAAAGGGGCAGGGGGAGGGGGGAAGAAAAAACCCTGTAAGATGAGAAAAATCACTTTAGATTCTGAGTGGAGGCAAATTTCATAGAATCATTAAGGCTGAAGAAGACATCCAAGACCATTGACTCCAACCTTTGGCCTTTCACCACATTTGAAAAAGATACATTGGCTACTACTGCCTTGCAAAATCAAATAATTTACCTAATTACATTAAAAAGTGCTGTCTATGCAGATAAAGACCAACAGAAAAACCTAATTATTCATTAACACATCTCCTTGAATCTTGTACTTCAGTGAGACATTAAAATGAGTCGTCCACCAGACCTGCCAAACAGTACAAGGAACAAAGTTAATACTAAGAAAAAAAATCTTAGCACAGTTTCTTTTCAGAATCCAGAAACTTTTATAATCACAGGCACTTTTTGAAACATAGATAAGAAAGTACCAGGTCAGAGCAGCGTGGCAGGCTCAGCTTTCCTTCTCTCTGGAATACGTTTTCCCCTGAATTCCCCCTGTGGCACATCTTCCATCACTGGTCAGAGCCAAATCTTCCCAGTTGGGGTTTTGGTGGCCTTTCCACCCTCCAAAGCACTATAAAATGTACCATTCTTGCTTTCTGCCCAGAATTCTGCAGCCACGAGTGGTGCAGTGCTGTGAATACTCACTTTTGTAGGGGGCTTTCCAGCAAACTGGCTCCTCATTAGCAGAACAAATGTTAATTAATATTTTCAATTAACTGCCAAGGTCCCAGCAGTTTGGGAGTGCAGGCTCTGCCCTGAGCTTGGCTGCTCTGCAGCAGCGAGCAGAAGGCTGGTCTGGCAGGGAAAAAGGGAGAAAAGCTCTGTTTTGTGGTCAGATCCAGCAAATCGCTTCCCAAGTGCTGCTGAGGGCAGATGGAAGAGTGAGGGCGTCCCACAGGTGAGGCACGCGCGCAGTGACTGTTCAAATTCTGAGCAAAAATGTCCTGTTCGCAGGAATATAATCCCGAGGAAGGCACAGAAACAAAGGCAGCTGGGGTGCCCCACCACACCACTATGGGCTGCGCTCCTGAGGCTGGGGGACAAGAACTGCCCCAGGGGAGAAGGAATTCCAAGTGACAAATCTGCTACAGCTTTAACAGCCCCTGTGCCCACTGACAGAGACACTCCCAACCTTCAAACTGCCAGAAAAAGCTGAACAGGAATTCAATAAAATATCTCAAGGAGGGGGAAAAAAATATTACCCGTACAAAGCCATTCAATAGTACTTAAAAGCATCTCTGTTCACATCAGCACCCAAAAGCAGAGCATCAAGGCAGGGCCAGCCAGTTTAGTGCACACAGAAGGAAAAGAACATTAAAAGGCTCACCCTTGTGCTGTTATTAAGCTACATCCACTGGCATTCATGAGCATGAGACAGTTCAGACAAGAGTCAATTTCTCTTCACACTCATCAGCTAAAAAAGGAAGTGAATGTTTTCCAAGTGATGGAAAATTAGGATACCAGGTTTTAGGGACCTGCTCCAGCTGTCCCCTGCAATGTCACCAACTTCCCTCACGATGCCCGTGAATTTATCCAATACACTTTTCTAACCTCCCCTGTCCTAAACTCCCTCGGTGTAACCAGTACTCTCAGCTCCTTCTGACATCCAGAAATTGCCCCTTGTTAGAGGTGGCATAAAGTGTGGCTGATTCCAAGCGGTCAGAAAAAAGAAATACAGCCAAGAACTGTGGAACCCACAGCACAGTTTCTCCCTCACTGAAGATAATTTGAGTTTATTTTCTATAGCCAGCTGCAGTTTTCCTTCAAAACTAAGTAAACAAGCTGTGGGAGCTCTACTCCTGTGTCAGAGCTGATCAGAAATACATGATGGGGTCAAAAACCACTGCAGAGATGCTGACAAATGAGAAAGGAAATTTAAAAAAAAGCATTTAAGCCTGCAGTGAGACTAAAAACGTTGTCTGTGCCATGACCAACAACTTTGTCCTTGATTCAGCACAGCAGGGAGGGAGCAGCTGAGGTTTCAAAGCCTGACAATCTCCAATATCTGTGTTCCTCTTAGGCTCTTCCCTTTCACACCATCCACTGAGTATTCTCTGAGTGTAGGGAGGGAGGCGTCACAGCACTGCCCAACAGCAGCCTGTTCTGTGCTGGCTGCCAAGGAGCAAAAATTAGACTCTGAAAGATGCCAGCAATGTCTTTATTTGCAACCCTAAAAGAGATCCAAGAACATCAACTGGAGCATTCATAACTTTGGAGCCCTCGGCAGGCCCTACAGATGGGTACAGAGAAAAGCCTTGTTTCCCAGGGACTGAGGAGGTTGCTCCAACAACCACAAGGTTTCAGATGTGCTTTCCCTCGTTCCCCTCACTGTGGCACCGCAGGAACACACAGGTGGCTTTGCAAGGCCTCTGAACTGGAAGGGCAGAGGAGGCTGGGTGAGAGGAAATCAGCTTTCTGCACAGGAGCTTCTATGGCACGTCATGGTCCTGAGCAGGGTCAGCAGAACTGCTCACAAAAATACAGGTCATGGCATGAAGGCAACACATCCTGACTCGTGTTTTGGGGTTTGCAGACAGCTGACACTCCCCAAAGCCACTGCAGTTCTAAGAACTGTGATACAACCTAGTTCTAAGGACTGGAACCTCCATGCAACATTCACCACCAGATTTATCAAGGTGCAACGGCAGCAACAACACTAATCCACACTTTTAATTTAATCTATGATTAGTTCATACTCTTTGCAGGGTTCAACCAGGAGATGAATGGGAAATATCTACTGCCTGAAGTGCTGAAAGAAACTCATTTGCTGAGGACACTGAGCAACACCACCCGGAGCTGAGCTGCCATCGACTTTGGTGTGCGACCCACTTCTCACAAGAACCACAGCTCACCTGCTTCACAGAAAATCCTGTGTCAGCATTGATTGTTCTTTCAGTCTATAAGTTAATTCTCAATCTAATGAGCTTCACAGCTGGCACTCACCAGCAGCTGCTCTTCTCCCCTCAGCAGCTGGCAGACCAAAGGTATCCTGTGGTAATTCCCCTCCACGTTAGAGGCCCCCGGCGCTGCTGAGGGGTGAATTTGTTTTCATCGGGAGCTGTTGGGGCAGCTCTTGTGGCACAAGAACTGTCTTGTGTGCCATCATCTTAACAACTGCTTTGGTGGGTAACGCAGCCCTAAAACAGAATAAAATACAGGGCAGGAGCAGCCAGCATTCTGAACTGCCTGCCAAGGTGGGCCTTCATCCTCCTCGTGCCTTCAAGGCACTGCAGTGGAATAAATTCCTGAAATTTGAGCTTGTTCAATGCTGCAAAGCGCATCAGTCAAACTTTTTTGGTTTCTTCCTTCCCTTACAGCAGGAAGATAATAGTACCAGCTAGAGAAACTGCACAGCAGTGTTGGAAGGATTAATTAGCTAATATTTCTAGTCTTAAGCATGCAGAACATCACAGATGCATAGTGTAATTACTGTTATTAGGTGAGTGATTTCTTTGACTTGTTGGGAGAACACACATTTTATCTGTCATCTTTTCATGGCACATACGTCTGCCACCAGATATCCTCAGCTAAAAAGAAACCTGAACATCATGGCCTAAACTATCCATGATGTTGGGGTTTTTTTGAGGAAAGTGTGTTAATTTTTTTTCAAGCATCTATTATTTCTCATTAGCAATAAGGGATAGAAATTGTGCTGATAGCCATGAGGCCTTAAAGCTGGCCACACATGAAGGCTGACACAGAAGCTGCTGACCTACTTGCAAAGTGCAGTATCCTCCTAAAAACCACGCTGGGTCTGCTTTCCCTGACTTCCAGCAATGTCCAGAAAGGCTTGAGCTGCTGAGCAAACCCGCTCTAGAGCTATCAATGGGATAAAGTTCTCTTCCTTAGGTAGTCCTGATGGGGCTGGGATCAGTCAGGGCACTGGAGATTGCAGGTACTGTACAATCAAAAGTAAGATAAGCCAAACTACAAGAAAGGGGATGAGAATTCAGCTTTTTGTGGAAATTCTGGAGGAAAACTTTGGCACACAGGAGCCTAGAGGAGTGGGATAGAACTGGAAGCTGGACTTGCGTGCATGTGTCAAGGGTGATGCTAATCCAATGTTAGCAACTTCATACTGCAAGTAACAGATGATACCGGGATGTTGATATTCTCTCTCTCAAGCATAAAAATCAGTGCTTTTCATGGAAATTTAGGTCAGCACACAACCACAGTTACAAGCTTGATGAACACGTTAAGGAACAGTTTAAAGCAATGCTAAACCAAACAGCTGAAGAAATACAGGGTGTAGAGATGTCATCAAAGGGCACAGGAAATTCATTCTCTGGGAGATTTGCAGTGCCATGAATCCTTGGTGTTCTGTAGGAAAAGAATAGGAACAGACAGAATCGCAGGATGGCTCAGGCTGCAGGGAGCCCAGTGGGCACCCGGTGGCACCTCCCTGCTCCAGCAGGGCCATCCCAGAGCCCAGGGCACAGCACTGTGTGCACCCAGCTCTGGAACAGCCCCAGGGAGGAGACCCCCCAGGCTCTGTGCACAATCTGTTCAGGGCTGGGCCCTGCCCAGGGCAGAAGTTGTGCCTCCTGTGCAGGGGAATTGCCGGGCTCAGGCCCTGCCCGTGGCTCTGGGGCCATTGCTGGGCCCCCGGAGCAGAGCCCGGGCCCTGCTCGGAGCCCTCCCTGCAGCCAGGGACAGCCAGGCCTGAGGGCCCCTCTCAGCTGGGGCTCCTCTCGAGCCTGAGCAGCCCCAGCTCCCTCAGCCTTTCCTGGGCACCGAGATGCTCCAGGCCCTCGCTCAGCTCCGCAGCCTCCGCCGGCCCCGCTCCAGGAGCTCCCTGGCCCTGCTGTGCTGAGGAGCCCCGAGCTGGGCACGGCACTCCAGAGGTGCCTCCAGGGCTGCCCAGAGGGGCAGGATCCCTCCCTGCCCTGCTGGGAATGCTCTTCCTGCTGCCCCCGGGATCCCACTGGCCTCCTTGGCCCCAGGACACTCTGCTGGCTCAGGGACAGCTCGGTGTCCCCCAGGAACTACTCAAAGCAACACAACAGCTCCAGGCACTCATCCACTGAAACTGGGCTTGGGTTCCTACATTACTTATAGTCCAACTCAACAAACAGCTCTGAGGTTGAAGGACTCAGGGAATTCCAAGGAACATCACCTGGCAGACCTTTGTTTCCCAGGGACACACACACCAGCCTGGGTCACATGGAATTCTCTTGCAGGCTCACAGACAATGTCTCTGGCAGCAGCCAGCTGGGATCGTTTAAATCCACTTTAAGGATAACACCGCCAGACAAAGCAGGAAAGCACAGCAGTGTTCTCCCAGCTTCCTGCTTTTCCCAATCTGCCAGCCCCAGAGGGCTGCTCCCAGAGCTGATCAGTCACAGCTCCAATTCCACCTCTGCATGATTAGCCAGCATTAGCAAAGCCAAATCAATGGCTTGATTGCAGATTTGCCAAACAGAAGGGCAATGTGCATGCATTAGAATGATGAGGCAATTTGCAACTTCATTACCTCCTTCAGAGACACGTGAGCTTTTACCCTAAAAGTGGCACACGGATTTTAAATCATGCTGAACCCTAGAGCTGCCCTGGTTTTCCCCACAGGAGCCTAGAGGTTTAACAGCTGACATGCTGAGGCCAAGCCTGTGCCAGCCCCTACGACAGCCTTGATAAAAGAGAAAAAGTCATCAACAGTCCCTTCTGAAGGGAGCAGAAGGCCCCACCTGCAGGTCAGACCATCCTTAGGGAAGCCTCCTGCCTCCACTTGGGGTGAAGATGAGAAGAGAAAGGTTCCTACTCCAGTACAGCCCTCAGATTATTATCCATGATTGACTTTTCAGGGAGGCAGCAATGAAGTTGCAACCAGAGGTCTGAGGGCAACCCAGAGACTTCAGAGCCTTGGAATGACTATTAAGGGATTGGGAGCAGAAGCAGTGCTCTCGTCTGTCATTCCAGTTCCAGGAAGAGCAGACTGACACCTGTCTGTGAGCTTGGTGTCACCCGCAGAATTTGGGGGTCTTTGATCAGAGGTTGCTTTACACAAAACCAGTTCAGGCTTGAGCCCCTCCCGGCCAGAGAGCCCTGGAGGGGCTGGAGCGTGTCCAGGGCAGGGAACGGAGCTGGGAAGGGGCTGGAGCCCCAGGAGCGGCTGAGGGAGCTGGGAAAGGGGCTCAGCCTGGAGCAAAGGAGGCTCAGGGGGGACCTTGTGGCTCTGCACAACTCCCTGACAGGAGGGGGCAGCCGGGGGGGGTCGGGCTCTGCTCCCAGGGAACAGGGACAGGACAAGGGGAAACGGCCTCAGGCTGGGCCAGGGGAGGCTCAGGTTGGACAGCAGCAGGAATTTCTGCATGGAAAGGGTGCTCAGGCCTTGGCAGGGGCTGCCCAGGGAGGTGGTGGAGGCACCATTCCTGGAAGGATTTAGAAGACATATAAATGTGGCACTTGGGGACATGGGTTAGTGGTGGGCTTGGCAATGTTGGCTTAAGAGTTGGACTTCATGGTCTTAAATGTTCTTTCTGACCTAAATGATTCTCCCAGGGTAAAAGGGCAGCAGTCACTCACTGCAGTGAGAAATCGGGTGTGCCAGAGTCTCCTTGATGGCCAGCAAACAAAAACACAGGCAGGAGAGATGGTCATCCCAAGAAACAGCCCCTTAGGAATCCTATCCTCACTCACAGCTGAATGACTCCTGTTGCGGTGTGTGATGCAGGATTTTCTATAAAAATTCATGACATTGACTGGGTGGATTTCCCCGCCCATAACAGTGACCCAGGGGAAGGTCCAGAGGGCAGGCAAGAGGATGGGTCTCCCCCCTAGGGCTACGCCCTTAGGCTGTCAATCCTGCCTTACACACTGCCTCCTTCTAGAAGGCTCCAGGCACCCTGTTTCCCCATTGGTTTTCTGCCTCATGTATATGCAAGTTCCTGTTTACTATGTAATTGTTATCCAGAATGTTCCTTACAGTTACTTCCCCCATTGGCCTGTTTGAATTGATCCCTCCTCTGTTTTCCATCGATTGGTTGTATGTCGCCCCTCTTCAATTTGTGATTGGTTTGCTCCTTCTCCCCGCCCTTCCTCAGTTCCTGTATAAAATGCCCTGACACTCTTGCTCCAGTCTCCTCTTGGCACTCCTTTGTGGCTCCGTGTTCTCCCCGTTGCCCCGGTGCGGAGGAGTAAAGCTTGGATTTGTCGCCAACTGGAGTCTCTCTCCTCTTTTACCCTCGCCGCGCTGCAATTGCCATCGACTGCTGTGAGCTGTCTGAGAGCAGGAGGATTCAGGCGCGCTCCTAACTATCACTGCTGCCCCTTGGCTACCGGGCAGCCAGGCGGTCACTGCGGCAGACTCCGTGGAAGCAAACTGCACAGCTACGGAGACACCAGCATTTTCAGCTAAAGCGCTGAAGTTTTGGGAAACTAAAAGCAGTTTTCGCAGACAGAAAATTATTATTCTTACTCAGCACTTGCGAGGTGAAAATGAGCAGTTACGTTCTGCTCCAGCCACTGCACGGTTGTTTAGAAGAAACCTCTGGCTTTTACTTTATGTAAAATCCATGTCAGAGTTGAGACAAGACTGGAATCAGCCTGCAGTTTGAGCAGCAACCTGCATTTTACTCAACCACTGTGCTTACATTTTTAATGACAGCTCTCCTGTGCATCCTCCTTAAACTGTTGTTCCACAAAAGCCAGGGAAATTCCGGATGTGCCATATAAATGGAGCGGACCCATCGCTACGTGTCACCGTGAAAATTCAGATTGTCTGCTGTGAAAGTAGCTAAAATTACAGCTTTAACACCTAATGCAAAATAAAAACATTCATCTAGTTTAAATAATTTAACGGGGAGAAAACCAAGCACTTTCCCACATCTAAAACAACTTGCAAATACCACAGCGGTGAACTACAACCTCTTTATAGAGTCTCATCTAAAAGCAAAACTAAGAATACAAAGCATGCCTGAGCAGGGAGTGCCCTGCATTTAAACACCTGCCTATGTATTGCTGAGGAATAACTTACTTAGAGAAAAAATATAAAATCCAGAAAACCATCTTAAACCCCAGAAGAATATGTGTTACCCAAGTTCTCCTACCCCAGCTCATTGATGCCTGCCTGTAAAAAAAAAGATTGTAACCCAGCTTGTTGCAATTAGGTATCATTATCCTGTTCTATTTTATGATTTTCTTTATTAATGAACTGATTTCAGATATCGATAATTACAGTGCCTGCAGATTTTAACAAAAAGCTCCACAATAAAACAATAATTCAATAATTCAAGGCCACAAACCCAGACCAAAATCCCTCTCTTAGGCATAAATCACCAATTAAGTACCAAGAGGAAGATTTGAATACAACTTTACAGTAATTGTTTTCAAATTGGCAATAGAAGGAAGCAGCAACTCAAACTCCAATACTTTGGTGCTTGTTTGAAAAATTAAGAAAACAGCTGATGCAACTGATGCTTTTCGTCTGTTTGACAGCTTAAAAATCAAGTAAACACACATGAAAGGTCTGTGGTTTGCAACTGCACTTAATCCCAGCACAGAGCAGGGTGAACACATCTGCACAACTTCTATGCCACACAGGATTTACTCAGCCAAGATATCGATAATTCAAGGCCAGGTCACGCTGTATCACACACTGGCATCAGCTCCTCTTGTGTTACCCCATTTCTCTGTGTCTTCCGAAAATTCAGACCCACAAGTTCTGTCTCTGCCAACTGCTACAGTCAAGCAGATGTTACAAGCAGGCCCTGAGAACACGCAGAGAAGTTGTTATTATCTGTTACCGCAGTATGAAATGGGCTCCCTAAAATGTATCCACGTTACTTAAGGTTATTGGAAGAATTAGGCTCTTAGTGCTGTCGATGTGGAAGCAAACAAGAAACAAAGCAGCCCGATAAGATTAAATACGTGCTTGCATTGATTTTATTTTTGTGTGTTTTTGAAACACTGGTAGGACCTCAGGAGGCAGACGGCTGTCTCAGGTACTGGCTGGAACATCTGCAGGAGCAGGAGGAAGGTCACCACTGTCTGTGATGCCATGATGATTTTTTGTTTTTCTTTTATACCCCCTTTTATACACTCTTTTATATAGCTTTATGTATTCCTTGTGCCTTTAGCTTACATAGTTATAATTCTTTAAGTTAGATAACTCCTCTCAGACCCAGTATTTCATTAAGTTTAGAGACCAAACATTCTAAAAGCCCAAAGAAACCAAGGTCCTCTCCAGAACACATTCTGTAAACAAAGCCAGGCCCATCCAGGGGGAGGCTCCCTTGGGTGGGGGGTCTCACCTGAGTCCCTCATTGGGGAACCTCTGATAGATACGCTAATTTTTGGAAGGCACATAATTGTACACTCATCACATTGTGAGTGGCCATTTTCTTCGGTGGGGACATCGGGGTGCATTTCGATGTGCATTTCATCACACCTAAGGATCCTTAAATAAATACCGAGGTAAAAACCCTTTTCTCCTCCTAACTGTGTGCAGCTCTCTTAATTTTAAGACCAGGAAAAGGCATCATCTGTGGCACAAGTGTGTAACTGCTGAGGCAAATCAGCCCTAGAGGAGCACCTCTGTACACATGAGGTGTACAGAGTCAGATTTCCAGTTCCAGTTTGATTAACACTGCAAATTTTGCACATTATGGTGGTGAATTACTACTGTCATAACTTTGGGGCAGGTTCTAGACAGGCATTACAGACAGGCTGAGCTGAAATCTAAATTGCCAGGCAGAGCAGGGATGCTCCTTCAAGGTTGGGTTTTAGAAGAAAATTTGAAGAGGTATTCAATCAAATACTAAGTCAATAAATAAAGTTATAACCATAGGAAAAGAACCCCAATGTAAGCAAGGAAAATCTAAGAGTTCTCTTGTGCCATGTTATGTACAAAATAATCATTTAGAAGACGTTCAGGGTTCATTTTTGGGCTTTTTCCCTTCCTGTGGAATTAGAGGTGTTTATGAACACCTTCAGTTATGTGGCTTTATTCAGCTGTAGCAGCACTGGTTGGAAGGGACATCTCCAAACCAACCTCCACCACAGCAGCACCAAACTGGGTCAGTTTTCCCCTTTTTCGGGACAAGCCCCTTTCCCTTGGCTCTGCCTGAACCAGTCACTCTTGAACTGGGACAGCCTCTGGTTTGTGCCTCCTGGCACAAGACAGAGAGCAAAGCATCAAACACCAATTTGCTTTTCCTGCTGTGGTGAGTGAAAGCTTCAATGAATTGCAGCCACCACATCTTTGACCTGATAAAGCACCTGCTTCCAAAAATACCCCTTGTGTCTCATATTTAAGGTTTCCCTTTGCTGAAAGCTGTTTAGGAATGGCCTGTGATTGGTTTTGAATAACACAAAGTAATGTTTATTGCTTTCAATACTTAAAAGGCAATAAATTACTATTTCCTAAATAAAAACAGCCAGTGACCATGTCTAATAAATTTACTGAGGCTGAACATTTCCATTTGTCACAGGTGATGTGACGGAAGCATTCTGATACATTTTTCAGATACACATACAGGAATTCGAGTGAGGCATTATTAGTGCTGATCGCCCAATTAAAAAATGAATTAAAATAAACCAAAACGGTTTTTTTCCAGAGTCCCAGAGATCTTCCTAATTCCATACATGGAAAGCAGTAGAATGGGACAGGCTGATGGATTTAACAAAGCCTGATTTTTTAATGGCCTGACAAGTAAGTGCAGTCAAGGAGCAGTTAGATAACGTGTACTTGATATCAACCAGAGGAGTCCTAAAATATTTCTCTTTCCAAGTGGTAGTCAATGGCTTATTAAAGAAACAGACCCATCTAGTGGTAACACTGCTCTTATGCTAATGCCTGTGGGAGGCACGAGCAGGGAGGAGTGGGGATCAATGAATTACACCACCAGAAAGAGCAGTGGCAATCAAAGCTTCGCTCCAAGTCACGGAGGGAGAACTTTTCCTTGAGTGAACGTGCTGAACGAGCCTTTTCAAATAATTTGGTTTACAAAATATTAGCACTTATCTTCAGAAAAGACCAAGCCTCACCACTCAAACCTGTCAGTCAGGATCAATGTCAGCCCACGGCAGGGAAAGCTCAAATGCACCAGGAAAGGATACTGCTGGAATACTCTCCAGAAGCCATCATTTGAGTTTGAAATATCCTAAACTACTTCAAAAAATTGTTTTTATAATGTAATGACTTCGAGTACATCTGTGCCTAAACAACCCTCTGTGTTGAGCAACAGAGTGTTCTGCTCATTTGATCTGGTGTCATTGCATGTGACAATTCTGAGTGGGAATGGTCCCAGGGGATGAGAGGGAAAAAAACCCCACAATTTGCCAAAATCTGAAAGCCATGCAATTTTAGGCTTGTCAGAGCATCCCTAGCAAAAAGTGCTAGAAAAGCTAATAAGGGCTCATCTAATAATGAATTGAAAATGACAGTAAAATTAGCATCACTGGTCACGATTTCACGGTAAATAGATCTTGTCAAAATAAATCATTGTGCTGTTTTTCAGTGGGAATCTCAGGCTTGGGCGCTTGGTGCCTCAGGCCATCTTGATTAGAAAACAAAAGCACTGCCACGAGATAATGAATGGACTAAAAGCTGTGATGGACTTCAACAGGCAGCTGGAAAGGAAGACAAAAATGCACATGTTGCTCCAGGGAATGTTTCCCACCTTGTTCTAAATCCTCCTCTGCCCACAGCTCTGCCAAGGCAGTAGAGAAAACTCAAAATGATCAAAGGCAGCAAACAAAGTAGACAGCAATGCTCACACATGGACAGCTAGAAAGAAAAGAGGGCCCTGGCCTCACGTGGAATGGCGGCCAGTTCCCAAATTTAACTCAATCCTGAAACCCCTACAGATACACGAACCAGAGGGTGAAAAAGAATTGGGAAGAAACAGGGATGGGAGAGGTGCAAACGGGGCAGCAAAGGGAGCAGCCAGCAGTGGTTGCAACATGGGAATTGCTAGGAGCAAGCACTTCCTTGGCCTGAGGGAGAGAAGAATCAAAGGAAAGGGAAGCAGCAGCAAATCCAGGTCTCCATACACGACCTTTTCTCCCCTGGATCTCCACCATGGTGCACGGGTCTGCCTCTCAGCCAGCACAGAACTGCCTTTTCCTGCCTTGCAAAGAAAGCAAGGATGTGTGGGTCATTTCTCAGACAGCAAAATCTTCCAAGGAGGATTTCAGAGCAATCCTGACAGCATGGCAGGAAAAGGACTTCTCCACATTTGTAATCTCTGAACCACAATTTTTTCCCTTGTCCTCAGAGTCTGTCGGCCCTGGGCTTGGGCAGTCTGGCAGTGGTGAAGGACAAGCCCTCTGCTATCCCCAAGGTCTCTGAGAAACTCATTTCCACTGAAAACAGCCCTGCTCTTCCATCGTGCTCCATGAACATTATGAGTCACCACTTCACTGTTCTTCACTGGTCTAACAGGGTTTAGTCATGTCTCAGATATAGAAAATGGCCAGAACCCAGAGCCCTCCACAAAGGAAGGATGTGGAGCTGCTGGAGTGAATCCAGAGGAGGCCACGGAGCTGCTCCCAGGGCTGGAGCCCCTCTGCTCTGGAGCCAGGCTGGGAGAGCTGGGGGTGCTCACCTGGAGAAGAGAAGGCTCCAGGGAGAGCTCAGAGCCCCTTCCAGGGCCTAAAGGGGCTCCAGGAGAGCTGGAGAGGGGCTGGGGACAAGGGATGGAGGGACAGGACAAGGGAGAACAGCTTCAAACTGACTGAGGGCAGGATTAGATGGAAGGATTAGAAGGAATTCTTGGCTCTGAGAGTGGGGAGGCCCTGGCACAGGGTGCCCAGAGCAGCTGTGGCTGCCCCTGGATCCTTGGAAGTGTCCAAGGCCAGGTTGAACAGGGCTTGGAGCAGCCTGGGATAGTGGAGGGTGTCCCTGCCCATGGCAGGGGTTGGAATGGAATGGGTTTTAAGGTCCCTTCAACCCAAACCATTCCACTTTTAGGCATCCCCTTGGCTGGGGATGTGAATGGCCTCACAGCAGCTGCATTCCAGGTGAGCAGCATCCCCACTCCTGCCTGGTGCTGTAATTCCTTGAACCCCAGCCCAGACAACACCTCCCTCCCACAGCCCACAAGGCCCTGTTGTGGTACTTGACAGAGCAGGAAACCTTTTGGAGAGGGAGCTGCCTCGTGACTGAGTTGTCACAGATAAATCTAAACACACTCATTCAAATGCAGCCAGCACCCCCATGTCCGTGTGTCCCCACTGGTGGCAGGGACACAATTCCCAGCTCTCCCCTCCCAATTCAGCCAGGCATGGAGCAGGATTTTGTCTTTGCTTCAAGGCTCCCCTTCCTGCCCACACGTTTAGTTACTCCTTTGATTTGCTGTGATGAGCGCAGGAAGTGCAAGATCTAAGGACTAAATCACAACCAACAACCTGGTCCCCAGCTCAAGGACTCTGCATCCTGCACCTTTTGGTGTGAAGTTACAGCTTTAATTACTGCAGGGAACCACAGCCCCAGTCAGCTGGGATTTTGCTTTAGAAGATTAGGCTGCTCCTAGAGAGCTTCTCCCCAGGCAAAGGCAGCAGTAAGGAAGTCAGTCCCAACCCCAGGGCACTCTTGTGGTCCCTGTGACTGTCTAAAAGGAATAGAAAAAGCCTCGAGGAAAGTCATTTGAGAGTAGTAAGAGAAAGGTGCCTGTGAAACCTTATCTGACAAATAATTTGTCTGCTATAGAAATATTCCAGTGGAGTCCTGGAGATAAATTAAGTCCTCAAATGATGCACAAAGGAAAATAAAAATGAAATTGAGGAATTGAAAGTAGAACAAGTATTGCAATCATACGTTTTAGCAAAGACCGCTGAACTCTGCTGCCAAAACTACTGTTTCTACTGGTTTTCCTCTCAGTTACAGTGGTGCTAGGGTACCACTGGGGTCAGCAGGGCCGAGTTATTTATTCCTACAGAGGTAATTCCCACTATGCAAAACAGGGGCTAGAATCCCAATGCCATGGCAGTTTTTTAAATAACTAATTCGAGACTGAACTTCCAAACTTGTACCAGAGCATCTGAGCATTCAAATCTCGACTTTTTTTTTTGTTATGCAGTGTTTGTTCCACTTTAATTTTTAAGCATCTTTTCTAGGAATACCCCTGGGCAAGTGGCCAGTACTTTTATATTTACATGTCATTTTTCTGTGCCAAGGGATACAACAACTGTGGAGAGGTGAACTAGCCCATTACACCCATCAAGGATCAAACTTAAACCACTTTAGATATAATAAGACTACTAAAATTTCTTCAAAAACCCCACCTTTTTAGTGCAGACCTTTAGTATTTCAGAGAAAACTGGACTTATTTCTTTCATGCACTTCACCTGAAATAGAACCAGCAGAGAAAGAAATTAAGAAAAAGGACCACAGAAGTGACTCTAACTCATGATGATAACACCGCAAACTTTCTCATACCTGCAATTATGCACAATAGAGCCAAATGAAAAACGGATTGAACATGGCTGTACGTGGTGCTGCACTGGGGCACTTGCACAGCTTTGGAAGGAAACTGATGGGGCTGATTAAATTAAATCCAAAGCTGAAGCACTTCAATGACAATAAAGGAAAAAGCAGCCTGATAATTCAGCGTGAGAACAACTGAGCTGCTGAAGGGAACCGCTGAGCTGCGAAGGGATTGGCATAAGCTGGTGCAGAGCACTGCTGGCTCAGTCACCTCCTGCTCCAGGAGTGTGGAAGCACATTTGCTGTCTCACTGTGGCCATTCCCCTGCACAGCACCCGAGTGGCTCTGGTGCTGACGCTGCCCTAAGTGCCCAGGTTTGGGAAATTCAGGGCAGGAAAGCAACAGCACGAGCATGACAAAGGCCATCCTTTGGCACAGCTGCTGCTGACATGGGAAATCAGCAGGATGGTAACAAACTGTGGCAGGCACAGGCCCTCCCAACACACTGTCCCTGGGATGGGGTTCTCGGGCACATCCGACCTTCACGCTCGAGCACAGCACAGAGCAGAGCGTGTTGGCTGCCAAAACACAGCTGCTCCTCACAGGTGAGGGAACAGGAGGGCTTGAGAGCTGGGGAACTACAGTTGGTGCTGTAGAAATTTCGTGTATTAGAAAGAAATTGCTCCCTAGGAGGGTGCCCAGAGCAGCTGTGGCTGCACCTGCATCCCTGGCAGTGCCCAAGGCCAGGCTGGATGGGCTTGGAGCAGCCTGGGACAGTGGAATGTGTCACTGTCCAGGGCAGGGGGTGGGACTGGATGAATTTTAAGGTCCCTTCCAATCCAAACCATTCCATCATTCCACGATATCTGTACAAATACACACAGGTGTTTGTTTCCACACACACAGCAAGCCACGTGCACCACAGGCACTGGGAAGAGCTGCTTCCAGTTGTTCCTTCTGTTTTCCTTTTGCCTATACAGCAACAGCTGCTGTGCTTCTGGATTCAAAAATTATATTTTGATGTGCATGGAGGGTTGCTTCACAACATCTGAGAACTCAAGTCACAAGGGTAACAGCGTAGCAGATGGCAAGTTTTGGGGTTTGGGTTTTTGTTGGGTCTTTTCAAACATACTGATCAATTGTTACAAAGCAATCTCTGATTTATAGCAACCTGAAAACCACTAAATTCGATATTTCTCTGAGCTCTGCAGGCACACTCGACAAGCAGAAATCAGGCCCCGTGTTGTTCCTGTAGCTGAGCAAAGGGATCACTGATTACACTCTGTGCTTCCCTACAGCAGGATGATGAAGAGATGGCACTGATGTGCAGAGAACCGTTTCCTCCCTCTGCTATTGAGCTGATATCCATATCTGATACGAATTCTGGGGGCAGCAAGGTGTGCGTGCAGCTGTGAGGAATTCTGCTGTGAAAGCAAATGGCATCCTTTAAGAAACAGATAATGAATTAGTGCAGCATCTTCTTGATTTTGCCTTGAGCCTGTTGCCAGCTCCAGCACCTGCCCCTCCATGGCCACCCCTAGGAACTCCTGGAAGCATCAGCTGGAGAGAGCAGAGCATCAAGGAGCTTTAATTAAAGCACATGTGCCTTCACTTGTTCTGCTGCAGCTCCAGCTCTGCCAGGGCCATTATATCAGTGCTTATTTATTGCCATTTGATCTCTGAAAGAAAGATTAAATGGGCTGGGATTTAATCACCATCCTCAGGATTTAATGACGCTCAGCAGAAAAGCCGAACCGAAAAGGTGCTTGGGAATGCTGAGAAGAAATGTTGTCATGTAGCTCAGGTATTTCTTTTAGTCCTACTTAACTTCACCTAAGCACAAAACAAGATTTCACTTTGCCTGGAAGATTCATAGGCACACAGGGCCTCGAGAGGCATTACTTCAGGATTCTTAATTTTGAAGAGATTTCCAGAAAGCTTCTTGAGAGAGCACACACTTGTGTACACAGAGACGGTGTAAGTTGCGTCTGTCAGAGCAGGGGTGACTTGCAAGCAGAGATTCAGTATATTCCTCCCAAAGAAGATTGTGTTCTCCTCCCCCCCGCTTTTCCTTTTTGCTCCTGTGAGCCAGGAGGAAAAAAATCTGCCATCCCTGTTCACTCTTGGATTTGCCTCTAGTGAGAAGAATCCCCAGGGAAGAGCAGCTCTTAATTCCCAACCCCTTCAGGTGAGAATTCCTGTCCTCACAGTCCCCCCGAGGCTCAGACTTTTGCACTGCACCGGGATCAAGCTTTACCCTAAAAAAGGGAGGTGTCATGCCAGGGAAAGCATCTCCCATCAGGATCACATCCTGGTTTTAGCAGCTCCTCTGCCCTCGTTGAGCTGATTTGCCCAGCTCTGAGTCCATACAGATCTACACTGTGTCCACTGAATCCACCTTCCTTCCCTTCTTTTCCGGGCTAAACAAAGGATAATGCAGCAGTGTAAAAAGTGGGTCACAGGGACAATAGGGAGGAAGAACAACAAACACCACAGCACCATTTCTTTTCATCTTTTCAAAACAAAACAAAAAGTTTAAAACCATTCAAGGACAAAACAATACTCTTCACTCAGTATGGAAAAAAAAACCGTTTTGCCATCTCCAAGCTACAAGGCTGAAGTTCTCCTTCAGAACTACTCAGACAAACTTGCTCTCTCCATCACCTGCTGCTGCTAACTTCATTAAAATACAGCTCCTTTGGAATTTAGGAGTACAAGAATTTCGACGTGCACTAGAAATTAGAATTAATACATCCAAAGTATCCTTCACTTGATATTTACCAATACCTGTCACTTATTCTGCTTTGCTAGATTTCCTACTGAGAGCATGTTCAACAGTGCTTTGGTACCCCTTGCTTACCTCTTGTGTATTTTTTGTGTGTGGTTGGGGATTTTGTGTGGTTTTGGGGTTTTTTTAATGAGAATTTGTTCAATAAATAAATAAAAATGGAGCCTTTAAAGTTGCCATTAGTGAACCCTGAGCATCCAAACAGATGGAGCAGTAATGTCTGCAGCCACCTAAATCCAGGGTTAAACTGTACTTCCTTACACCCTCATCTAAGTTAAATAACAAAGTATTAATATCAGAGCTTTGAGCTGTAATACACTCTGGTCTTGCATTTTTCTCTAAGCAAAACTCCTGCTGATCATCTTTTGGATCTACATGATGTAGATCTTTCCATGAAAAACTTTAAGAACAAACTTTGAGCCTTGGTCTGCTCAAGCATCCTTAAAACACCAGCACCACCCACACTGATCAGCCTAAACACTTAAAAGAAATCCCACAATGTCCTAAAGAAATTTTTTAAGTAACCATTCTGCCTCTTGCACCTCAAGAAACACCATCTCATCTTTGCTGCAGGAGGTTAAATGTACAGGAAGGCCAGATCCCACTCAGAAAATGGGAAACACTCTGGAGGTCACTGGGAACAAAACTCACAACAGCCACAAATATTTATGTATCGAGATTTCCAGGAGGGAACGAGTGATTTGGATGTCAGCGTCTTCAGAAAGTCGCTTCTTTTCACTGCCCACACTGGGGATAAGCCACAATTACAAGTCCCTGCTGAAACTTTCACACTCTAATTTCCCTGATGGTAAAAACCCCTGGCCGAAGAGAAAACCTGGGACATGAGGACTGTTTGACTCTAATCCATCCGAACAAACTGCTCTGTATGAAACTTGAAATGTTTTTCACAACACCACTACAAGCATGTGGCATTTCCCAGCTCTTCCAAGAAACAAGGCAGTGCACCCCACAGTCGTCCAAAGGATATTAGTCCACCTCACACACAGGGGTAAGGAAGTGAAGAACCCAAGGGCATGAATAAAGTCGAGATTATTCTTCACTCTTCCCTTCCACTTCCTCTCCCCGAAAGGTTGAGACTCTTAGAGGAGACTGAAAGAAGCAGAACATTCTCCCCATCTCGAACACATAAAAGTCACCCCAAAAGTGAGCACACCTTCCCCAAGAGAGCAAAATCTTCTACCTCTCTGCTCCCAAGGACAAGGAGAGGCTGGGAGGGACCCACAGCTTCTGAAGACACAGAAAACACAACAAAGGCACCTCGCAAAAAGAGGCCAACCCCCAGACAACTCTTTGCATTTTTTTCCACAAGAACTCCAGTGGAAACCATTCAGGGAAAGGAAAGTCTGCAAGTTTCTGCTCCAGGGACAGCTGAAGAAAGGACCACCAAACGCCAGCGAGCACCCTGTCAGGGATTATTTATCACCTTGGACTTGCCTGAGAGCATCTGTCAATCTCTCAGCAGCCTTCATCCCTCACAAAGGGACTTTCACATCCCTCCAGCACAAAGTCATCACTGGGTCTTCCTGCCCTGTCATCCCTTCAGGCCTCCTGCTGCCTCTCCTTCCAAATTTTGCATTCCAAAGGGAAGCTGACAGCCCTGACATCAGTCTGAAAACGGGATGTTAGCTCAGCACTGGGAACTGCACACAGGGGTTGGGGTAAAGCTTCCCTCTGTCCCGAAAGATGATCTGCTGGAAAGGCTGCACGTGGCATCCTCCAACTTAAAAAAGGAAATTCTTACCTGTTGTTTTCTGTGACCTTTGCAGGATAACACCACAGAAAATAGATGGGATATGTGACTTCATCTTTACTTATGCATCAGAAGGTTAAAAAAACCCCCAAACATTAACATGATGTCTGCTGGTCAGAGAAGGGGGGATTCAAAACATCAGCCCACTTCCAAAACCAAAAAAATCCACTAGAAACAACAAAATAAAACAACAACAACCAAAAATACCCCTAAAAATCCCCGCCAAAAACCCCTCCCAAAAATCAAAACCCAGCACCACACAAAAGCTAGAAAGCCATGCAGGTCCTCACTTCTCTCCCAAAAAAAGACAGTTTGTACATTATCCTGCCTGCTCTAAGATTACATGAAATTCTTAATTCTGAAAACTAAAAAATACCAAACCAAACCCATCTCTCTATTCCTTATAAAAGCTGATAACTTCTCACAGTGTATTAATAAGTCTGGTGCTCTGGTAGCTGATCCAGAGGTTCAAAAAGAGGTTTATGACTCATTTATTTTTATTCCCTGTGGTCAAGAACAGAGACCACATCAATGACAAATTAAATGGCCTGACCAACAAACTCCTGGGTGCCAAGTGCAAGAGAGCACGCAGACCAGACAAAAGATCCAGTTCTGTCATGTCAGGGAAAGAATCCCACCAGGGCTCAAAGCCCAGGAGTGGAGACCACCATCACAGATGGAAAAGTCCAGGATCAAAGCTGTAAGAGGGGGAAAAATAATAGAAGTATCTCAAACTCCTGGATCAGGACCTGTGATCTGGTTTGGCATAGACAAATATTTATTGAGGTTCAGTCAACAAGAAAAGCTCTTTAGATAATTATGTACCTATTGAGAGAGTTGGTTGTTTCGGAACAAAAAAAACCAACCCCAAATCACCCAAAGCATGGTCCATTAAGTTGCCAATGAAAACCAACCCAAAGGTTTGGGGAATTTCTTTTCGTTGTTTTACCATTTTATTTGGGAAAGCAGCTGGAAAAATTCTGTAGGATCTCCTCTGCCTGTGTCCTTGGCTCAGAGTTCCCACCAAAAAACCCCATTAATTAAGAGAGGAAACACAGGCCAGTGCCACAAGAAATAAAATAAAATAAATACATTAGAACTAGAGTAGGAGGTAGCAGATATAAGAAGCCAGAGCTGGCACTGCTCCTTCACCACACACTTTTTATTTGTTTGTCCTGATTACAGGCGGTTTCCTTCTCTCTTGAACTACTGCAATTTGTCTAATTTGTTCCAGGAGTAAATGGAAGAAATAATGAATGTCAAATACTCAAGTTTGTAAGAAGCCAAATGTTCTCCTTTAAAAACAAAAAGAAAAAGAAAGGAATGACATTTTTAAGGAGAGCATAAACACAAGATGGTCATTTTCATATGGCTGGGCCAAGGCAATTACACGGAAGAAAATGGTACTTAAATGAAATAGCAGAATGTAAAGCACTTCATTGTTTTCTCTCATTTTCTTCATCTCCTGGCACTTGAAACCCAAAAGTGTCATGCTCCATTAACAATCCTGGTGTTCAGCTGGAGGGAGAGCCTTTATTTTGGCAAGCCAGCATGAACAACCTAAGCAGCACTCAACAGAACCACACCAACACACGCGAAAAGAGCATTTTCTTTATTTCCCTGTCCTCCTTCCCATTGTGATTTCATTGATTTGCTTACTGAATTCACTAAGATTAAATATCCACGCACTCAGGGAGCCCCACATCGTCCTCTGCAATAAATTACTGGCACAATAATAATTTGTGTTAAAGAGGAAAAGAAGATATAAACCTTGTGATAGAAAAATAGCTCTCATTTTGAAAGAACAGAAAGGGACAGGCTCTTTTACATTCTACTGTCATTTGTCAGTCTTTCAGCGAGATGAAAGAGATTTTATTCACTAATAACTTTTTATAAAATAATAAAAAACATTTATCAGAGAAGCATAAAGTACCTTTTGAGCTGCTTCGTGCAGCGGTGGCTACAGGCCACAGATCCACCATCAGCTGAGGAATGCAGCCATTTGATAATTCACTTGCCAACCCCAATGGTCTCATTCCCAAGTTTTCTCAGAAAATTTGTCAGGATAATAGGATGTCACAGCTTTCAGCTGCAATCGTCATTGCCAAGTTTAGAACAAGAAGTCCAAGAAATGATTTTATTTTTGGTGTTTCTGCCAGTACTTAATCACCAGCCTTGGAATCCAGTTTCAATTGCCACGTGACGCCAACCCCTGTCCTATGAGCTTCCTCCAGGCAATACCTGACAAAATAACGTTGTCTACTGAGAGCAAAGGAAAAGGAACCTTTTTGTAGTGAGAAGGCCACATAGGCAGATCACTGAAATGGCACTGAATTCAAGAGAAAAACATTTAAGTGTCAGATCAGGGAAGTTTCAAATCTAAATTTTTCTTCAAACTTAGTTTCAAACTACTACAGAGGAGAAGAATGGGTTCTACCATCAGTTGTATTTTCAAGTTTAACAGGTTTATATTTGACCCACATGAAATCTAGAAGTACCTCTCAAATCCTAGTTTAAGATGGACTTTCCCCCAGTAAATTAACACCCATGCAATGGAACACACCTTACAATTCTGTAGAATTTCTACAGCAATGAGTGAAGTGCCAAAGGAAAAAAAGTCCTGTTTGTAGAAGTGAGAGGAATGAGCAGAACAAAGAGCATTAATTGAAAATTTGGATGAAAGCCACTCGTTTGGAAGGTAAAGAATAGCACAAAAATGCAAGTACAAGCAAATCAGCATTTCATGAGCCAAGTGAGAAGAAAAACAAATGAGTTACTACCTGTGCTATTTATAGCCCAGTCTTCCTGCAGGTGGCAAACCAAAGGAGAATGTTTAAAAGGAGAAATCTAATCCAAGAGACCTCCTGTGGGGAGAGTTTTCCAAAGCTTGTGGGGCAGAAAGAGCCTTCTCAGGGGAGGAAGCCCAGCACCATAAAGCAGGGCGGCAGCCTCCCTTTACCTGCACTATGGGAAGCCCTGGTTTGTTTTCTTCAAGACGTAACAGCTCTGATGTAATTGATAAATTATCAGTTAAAATATTTCACATCCAAACACAAGTTATTTACAGTGGATGAGTTTTAAAAGCCCGGTCCTTAGAGCGTAAGTCTACAGATGTTCCACAAAGGACCAGGTTCTTGTTGAGCAGGTAGACATTAATAATAAAAATAAAAATAAAAGTAAACAAGCAACAACACCCATTATTTGTCACAGCACAAGAGAACAAAGCAGCACAACAGAAGAGCTCCTAAGATCTTCATTACACCCCAAATCCATGCAGGTCCATATGTTCTTTCTCCAGTTCAACAGAACGATTGTACTCTATTTCTCATCTATTTCTGGAATAGAGCATAAGCAGCCGTTTGGAAGACACAGGAGTAGGAACACTTAGGCATTAGTTAGAATTTCTGGGGTCTGAACTCCCCAGCAAAAAGAGCGCCAGACTGCTTGTTCCCTCAGAGGAAGCCAATTTCTCCCTTTCAACCATCAACACCTTTCATATGCTCAGCTTTGATGACATCAGTGGTTGCAGCTTAAATTAATAGAAAGTTGATTTTTAGTCACAAACCCTTCAAATGCTCTCGACTGTTTATAAATAACCATCCTCTACAGTCTCAGGAAATCCAGACTATTAATGTGAATAGCCAGCATCTCGGTATCGGCAAGGCAGAAGGATCCCTGGCACGTTGTTATTATTTACAACCTCTCCATCAAAATTAAGTTCAAAGCTTCAATATTTCAAGACAATTCACTGTGTATGCCAACAAGCCCTGTGCTGAGAAATATTTCCTAAACTGCAGTACAGATCTGGAGCTTTGAAAATGCCGGAAAAAAGCAGGAAATCCTTTAATCATGGAATGGTTTGAGTTGGAAGGGACCTTAGAAATCAGAATGAGTACGAAAGACACGCTGAGGTTTTGGGCAGTTTAAAGGCACAGAGAACTCTACACCATCAGCCTGAAGGTGTTCCCTTCTCTGCTATTGCATTTCCCTCAGACTGCAGTGACAAAGCAGGGCACTGCCTTGGTCCTTAATTACCTCCCAATTCTTCAGAGCACTCCTGCACGTCTGCCTCACTTGGGAGCCCTCACACCATCCCCAAGCACACTGACAGCAATGACAGGTGATTAGGGAATTTTAATTTGCTTTAAAACCCCCTCTACCTACAAATGAATCTATCAGAAGCTTACCTCACACACTGACCTGCAGAAAGGACTTTGGCAAGTCCCACACTTGGAGCCCAGCTTCCCAGCAGGCTCCAGTAACCACCAGTAACTCACTTCACCAAAGCTGAAAAATTGGTTTATGCTTCACTATTTAGCATACCGAGGGTTTGGCCCTAAACACACCCTCCTCAGTACCCAAAATAATGTTTATATTCTTCCTAATACAACAGGTTAGTCAGCCATTTCAAGAGAACAGTCAATTGGATTTTCTCCCCTTCAGTTTTGGTGCAAAGTGATGCAAATTTTCACTTAGGCTCACAACAGGGCTCGGTTCCACTCCCCTGTTCTTGAACAGAACTCACCCGTGGCCTCCAAAAGGTATTTTGGAACAGCAGCAATTTCATTAAACTGCCAATGCAGCCTCCCACATCAATAGATCTTAAGAGGATAATTTATTATTTGTCCAACTTGAGCAGGGCACGGAGCAGTGGAGGGCTCTCAGGAGCCGCCAAAATGCCAGGACGGGTTTCTCAGCTCCCATTAGAACCACTAAAGAAAAGGAAAGGGTTTCACTCAGCAGTCTAAAAGGAAACTGAACTCCAGCTATTTGGGGCTCCTTTCATAAACCACTGAGCTTTTATCAACAGCAGACATTCTTCTGAGTTAGAAGGGCTTTACCCAAAGGAGAAGTATCTTGGTAGGATGTGCCAAAGTGCCCCCAGTGCAGGAATAATCAGCTCATCTCTGACCTGCCATCTGCTCCCAAAAGCCAGGTGGAGAACATCATCTGGAAACATGGTTAATAAGCAAAACAGCTATGTGGGAAGGTCCTGGAAGCAGCTCAGGAAGATCAGTGGCACTGACACAAACCCAGACAACAGGCTCGAAGCAGACAACAACTCTGAGCTGTATTGGTTTAACTAAACTTGAGTCTACCAGCACAGGGTGCAAATCAACGAGGGCACCACCAGCCCATTCTGAACCTGGGTCCCAGCCTGCTTCTGCTAGTAACTCGCAATTTCAATAAACTTCTTTTTTCTTTTAAATTTTATTGAGGTAAACCTGTTTTTCATGACCGTGGGTTAAGTTGTGGCATGCAGACATCCAACACCCAACCAACCAGGTCTCAAATAACCCCTCACACAGAGATGGAAAAATGAGCAATTACAGTAAAAACAATAACAACAAAATAAAAAAAAAACCAAAACAAGCCATTGCATATTAGAACTGAGCATTTGGGGAGAGTTTGAACTGTGAGACATATTCCAAATACAAAACCAAAGCACACTGAGCAAAACTTGTTTCACAGCACTTCTAGAACCCAGCATTTGTGGGAAAGGTCTCTTATTTAATTTCATGCTGCTGATTTTTTCCATTGACTTATCCCAGTTGTAGCGGCACTGTAAGGATTGCATTGCCCAATTCAGCTTTGGATATAATTACAAGTTTCAGCTGTTACTTTAATGGACTCATTTGCATTAACTGGAAGCATAACCATAAAAAAATTTATTTATATTTCTTGGAGCAGTGTTCCCAAATCTACAGCAGATCACGAGTAATCGCAATTTATAAACCTTGGAGCTGCTTGGGCCTGCCACCAAGTGCTGATTATCCACACTGCCTTCATACTTCAAACTTGTAAAATTCTAGGTACAATACAGAGCAAAAACGGAGAAAAGCCAGCATGTGGAAGAACAAGAAAGGGAAAGACCACTCTGAGCTCAGTAGGATCATAAAGGTCTTCTAGTCCAGTCCCCTGCCACAGTCAGAGACATCTCCCACTATCCCAGGGTGCTCCAAGCCCCGTCCAGCCTGGCCTTGGGCACTTCCAGGGATCCAGGGGCAGCCACAGCTGCTCTGGGTGACTGTGCAGGCCTCATCACCCTCACCACAGAGGTTTTTCTTACCACCAGGGCTCCTGATGGAAGAGGATTGTCCATGCAAGCACCAGTTTCAGCATGTATTTTAAAAAAAGAGAAACTATGTCAACATCAGAAGTTATAAACCTTGAGGTGTTTTGGTATTTGGGGTTTTCTTTAATGGAACCATGATCTACTGAGAAAACACGATAGCAACTGCAAACCCAAAATGAGTTTAACCAAACACTGATAATTTTGGCAAAATTAAACCCAGTCAGGGGTTCGTGAGCCCCCAAGTGTCTAGGAGCCATATCTCCAGCATGAGGGCCTATTTGGAAGGCTACATTTAGATGTTGTAAAGTTACTAAATTTACCTTCAGTAATAAAAGCTAATTTGGGCCTTATTTTGGGGAAAGCTCTCTTTAAATTTAGATTTAGAAGCTCGATGCAAATATCCATTCTTTGTTAAGAAGTTCCAGCAACTGCCAATTCCCTTTTGCATGCTGATACCGGCAAAGCACTGAAAGAGAAAATTAGCTGGCTTTGAAATTCCTTCATTGCTTCCTAGCCCAGCATGCCCAGGAACTTGTGGGCATCTCTGTTCCCAGCAAGTCCTGCCTGTGCCCTAGATGAGACAAACAAGAGCCTTATCAGAGCAGGGCAATGAATGGGCCCTGGCAAAGGGAGACACCTTGCATTCAGCTGGAAAAGGAACCAGCTTTAAAGCTTTCACAATAGCAACAAAGAGGGCAAAAAAATTAAAAATGAAAGTAAAGAACTGAGACAAAGATGCTGGCCTATTGGGGTAACACAATTATGGCCATGCTGCCAAATTAAATCAAGCTTATGTGCTCAAAGAAAGGGCCAAAATCCAATTCACTCTTACATTTTCTTAGAGGAGACAAAAGGAATATTTGCTTTTAGCTGCTCTGTTTAGTGCTATAAACTCTATAGTTGTTCCACTCCACTGGGACAGGCCCAAATTTATAACATAAAGGGGCATGAGCGCAGAAGGGGCTGGAGGAGGAAAACATCTCTGGAAGAAGAGAACATCTCTGCCTGCTCAGCATTGGTCAATGGATGGTGCTTCTGGTCCTCTCTTGAAGGGACTCCTCCAGGTGAGCTTTGCACCTGGAGCACACCAGGAATATCCATTTATACAGACAGTGCTCTTAGATCTCTCTTACTACACATTCTGTCATGACACATATTAACATTCTGTGTGTTGGTGAGTTCAGTCCCAAACCTGCTTTGCTGTAGCGCCAATAAACCTGCATCTGGATCGTGCAAAGCCCTTACGGAATGGCAGCAGGCCTATAGGAGTGCATTGGTACCTGCACCATTTATGCATCTGTGCTCAGCCAACATCTCCTGAACTCCACCAGAATTCTGGTGCTGAATTAGCTTTAATCAGAAATTCAGCCGCTCCCAGCCCTGCTGATCTCCGAGCAGCAGCTGTAACAAAAACGGGCTTATTTTGTGCTAAATTCCAATACCACCAGCCAGCAGGGTCGAGTCAGGATGCAGACAGACAACATCAGCCATTCTGCATCACCTCATTACCTTCTTCTTCTTCTTCAGGGTTCTGCACCTGGGCAGGAACAACCCCAGGCACCGGCACAGGCTGGGGGGTCCCTGCTGGAGCAGCTCTGAGGGGAAGGACCTGGGGGACACCGAGCTGTCCCTGAGCCAGCAGAGTGTCCTGGGGGCCCTGGGGGACACCGAGCTGTCCCTGAGCCAGCAGAGTGTCCTGGGGCCAAGGAGGCCAGTGGGATCCCAGGGGCAGCAGGAAGAGCATTCCCAGCAGGGCAGGGAGGGATCCTGCCCCTCTGGGCAGCCCTGGAGGCACCTCTGGAGTGCCGTGCCCAGCTCGGGGCTCCTCAGCACAGCAGGGCCAGGGAGCTCCTGGAGCGGGGCCGGCGGAGGCTGCGGAGCTGAGCGAGGGCCTGGAGCATCTCGGTGCCCAGGAAAGGCTGAGGGAGCTGGGGCTGCTCAGGCTCGAGAGGAGCCCCAGCTGAGAGGGGCCCTCAGGCCTGGCTGTCCCTGGCTGCAGGGAGGGCTCCGAGCAGGGCCCGGGCTCTGCTCCGGGGGCCCAGCAATGGCCCCAGAGCCACGGGCAGGGCCTGAGCCCGGCAATTCCCCTGCACAGGAGGCACAACTTCTGCCCTGGGCAGGGCCCAGCCCTGAACAGATTGTGCACAGAGCCTGGGGGGTCTCCTCCCTGGGGCTGTTCCAGAGCTGGGTGCACACAGTGCTGTGCCCTGGGCTCTGGGATGGCCCTGCTGGAGCAGGGAGGTGCCACCGGGTGCCCACTGGGCTCCCTGCAGCCTGAGCCATCCTGGGATCCTGCGATTCCCACACCCCCTCTTTTTCTTTTCTAAAGCTTGAGGAGCAAAGTCAAGTCACACTCACTGCTGGGTGCCCTCAAGCCAGGTCACACATCAGAACAGTCACCTCGGGGCAGGTGATGCACAGGCAGCTCAAGTCTCACCTCGTTCTGTGACGAAGCCTGCACTGATTCCAGCATAATCCACATACACCAAGGCTGTTACTTCAGCAGGTCCCTGTTTCCTTTCAATCTCCAGTGTTACTCCCGTTCATCTGCATTTTGGCTCAAAGGAAGTCTTACACTAATCTGTTTTACCAGCCCTGTTCACGTCTCACACAAGGATTTTCCTTTCAGAGCCTCATCAAAGCACGGAAGAGCTGAGCACTCCTGCATCCCACCCTCTGAGCAGTGTTCTGATCACTGCATCACATCTTTCTCTGGGCATCATTTCGTGGCTGTGCCCCAGCGCTGGCAGAGCCAGGCTTCGACTCAAACACCCCTTTCATGGAGCTGCTTCTCAATCACAGATCTTCTTTTACAAATGCTGATCAGTTTTGGTTTTTTTTTTAAATGTGCATAAAAAACCTCAAGCATTACTCTGTCTGCTAAGGCAGACAATTCTGAGTCGAGGACAAAAGCTAACAATTCTGGTTTCATTGCTCAACTTTCCATAACTTTGTCCTTATTCCAACTACAGTATGATTATAAACGCATTTTGGACAAGAAGATTACTATTGAGCTTACATCTCTTAATTATGTTTCTCTTTTCATATACACAGCTTTGGTCTGGCTCTTGGCTGTGAAAATTACAGATTTGCTTGGACTTCAAACTGAAAATACGTACATTTATTTCCATGTGAGATTGTAATTCTTTTCCAAGTAATTTCAGTATTTGAAATCTAAGCCCTTCAGTGCTGACAAATACACCCGAAAAATTAACAGAAGTATTTTTAAAGTCATTTAAAAACCACTAATCCTCAATTTCTACCACTTTTCATCTGAACCATCCATATAATGTCCCAATCTCTATTTCTATTGTACGTGTGAACTGTAGCTCCAAAGTCTAAGGAAGATTAACACCAGAAAGTGAATCCCTTCTGCACAGATAGCTGAAGAATAGCAACACTTCATTTTCCTGCTTTGAGTTCTTTCAGCATTTAATTATAACATGGCCCCAGTCACTCCAGTCATTGGAGTTTTATTCAGGTTTTGGTTCATTTTATATGAATCACACTGTAGAGGCAATGTGTGTCATTTCACTCAAGGAAACAGATAGCTCTTCTAAGATATTCTTGGAGCAAAAGCAACATTCAAATCAGTGCCTTCAACCACATTCTTCAGCGAGTATCAAACCACCACAGGGAGAATTTAAGTTTTTCACAACTGAAGCCCTTACATCAGGCATAAAAAAAAATATTTATCCACCATCAATAAAATCCAGATACCTCCCTGCAGGTAAGAAGGGAACACTGGCAGTTTATGCAATTAAAATTTCCTCACAGGCATTTAGAAAAGAATCATCAGGACAGGTATCAAAGTCAATATTTTTTCTAGTTAGCATATGGTTTTAGAAAGGTGTAGCAATGCTGCAGCACCTCGGGTGAAGCTGTTCAAACATCATCACTGCCCCCATGGTTCTGCTCGAACTGGTTTCCTTTGAAGTGTCTGCTCTTGGCTGAGTGGTCACACTAAACCTCCCTGCAAAACTGCCCTTTCCAAGCTCCCTGGGATGCAGCAGGATGGGGATACAGAAACATGCACCCACTCAGCTTTAGAAATTCTGTTCAAGGGATTAGAGAGAATAAAATGAATAAACTCATGGCTTGAAATAAATTTACTGAAGAAATGAGATAAATGGGAAGAACTGACACCACAGAAATGGGTCCTGTAATACCCAGCCACCAGTTTCCACCAGTCCAACAGATCAGTTTTCACTCCTTCTGGGTTGATGTTTCTTTAGGCTTCATATCATTTTGTAGAGGCACCAAGTAGAAAACAAGGTCTACCAGCTGGTATATGATGACTTCAGAAAGCTTTGGATCACAGCAGAGGTTTGCTGTGCCCAAAGCCCCACCCCAAGCTGCTCAGACAGACCCAAAATCAAGACAAAAAGGGCTACGTGGATTTGTTCTCCGGGAGCCTGCCCTACCCACGCCAATCTCTCCTGAGTGCTCCCTTCTGCACGAGGCACACAACATCCAGTCCCGGTGAAAACATGTCAGGGGAGTTAGCAAGTGCCTTCCTCTACAAACTCTCAGTCCTTTATAGGCCCCTGCAGCAGAATTGCCAGCTGCTTTGATCCAGATTAGTCCAACAAATTTGCTGGACACAGCAGACCACTTAAATGCAAACTAGAATTTTATCTCCCGAGAAAAAAAGACACATTCCATTGTACCTTTCCTCCATGCAAAGAGCATGAAAAAATCCACTATATTGAGCCAACAAATGTCTAAGTTCCTTCTCCACCTCAGCAGAACCTGCCCTCACCAGGAAGGGGACAATACTGAGCTATAAACACCATGAGAGCAATTTCCCAAGAGATCTCATTGATTTGGGGCAACCTCATCCAGCCAGACCTCAGCGACCATTTTTTAGAGGAGGTAGCACCTCAAGAAAATGCGACTGTGTGATTTTAGAGCGCTCAGATTCTCCAGGGGCACGATGCCCCCAGCACTGTCCCTACACCAACACCAGCAGGGCAGAACGCAGGCACTGCCTGAGCAAGGAGTGTTCAGAAATCTCCTCTAAAAGAAATAAAGGATTGTGTGGAAGTGGGGAAAAACCAACCCAAACAGCCCTCCCCAAAGCACCCTAAAAGTGTACATGTGAGAGAGCACACAGGAGGAAAGTTGATTCATTCTGTCTCTTCACAGCCAGCAAGAAGAAAAGCTCGAGGTCCCTTATCTGTCCTGGTCTCCATTATTTCATCTGCCTTATCCAGTTTGGTTCCCATGCACAGCAGTTTTCCAAGGCAACAGAGACGTGATAGCAAATACAAGTTTTTAAATCCATGGAAAATGATTTGGGCCTCTTCAATGGAAGTGTGAGTTC
This sequence comes from Oriolus oriolus, assembly GCA_013400235.1. Classification (NCBI taxonomy): domain Eukaryota; kingdom Metazoa; phylum Chordata; class Aves; order Passeriformes; family Corvidae; genus Oriolus; species Oriolus oriolus. Next base: position 86,046 of record VXBT01006603.1, read on the forward strand.
AATAAAAAAATAATTTATTTTAAAAACTACGTCTGATGTCACGGGACTCTGGATCACTGGCCTTTGCTTTCACCTATAGACAGTGAGTGTGAATGGAAGATCTCCGTGAATATCTGAATTAATTCCTGCAAACAATATTTTTTGTTTCTTTTTCAGAAATTTAAATATCTTCACAAGAGTTCAGTGAAGACAAGCATTTTCTGGAGCACGGACTGGAGAAGAAATTCATTTCCACTGAGCCTGAAGGAGCTTAAATATGTGCAAGTGCTGGTCTGCCAAGACCTGCAAAGCAGCTGAGGGAGGGAATAAAATAAAGTCTTCACTCCATACATACATTAATAAAATGATATAGATTTCTTATTAACATATATCACAGGGCTGCACAGCCAAAGCTGCATTCCCACCAAAGGTTTAATGGGCAGCAGTTCCTATCTAAAACAGAAAGGAACTGGACTGCAGGGGCACTGCTACCTTGAGTGAAGAGTTATTACTGCCTGAAGGGAAAAAACAAAACCAAAATCATTTTGTCAAGGGCAAAAAATTGGTCTTGCCTTGACTACCCAAACCCCCCTACTTAAGGAGTAAAAACCAAAGCCTCAAGCCCAAACTGACAACTCAAACTCAGTGTGTTGAGACTGGAACCAAAAGTTTTGTTATTGTCCGCCAAAATCTGCATCTGTGGCGACAGCAGTCATTTCCCCTTCCTCTACCCCAGGTAAGGTGAATTTGATGCTATGCTGACCTTCCACACCTGCTGCAAGGCTGAGGCTGAACTTGGATCAACCCATGGAGTCAGAAAGCAGCCCAGAGCCCAAGAAGATTGTTACCACGTTGCTCTAAATTACTTAAAACTTTCTACCCAAACGTGGCTGTTTGCTGATCTCTGTTCCACAGGCATAAAAGAAAGAAATGAAACTCATAACCTGGAAACAAGACAAAACCCTCAGTTGTTCCGTTCTGACGGGGTTTTGTTAGGAGCTGTTGATTTGCTTGTTCTCCATCCAGCTGTAGCCCACAGAGGAGTTTCCCACTCCAGGTATCTGTCATTTAATGCCACTTAAATATCTCTCTAGGGGCTCGAGCACTATTCTACACAAGAGAGACGTTTAGGACAATGCCCCAGTTTGGGCTAAAAAGGCAGATAACTCTCAGTGGGAGTGAGTTCCAGACAGCCAGAAAAAACCATCAGGAATCCAGAGGGAGCAGGAGCCCTAAGCCCTGTTTTGGTCAGTACCACCCAAATTTTGAAGGACCAAGCAAACTCCAAACACCCAGATATGTATCTATATCTCAGTTTGAAGGGGCTGGGGGAACTCCATAATTATATGGTGTCACAATAAAAGCAGCCTTCCTAATCAGCTTCATCTATCTTGTTTCCTGACAAGTTAATTGTTACTTTCTTCCAGAAAAGCAGTTTGTGCAGTGATTCTATAAAGATAGTGCAGATATATTCTGTGCCCAGCACGCACCAGGAAATTGGTTACAGATTTTTATTACAGCTTGTTGATTCAGCCTGTAACTACTGAATGAAAAAGTTGTAACAGGAGAGGGATTTTTCTGTTTGTTTTTATCAGTTTATTTATTTTATTAACCCAGGCTGTAGGCAGCTGAAATGCTTCTCCAAAGTCAGGTCATGTAAGATAAACAGTTTTAACTGAAGAATGCAGGAGATTTTACCTGACATCTCAAAAATTAAATCCTTCCACTTTTCAGGGACACCACTCAGCAGCTTGCAGTCCACCTTTCCCTTTCACTTCAGGATGGGCAAAGTAAAAGGAACAAGGGCAGGAAACATTTTTAGAAAATCCTTTCTATCTGTTCTGAAGCTCATACTGGGATTTCACTGTCAGCAGCAAAGAGAGTGGAGAAGCTCATCCATGCAGTAATCTGCCCTGTCTCCCATCTCATCTTTTATTTCCCCACATTGAAATAAATTCTTCCAAGCCCCTTGAAGCTCCTTTGCCCAGGCGAGTGCCCTGGTACAAAGCCCCTTCTGAACTGCTCCACCTTTTTCTGTAAGAACCCCCTGTGATTCCTGGCCACATCCTGACCCTCGAGGCCACATCCAAGTTTTTATTTCCCCCATGTATCTTATCAGTAAAAGATTCGTAGCAGAAACTTCACCTTGCTGAGAGCGTCCGAGCTCTTTCTGCGCAGCTGGGCCTCAGCTGGGCAGCCCTGCCCTGATTTGGCTGGCGTGAAAAAGGCTGGGGATGGCCTTTGCTCCCCTCTGATGCCAGATGTTATCATGCAGGTGATGTTCCACCAGCAGCACACGAGGATTTTTATATTAAATTTTTTAATCCGCCAGCAATGTGCCTTGCTGCAGGGGAAAGGAGCAGCACTGCAGAGCTGGTGATGATTTGGGCACAGAAATCACTGCAGAATTGTGCTCTTCCTTTCCAACGGGAATAAAATATGCATTTAAGCATCTTGTCCTTTTTTGTTTTGTTTTTTTCTTTTTTTATAATATTCCAAATATAGAAGAATGTTATTTACAGGAACAAATTTTAAAGGAGTTTTTCATGAAATCCCTGATGTTTTTATTAGGAGAGACTGAAACAAAAAACTGCAAAACTTGATACTGTTACAGTGGAGTGAACGATCCCTGGAGGACATCCCACAGACAGTTCATTAATTATCCAAGCCAGTGGTACTACAACATTCCAGGGAATTTTGGGAAGGAAAACCACTGTTTGCTACCTGTTCCAGCCATCTTCCCTTCCATCAGTTCATGGAGATTAACTATGCCAGAAAGGAGCGCCAGGAAAACTCCCCAAAGGGATGGCATTCCTTAGGAGGATATTCTAAATATCACTGCTAATTATTTGAGTTACATTCTCAATTCTTCTCAGGTTTTCAGGCCTTTTTGTCATTTGCACTCAAGCAGTGTGTATTTAACATTAACCAGACAAAACTTATTTTTAATAAATCTCCACCATTTTAGACCTGCCAAGTCACATTTCCTTACCAGGGCACTTCTGAGTCAACAAAAAGCCATGGTCAATGTGACCCGTAAAAATGAAACCCATAAAATAATGTAAAATATTAAATATATTTTAAAATAGTTAAATCCATAAAAATCCTTAAACAACACTAGGATCTAAAGCCAGAATCTCCAGTAGAAACCTCAGGTATTGACAAGCTTTTATTTCCATAAATGCAAAGCCACTCTTAAACAACCTGCAACCAAGTTGAGAAATTTAAATAACAGTTCTGCTGTCCTCACATAACAGGTACAACACACAAGAAAAACTTAAGAGATGGTGTTTCATGGTCAACCCTTCTCACCATCAATGCACATTTCTATTTTTTTGTGTCTTTTGGCAGTGTTTTTTGGCTTGTTTTCCTAACCAAGAGGGGTCATTCTCTAAACTGTAATGCAAAAAGAGGCTCCCTGCGGTGTCCTGCTGAGACCCAACACAGCAGACTCACTGTGGAAGCTCCCTGCTTTTGATGCTGGAGCACATTCCAGTGAAAAGTCATCTCCCCCTGCCTGGCCTGAAGGAATCTGAGCAACTTCCCACTCCCCAGGAGAGGCTCTCATTCACCTCTGCTTCATCCTGTCTTGCTAAAACCTGTAAGACATCTTCCAAGTGGAAATACATAATTCATCCCCATGATTATTTTATTAACTTACATGGCTTTAGCACCGTGTTCCCCCATGCTCAAAAAGTGCTTTTATTTCCTTTTATTTTTCACAAACCATGAATACATTTCTGTTCTGTTCTGTACAGACATCAGGAATTCTTTGTCTCCAGCACAACGCCAGAGTAAGGACTCACGGGTTGGGTCCTTTCCTTCTGCTGTAGGTTCTTCTTGCCAACAGATAAATCTTAAAGTAAGATAAGGAATATGTTCAAGAGCAAGTAACAGAAAGAAAAAGCAAGTCAGGAAAGCTGTGAAAAGCAAGTGGGGAAAGTAGAGCAACTTTTTACCATTATTATTTTTTCTTATTTGTTTCAAAATGAACCTATGCTGTGCAGCTGGGAGGAGGGAGGGGTGGGGATTACAGTGTTTTGAACTGTATTTTCTTCTTTTGAAGATTGCAAATGACTTCCAGTCTGGGATTCCTTGTTCTCGGCAAGAATGGGTGCCCTTTGTCACTGTTTCTAGGTGATTTAAACTCCAGCCTAAAAATAAGCCAGGTTGGACACGGCTGCACCAGAGTTAAGAGTTAAATGCAAACAACTCACATGTGAGTTACTCCTGCTCTCACAAGTAATGTCTAACATTAAACCCCAAGTAATCTGTTGGGTTGGACACTTGACTAAGGCTGATTTAAACTGGGTACTTGCAGTGGTATCAGGTCACACCAGAGACCTCCGTGGCCTTTCCTCCCAGCCTGCAGCAGTGCCCGAGAGCAGCTGGCCGAGTCCCTCGGTCAGACTAAGCCTGTGTTCCCGTTTTCCCGGGGCTCCTAAGGCTTCAAACCCTGCAGCACAAGTGCTTTCACCACAGGGAGTGTCTGCACTTGACCACTTTCCACATGCACGGGGAAAGGTTTCACTGCTTTGCTCTCTCCCAGCCCTTGTGGGGTGTGCACATCCAACTGCTGCTCCTGGGAACCTCTGCACTGCCCCGGGCACTCCCTGAAAAGAGCCCAGTTCTCTACTCCCCTTCTCCACAGCACTCAGAACATCACAGAGCTCTTCCCCTCCTCTGCCCCTGCTCCTTTCCAGACTGGCAAGCACATATTCCCCTTGAGCCGTGCTGCACCGACTCCATTCTGTGTCCAGATGCTGCCTTTCAGCAGTCCCTGAACTGCTTCCATTGCTGCTCTCCAGGCTGCAAGGATGATGGCCGTGCAGAGGTCCAGGCAATGCATGGATTTATGTGGTCATAGAATGTTCCCTTCTGTTTTCCATTCCTTTTCTAATAATTCCTACCCCCTCAGCCAGCTTTTTGGCAGCTGCCAAGCACCCAGCTGACATTTCATAGAATTCCCTATTTTAACACAAAGATCTCACTCCTGATTCATAACAGTCAGCTCAGAGCTCAGGCTTCATATGAAAATTAGGATCCCTACGTACATCATTCCACATTTATCTGGAGTGAATCTCATCTGCCTTTTTATTATCCAACCACTCAATACTCCAAGGCCCTTTTGTAGCTCCTCTCATTCCTCTTTCTTGACTGGTGATCATCAACATACCAACACTCCTTTTTCCAATGCACAAGGAGCAGCAGAACAGCACAGGTCTGCTCGTAACTTCCCTGCACTGTGAGAGCTGACTCTCATTTCCTACCTTTCATAGTCACCTTTCGTCACTGCAACCACCTTTGTTCCTGTTCCCTTGTGTTCCTTAATACCCTCTAGGCCGATCCTTTCAAAAGCTCCAATAATTGCATTAGCATCAGCTTCCCACTGCGAAAGTCACACTGATTCTTCCCCATTTTGCTGTTTCCATGCATCAGCTACCTCTAGGCCTTATTAGCTTCACCCAGCTGGCCTACTATTGACACGAGGCCTGTGGCTCTGTGCTTTCATCCAATAACCCTCGACTACTCCAAGAGCCATTTTTCATTCCTCAATTGTCTCTTCCTTATGTTCCTGCTCCCCTGTTGGATGCCAGGCCCAGCTGCCATGGATTATTGGCTCTAACGCCTACAAACAGGCATAGGATGGTCAATGCAAGCAGGGCTCTGGCAACAGCTACAGGAATCACACCCCCTGCCCTTCTGTGTCTCCTGGGGGGCTTCCCAGGGAGCTACTCCTGGCAGCAGCTGGAGCGTTCAAGGTTCCTCACTCATTCCTTAGACTGAAGTCTCACCTGTCCCTGTGCGCATTCCATCACACCCTCTTCAACCAAACAAGTGTTCTCTTCACATATAATTTTTCCTCTGAGTTTCATGACATCTGCCAGATTTCCTTCTGCTGAATTACGTTTTAAACCACCTCATTCTTGCCACCGTATCTGGGAGCATGTGAGAGGTGTCTAGATGTGGCTTTTGGGAAGGCGGTTTAGGGATGATGGTGGTGCTGGGGTGATGATCTTGAAGGGTTTTTCCAAACCTGCTGATTCTGTGAGTCCAGGTTACAGAGTTCCAGACACTTTCCACTATTTCTCCTTTTAAATTACCCTTCACTCTCATCTCTTCTTTAAGTAGCAGCAGTTCCACTGCTCTTTCGACAAAATTATCTAAATCTTCTGTACGGGTGCCCTTTGTTTCAGACATTTTCCTCATTCTCCATCTCCTTATATCATTTTTCAACCACTGCTCTTCTCTTTTCTGGTCCTGTGTGCAGCACAGGGAGTGTTTCAGAGGGCAGCACTGCTGAGGCCCCAATCCCACTCTGTTGAGACCCCTGCTCCACAGCCCAGGCCCTAAATTACCAACGCAAACGTGAACCACAACCGCTGGTTCAGCCCCAGCCCCAGACAGCCAATGAGGTCTAAAATTTTTGTCACTTGCCAGTCATGCTGTGATTCCCAAAAATGCAAATAGTCACACAGATGAGAATTCTCTTGGGAAGAGACAGTGATGCCAGTGGCTGAAGGGGTAATTTTGATGCCAGTGCACACCCGTGGGTGTGGGAGGCTTGTTGGCAGGACCATTCCTGCTCTGGCTGCATTGAGCATCCCCTGGGCAGTGCTTTCCCCCCCTTGGCAGGTCTGGCTGGGAGCCTGGAGATGAGACTGTCTCACCCAGGAGCTGCAGAGCAAAGTTAACAGTGCATGGAGGCACAAGATTGAAGTTCTGAATCAATTTCCTCCATGTCAAGTTGGTCAGTTATTTTAACTGCAGTTTGCAATTACCAAATCAACACCAGAAAGCTATAAAAGGAACAGACTTAAGACCTTTATGCTGTTAATTTCTGTGTCTATCAAGCTATAATTTAAAACCAGCGGCTGTGTCACACAGATACTGCAGCCATCATTTATCAAGGAGAGAAGAGATGGAGAGAGGGATCATCCCCCCAAGACGCTCAAACCAGCAAACCTTGAGCTGAGCTCAGCACACACATCCCAGTTCCCTTACTCCAAAGAGCTCTAGGCCCAGGTTTTACTCATATCTGCACACTCTAAAGCAGATAAATCAACTTCCCCACACTGCATAATCTCATAAAACTGTTCCCCGTAGCAAAGAAGGGACTGTCTTGCAGCACAACACAGATCTTGAATCACAGAAGATGCAACAGAGAGTTTCCCCAACGAGATTTTGACATTAATGTTACCTTTATTCATTGGGACACTGAAGGAAAAAAGCAGTTGCAAGAACAATAAGAAACACAAAGAAAATGGGGTTTAAAGTGTAGTTCTCACTATTATTTGTAGATAGAAAAAGTACCTGCACAAATAAGAAATGTTTGGCTCATGAATATCAATATGTATGTGAAATATCATGCTGATGGAGAAAAATCTGCTTTCAAATTAAGACAGTTAAGATTACTGCATAATTGAAATAACCTCCACAAGACAGCGAAAGTTTTCAAGTTGTAAGGTCATGTATCATCCAAGTGCAGCGTGACAGTGCACGTATCTATATAGAGATTTAAAATACGGATATTTATGAAATCATTGCAGGGGTGAGAGCAGCTTCTGAAAAGAGCTTTCTGAGGAATAAAACTTGAGACAAAGGGAATAAAACTAAGCAAGAGGAGAAGAGATGTTTCTCCTTGGAGGAAAGCAGGTGGGGGGAAGAACAATCAAACTGCGGGACAGAATTATGGAATGGGATGTCCCCAGACCCTCCAGCCTGGCAGAGTTTATTTTATTGTCTCTACCAGTTCATCCCCTCACACACACAGGCACACAGAGCAGCAGAGCTCTCAGGCAGGCAAGCTCCTGAGCAGTGCAGGGTTCTTCTTCCAGGACACTCAAGTGTCCAACACACATGGGCTGGTTTGTGGTGGAGTTTTGTTGGTTTGCTGAACATTCTGCCTTGTCTAGAGAGGACTCTAAGTAATGCTACCTTGGAACGTAATTCCCAACTAAAATGGGAATTATTATTGTTGCTGCAACCACCTGGCCTCCCACAAAACCCCCAGGATACTGCACCACACCCCAGCAGGCGCAGTACCACTTCTTGTCTTCAGCACATCAGCACTGCCAGGCAACCAAACCACCCAGGATTTAAACACCCAGCTATGTTCTAAGAAGAATCTGCAACCCTTTCAGACCTCTAGCATCACATTTTCCAGGCTGAGTGTGGCTCTGACCAAGCTGGTCCTTGCCCACGGTGGAAGGATTGCAATGAGAAGATCCTTAAGGTCTCTTCCAACCCAAATCAGTCCATGATTCAATGGAATCGGTGCCCCTGACACAACACGTGGCCAAATGAAGAAAAAACGTGCTGAGTCTTCACAGAAAGAAGTTCAACCTAGCAGCTCCCAGCTTGCACAGGAGGGATCTGTGCCATACATAAGACTACATCACGTCTGGATGAAGAGTCAGGAAAGAACTTGGATAAACTCTTTGTACTCAGCTTGAAGCCACTGGTGAGAGCCCAGCCAGCCCCTCTGGTTCCTGCACCTCACCCCTGAGTGAGGGAGGTACCATCACAGCTCTCTACTTAAATTTAAATGGCATTTTGCTGTTCCAGCAGTGATTGAACGCTTTGGACAAACCTCTCCTCCTTTAGGACAGCCCTCCATCACTCCCAGGATGCAGTATTCACGCATGGGCAAGGACTCCACAATGTGGTAGAAAAGGTGCAAAGACTTTATTACGCATCAGAAATTCCTTTAAATACCAGTAGCTACAGGATATCACATCATATAAACAGGAAAGATGTTCACCTCAGTGTCCCCCAATCACCTGGAGTATTTCCCAGACATTGCTTATTATGGTGAAGGATAAACAATACCTTACAAGGTCAGAAACTGCAATTATCACATCTCATAGGGCTGACACTGTCCAGAAACCCACAATCCTCTCTCAGCCCATCCCCGGTGACCTGGCTGTAATCCCAGGGTCACCTCCGGGTCTGAGAACGAGGCTCTCTCTTCGGCCGACAAGGCCTAATCTCTCTTCCAGCACACAGTGTACCCCAACACCAGGACATTCATGAATTCCCCATCGCCCAGCTCAGTTACACACACTTTAATTTACTTCTTCAGTCATCCCATCTTGTGTTTCAGTGGTGTCGCAAAGGGAAAAGGTGTAAAATGTGAGAGTGCTGCACCTCAGACTACAATAGCAAAGCTTCACATCCAGGACCCTCCTGTTGCTCAAGCAAGGCACCAGAGCTCAGCTATGACTGCTCAGGTGTGCTGTGGTACAAATTGCTTTCAAAAGCCTTCTACGGTAAATTTAACTCGTGCTATCCTGCCTTTGATGCCTTATGGGACTACCTGAAAACAGAGGCCAGACAAAATTAAGAGAATAAAGGTGGTTCTATTTTTTGACAGGCCTTCAGGTACAATTAGGGCAGACGAAGCCTCCCCAGGGGCTGCACCCAAAAATGGACAACGGGTCACAGGTTTTCATACTTTTATATACAGCTTCAGGTAATGAAGTCACTTACCCCAGGTTTGCTGCCCGCCCCCAGCTCACTTTTGTTTACATTTCTCAGTGCCTGAGACAGTCCCTGACTCGCAGGCCTAGAGAGGAATTGTTTCTGTTTTGTTTGACCAAGATGGGAGAACAGCAGCTAACAGGCTATATGGAGTTTAGAGTTACACACCAAACAATTGCAGGATCACAATTATGTGAAAAATATAAAAGCTCAAATCCTAAGGCATCACCTTTAGCCTGAGTTTAGTCAGTGATTTAACTGAACTGGCACAGTTGGGTTTCTTAGCAGGCTCAGGGCTTTGAACAGGGCTTTCCCCTCCCATGGCAAGGAGTAACAAGGTATGAAGAAAGCCTGGTGCTGCACGGTGGCTTCACCTACAGCTGTACTGTGCTGCTTCCCTGCCCTAATTCACGGGGAATATGCAAATTTGGGCACAAGGTGAAACAACAAAAGCGTGGTGTTTCGAAGCACGACCAGAACTGCTTTTCACGCGGACTTTTTTCTTTACAAAAAGGAAAGCTGCCCTCAGTGGAAGCACTGCCCAAGGTTCTGCTGGGCTGCACAGAGGGTGCGACCACCACGCTCGGCAGCACAGGCACAGCAAAGCCTCGAGCAGCTCTTCGCTCCAGATACTGAAGGGCCAGCCCTGCTCAGAGGACTGCACTCATTTATTCTTTGCCCCTGGGTAACAGCAGCTGCCAGTGCAGCTGGACACACCTGCCTGTACACACCACAGCCCCCAGAGCACGTGGGGGCTTTGATGCTGTGTCTCACAAGTGTCAGGCCCCAGCACTATGGGAAATGCTCTGGACCAGCAGAAAGGAATAGAATCCCAGGGTAGTTTGGGTTGGAAGGGACGCTAAAGCCCATCCAGTGCCACCCCTGCCATGGGCAGGGACAGCTCCCACTGTCCCAGGCTGCTCCAAGCCCCAATGTCCAGCCTGGCCTTGGACACTGCCGGGGTTCCAGGGGCAGCCACAGCTTCTCTGGGCAACCAGGGCCTCCCCACCCTCCCAGCCAGGAACTACTTCCCTCTGGCAGTAGGAAGCCATCCCTCCTTGTCCTGTCCCTCCATCCCTTGTCCCCAGCCCCTCTCCAGCTCTCCTGGAGCCTCTTTAGGCCCTGGAAGGGCTCTGAGGTCTCCCTGGCGCCTTCTGTTCTCCAGGTGAGCACCCCCAGCTCTCCCAGCCTGGCTCCAGAGGGGCTCCAGCCCTGGAAGCAGCTCCGTGGCCTCCTCTGTACATGTTGCAGTAGTTCCACGTCCTTCCTGTGCTGGGAACCCCAGAGCTGGATGCAGAGCTCCACGTGTGGTCTTGAGAGCAGAGTAGAGGGGCAGAATCAACACTTCTTTTGATACAGCCCAGCAGTCGTCCTTCTGGGCTGCAATGGCCTCTGGTCTCTCAAGCAACAGAGCTGTGATTTGGCCTGACCCCAGAAACAAGGGCTTGACCTTGAGGAACCCACAGAACTGCTTGAACACGCCTTTGCTCTCTCTGCCTCGTGGCAGACGAAGAGCACCAACGCCTTGGACAGAAAACACCACGGGGGAAAGGAGCGTGTGACACCCTGGCTGTTCACAAACGCACGTTCTCGGGAGGCCTCGTGGAGGCGAGACACAAACAATTATCACGTGGCCCCGTCCCGTGTGGGTGGCTGAGCACAGGTGGGTGGCTGTCCCCTCACCCCGCGGGTGGCAGCCCTGGCTTGGTGCTGCACGCAGAGCAGCAGGGAGCAGAGGAAGCCGCACGGCACGCAGCGGGCTGGGCCGAGACGCTTTGCCAACTGTGAAATCCAACCCCCCCGTCAGCTCCTCAGACTGATCTCCTCTTCTGCTCAAGATCAGCCACTTCCCATTCTCTGGACAGGACCCCCAGACTGGAAGCATATGGTCTCTATGCTAATTAAGGCTAGCAGGCTTCCCAAATTTTTCATGGAACGCCTGAGTTCTCTCACATTCATACCCTAGCAGCAACATCTCCTCAGGGATGAAAACTTCAAGGGCAGCAGGGAGCAACAGCAAGGAGAAAAAAATAAAATGTGGTATCAACTGCTGGCATGCCAACCACCACACCTGGTGCATCAACCATTTAACAACAACTACAGCCAGCACTTGTCTGCAAAACTGAATCAGCCCAGAATATGTCACGTGCCACATGTTCCACCTCACTCCACCAAAACACCGCACAGATTCCAATCAATCCAATTTAAAGAACATTTCCCTGTGAAGGGAAGTGCTATTCCCTCAGCAAACAGCTCAACCATCCACCAGCATTATTAATTTACATAATTCTTAATAGCAACACTGCACAGCCATCAAATCATTAAGGTTTGAAAAGACCTTCAAGATGATCAAGTCCAACCTTTAAGATCAACCAGCACCCCCACCCTCTTCTCAAGTGCCACCTCCACACACTTTTTGAACACTTCCATGGATGGGGACTCCACAATGCCCACCACCAAACAACATATTCCTCATCCCAAAATCAAAGGGCCAACTCCCTTTAAACACACTCTGCTCAAAACTAGCAGACAATTGCCAGCGTGCTGTAGGAAATTCTCCTTTCTTTATCGCAGGTATTTCTGTGTATTTGTTTCCCTGTAGTTCAACCTGAGCCAGTTCACAGCTCCAAATGTGTTCCAAAAGCATTTTATTTAGAAAGGCCCAAATACCCGTTTCATACAGTCCATTACATCAGAACATTGTAACAACTTCATCTGCTTCAGCCTGAATAAGAAATGATTCCCCACATTCTTTAAACAGAGACGCTCGTGTCAAAGAAAATAGCTTTCAGATGTTTTACAACTCTTTCATCCACAAAGGAATGCTTGGGGCTTATGAAAATATACACCTGCTCATTTGAAAACATGTCTTTCCCCCCAGTGGGAGGGAACAACAAGAAGAGCAAAACTAATGCAACAGTTCTGCCCTCCACACTGAACAAGGCAGCCAGGTACAGGGCCTGCTGCCACAGCTGGAAAACAAGAAAACAAAACAAGGGTGAAACCACATCTTCAAACACCCCTGAGCCTGAGGTTTCTGTCCTGGAGCAAAGCTGGTTCCCCTGCCATAGCCCCCCAGGCTCTTCCAGGGCCCTCCAGCACGTTACCTGGTCTGGCAATGTAAACCCACAGGTTTAGGATCAAACTCCTTCCAGCTCACCTGGAAGCCCACAGGAAACGCTGCCGTGCTCCTGGAGCAGAAGCATGTCAATAATGCATGTCCCAGGATCATTTACATCCCTAATGCACCATCCTGGTACCTGCGAGTCAACCGTGACGCTCAGTGCAACGTAAGCAGGTTCTTTTCACAGCAAATAAATACTCCCAGCCATCAGCAGATTTGTATCATTAACTGATATAAGCGCAAGAGAACAGATATTTTTCTGTGGGTCTTGCAGCAAAGTAATCTTTGTTACAGGCTGCTCTCTGCAGAGGAATGATTGAGAGACCCACAGTTTGCAATTTGGCACAAAGTCCAACTTCTATTTCAGTTGACTTCAGCACAATTTGCTCTTATTTTCTAGCACAAGTCCGGTTTCATTGCTGCAGACATGTAGATATCCCTCCCGCAAAGGGCACAGAGCAGCACTGAGACCCAAAAATTCAAATCACCTACTTGCCCTCCTGCAGCCTGGAGCGCTTCTTTCCACGAAGAAGGGGCCTCCACACAGAGAGGAGCCGCCACTGCATCAAGCTGCAAAACCAGCAGCTGTGGGTAACCACGGCACTGGGAAAATGCAGCTGCTTTCCAGGATTTTCTCCTGCTCTCCACTTAGAGCAGAATCGGCCAAGCCCCCAGACAGAGCAATTCCAGTGCAAGCAAGGAGGGAAGAGCTGGGGAACAGCTCGGAATCAGCACTTTCCGTGGTTCAAACCAGACGTTTCTCATCCAGGGCCACGTCAAAACTGACGTCACAGCTGAGCCTTAATGAAAATGGAAAAACCAGGATCATTTACTTCCCTGTAACAGGAGAGCACTGCTGATGGGGTGGGGGAGGGTGGCGAGACCTTGGAGACCCTGCAGGCTGAGAAGCGTTTGGAAGCTTCCCACGTCCTGGGAGCTGCAGTGACCTGCCTGGGGACCTGGGGACAAGTCCCCACAAGGCTCGAGGTGAGCACAGCTCACAGACAGGGCTCTTGTCACAGTCACCAAGGGGGGAGGAGACCTGTAAGGTCACAGATCCTCTCCCCAGCACCACCATCATCACCCCCAAAGGCCACATCTCTTGAACTGTGACTCCACCAACACCTTGGGCAACTCATTCCAGTTCCTGGCCACTCTTTTAGTGATTGTTTTTGGGGTTTTTGTCTAGTATCTGATCTGAACATCCTCTGGTGCATCCTAAAGCCATTTCCTCTCACGAGACGTGGCACAAGAGCTTGCCCCCACCTCACCACAACCTCCTTTCAGGCAGCTGTAGAGATCACCAGGAACACATCCCCCAAAACTGCCCAGCCAAGGTGCCAAGTGGTGCCTGGAAACCCCGGCACAGCTCGAGAAGCACAGCAGGACGGACATCCCCGACTTCCCAATGCGCACAGCTAGAAAAAGTCACTGCAAAATTCATCTGCATCCCTGCTGGAGCCGTTTGCTCTGGTTTTCCAGAGACACAAGTATTTCTCAAAATAGAATGCTCAATACCACCATTCTCAAAAGCTCTTATTGATTTCTGCCCAGACTTAACAAGATATTTGACTTTCTGAAGCTGTACTTAATTTCTTTGTCGCTACATTGCCTTTCCCTGAGCTGTGGTCCCTCCTAACACTTAGCAGCAGCATCATTTTTCTCTCTTTCTCTGAACCACATGAGAATGTGGAAGTTCCACATCTAGCGTGGAGAAACACGCCTCTTCTCAATGCTTTTTGAAAAGAAACATCCTGAAATAGAGACATAAGTAAGGAGAGAGCTCACCTATATTAAACCTCTTCTTAAAAAAGCCTATATTTTTTAGAACCCTCAAATGGTTTTAAGGTTGGAAGGGAGGACCTTACAGCCCATCCAGTCCCACCCCGTGCCATGGCCAGGGACACCTTCCATAGACCGGGTTGCTCCAACCTGAGCAGCTTTGGATAATTTGTAATTATTTTGTAGTCAAAGACCAGGACTTTTTTATTTTTAAAGTTCCAAAATGAGAAGTGCAAAACACTGCACTCCGCCAGCACCCACAGTTTTATATAAACTACACCAACACAACTTGGGGAAAAAAGTAAATGTAATCCTAAGAGCTAGTTTATTAAAAAAAACATTAAGCCTGTTTTTAAACCATACCTTTAAATAAATGATGTAGAAAATGTGACTGACAAGTCAAATCAAAGTGTGCCTTGCTGGATTGAGACTATTTTCTGCAGAGTTTCTCCAGAATCTGTCCTCTAACCCAGTACTAGACAAGAACATGCTTTGGGAACAGGTTAATGTGGAAAAAGAAGCTCCAGCATCATCTGGATTTCACACACAACCTAAGAAACCACCCCGTGATGGAACTGGGAGCAGGGACAGAGGGAGCTCATCCTGCTTTAGCACAGACATCATGAAACCAACCAGCTCCAACTCCTACCTCAAAAAAAACCTCACAATGCGGCAGCAAAAAGTTTAAACTTAAGGTTATTTTTTTATACATATTTTCCTCCGAAACAATATTTTAGTCACAAGAGACGTTACAGGGTGAAGTTATATCCTGCAAGGATAAATGAATCTGGAATTGCTTTTAAGGAATAAGTATTTGTCTGAGCTCAGGAAAGGCAATACATCAAAAAAAGAAGGTAAGCAGCCTATTTCAGGGCATTTTACCAGTGCATTTACTGATGGTTTATCCTCTTCCATTTTATTCTTCAGTTTAGACAGCATTATTCACTGTTACTGTTAATTTAGATCCTTTTGTTTTCCTGATGTCACACAGATAAAAGGAAGGTCAGGACAAATTCGTGACTGTTTTAAAATCCAGAAATCCTGATGAAGTACCCACATGAAACTCCTTGACCAAAAAAACTAAGGGAATTTATCACCCTACAGAAATATGGGACAAATGCTGCCTCTTTTCTCTTCTCAGAGGTGGAACACACCAGAAAGGTGCCACTGAAGGGAAAGAAACACCTTGGGGGGAAAAGAAAGGAGAGCTGTTGAACTCAGCTCTTCATTTTCTTCATGGATGAAAGAAGAGATTAAAAAGCTGTTCCAAATAAAAGCAGGGGATTTCTGGCATTTAAAGAACACGAAAGGGAGAGGCAATGCATCAATGCCTGAGCAGCAGAATCCCAGCAGTTCATCTTCTCCTCACTCGGGTGTTCTGTGAGTAAACAGCCAGCACAGCTGAAGGGAGAACACAAAGAATTCGGAGGGAGAAACACAACTGGAGCTGAGCAAATCGATACCTCCAGCACGCAAGTTGTGCTCCTCATTAGTCCAGAGCCGAGGTGTTAATGGTCCTTCTGAGCGGTGCTTCTTGAGGGTTTTAAAAATATGGAGAGAATTAAAAGACTGTAAAAATGCTCGGCTCTTGGAAGCAATAACTGAGGGAAAGCTGAGAAGCACCCAGGTAACCCTGCTGCTAACTGGTAATGTAATTTAAAGAGGAGGGACCTGTGGCTCCTGTATTCCTCAATCTGTCCTATTTGCCAGGCTGGAATTACCATCCTGGAGCAGTAATAAGCCAGAGGAAAGCCTGCGTTTGGATACAGCCGTCAGGGAAGAGCTTTTTAAATTCAGACTGTCCCCAAAATCGTTGAGCCACCAGCAGTGTTCTCCATAGATGGCTCCCAGTACAACGGGGGAAGTGAAAGTCATTTTCATGTACACTGCTTTTAAATTTTCCATTCCCTCTTCTTTCATTGGATGCAATCCTCTGGAGCAAAGTTAAAATCAGTGGTGATAGCCACATAGTAGTCCAGGGGGAGGAATGTGTGCCAAAACACTCCCACTCTTCTGTGGCGTCACCACCTTGAGACATTTGCCTCCATCCCCTCCTCCTCGGGGGGGGGGAAGGGAAGGATGTCAGCATGGCCTGCAGCGAAAGGCTGGGGCTGGAGCAAAACGAGCTGCTAAAGATGAGGCCAGAGGAGCAGCAGGCACAGAGCTGAGCTGTCTTTTCCTTCCTCTGCCATATATTCCAGCCAGAGGGGGAATGGAGCCACGGGGCAGAAGAGGGAAAAGCGGGGTCTTAAAAACAGAGAGTTCCTCGAAAACTGGGGGAAAACCTTAGGAAGGATGCAGGATGCACACTTAGGCCAGAAATGAAGGGTACACAGGTGATAATGAGGGCAACCACCCGGGGGAAGAAAAACTGAACAAGGCATTGGAAGCAGCAGAGCCAGCCAGACTGGCTGTGGCTTCAGAAGGCTCCACCACGCCAACTGCACATCCTGCTGCTGCAGGAGATGCAAGTATTTCTAGTCATGAATGATATAATTGGTTACAGCATGGGGAACACAGGCTTTTAATTAGGAAAAAAAGGTGAAAAAAAAGTGGGAAAAAAAGGTGGGGGAAAAAAGTGGGGAAAAAATGTTGGGGAAAAAGGTGGGGAAAAATTGTGGGGGAAAAAGGTGGGGA
>VXBT01006603.1:103063-117464 GCA_013400235.1 Oriolus oriolus
AAAGTGGGAACCAGGTGAAAACCAGGTGAAAAAAATTCTGAGCAGCTAAGTTTGTGTGTCTGTATCCCATGCACACAGAGTCTTGGAAGGGAAGACCATGCTAAAAGATGCACAGGTCAGTGAAGAACTGGCAAACATGAGAGGAGTTCACTGCCCAAGACCCACAGGCATCCAGCAAATACAACAGCTTCTCAAAATGTTCCAAATGAGGCAGCAATAACTAAAGCTGATGTGGTGTTTCTCCCCTCACTGGAACTGTAGCGATGTGTTTGGTACAACACCCTAAGGGGGCAATATTCCAGAGAAAACAGGACTGGAAGGGCTGGTGTGAGGGGAAAGGGGATGGAAATGGAAAGGAAGAAGGCTGGGGGTGGGCAGAGACACCCTGGGCAGTGTGAAGCAAACTAATGGGTGCTTGTCCACCCAAATAAAGAGTCATACTAGGAAAGCTCATCACACACACACCTCTGCTGCCGGCCGTGTGTGCTCGAGCAAAGCCAGCAGGGTCCTGCCGGGAGAGCACCAGGCAGAAAGGCCTCGTGCCAAGCACTGCCCCCACAAAGGCCGATTCAGATGTGAGCAGGCTTTAGCTCCAGCCCCAGCCCTGACCACGAGGGACCCAGGCTGCCTCGCTGGAGGCTCAGCAGAATATTTCTAAACAATATCGCACGTGACTGCAAATCAGGTGAAGGTTCCCTGCCAGGCCAGACATCCCCCCAGTGCTGGCCCGTGCACTCGTGGCACCACAGCCAAGCCTGCTCAGAACCTGCTCAGCCTGCTCAGTTTCCAGACATGCCCTGGAAACTCTCCCGTGAGCCCAGCAGAGATGGATCTGTGCCCACGTCAGCAAATCCCACAGAATTACGATGAGACACTTGCACAGCTGGGCTGGGTGCGCAGGTCACACCGCCAGCGCAGCCTCTGCTCCACACAAAAGCACTTAAACTGCCCTGAACCAGGCAAGGCTGCGGCATAACTGGTCCTGTCTCCTTTATCCAAGGAGGGACAGAGAGACTGGGGTGGCTGGGGACAGGAGAGTTGCCCAGATTTTCCGTCAGTGTAGGTTGTTTGGAGAGAGAGGGAAGGGAAGATATCAGCTCTTCCCAGCATTTCCCTAAGCAGCACTTTGGAATCATGGAATGGTTTGGATGGGAAGGGACCTCAAAGCCCATCCAGTGCCACCCCTGCCATGGCAGGGACACCTTCCACTGTCCCAGGCTGCTCCAAGCCCCAGTGTCCAGCCCGGCCTTGGGCACTGCCAGGGATCCAGGGGCAGCCACAGCTTCCCTGGGCACCCTGTGCCCTGTGAAGGTGGTGAGGAACTGGAAGAACTTCCTACTATCATCTGATCTAGACCTACTCTCTTTCAGTTTGAATCCATTCCCCTCTGCCTTATTCCTGAAGTTCCTGCTGAGCTCTCCTCCGACAGTCCTCCCCAACCCTTAGAAGCCACACTTTCCTCACTGCAAATGTTAGGGAAAAATGTTTGCTTTAATCCTTGGGAACAGCACATTTGCATACTTCCCACACAGCTCCAAAACACTGAGTTTGTCTTCGATTTAGCAAGTCCTTAAACACAGAAAACCCTCAAGCCCCAGGTGAAACAGCTCACACCTTCTGATGGTGCTGGGAGCAAAGCAGGTCTCACAAGAGAGTGGTTGCTCACTCCGGGAAACCGCAGGCAAAAAAAAGCAACCTGATCCCTCTGTCCAGAACACGCTGTGGAAGCAGGGGACACCAAGGAGGGCAGGAGACTACTTCAGCAAAAGGACAACGCTGGCACAGTAACAAATATGGAAAATATGGGTCTTAAGCATAAATTGTAAGAGATAGGCAGAGTCATTTGGCTGAGAAGAGGGAATATTACCCACGACAAGCTTTGTTTTGTGAGAGGGAATGTTCAGCCAAGCAGGCTCAATGGTCCCCTCAAGCACTGAGTTCCCACGAGAATTTTAACAACAAAGCCACTTGTTTATCTGAGCACTCGAAGGAAACGATTTTCTAAATGACCACTCAAGAGAGGCAGAAAGCAAACAGAGCTCACCAAGGAGCAGGGCACAGGTGATCAGAGCAGAGCCACCAGAAATGCCTTCGGAGGAACCCAGGACAGGGGGCTGGCTGATAACAAGTGATCTCTTGGAAAGACCCTGCCAAGGGTTCTGTTTAAAGGCTGTCTTTAGCCAGCGTTCCACATTTGTTTTTTCATGGTCTTGTTGCAAAACCAGCAGAAGGTGTTGGTTTTCTTGGTGGTTTTTTGGGGTTTTTTTTTTGTTTGGTTTGGTTTGGTTTGGGGCAGGGGCGGGGGCTGTTTGGGTTTTTTTTCCTTTTTTAAGACCACAAACAGATTCAGGTTTTTATACGAAAACAAAACAAGAAGCTAAAGCCTGCATTATTTGAAAGAGCAATGCAGCCCTTTGAAAAAGCTGATGCAACAACACTGAAAAGCAGGGATGGCACAGAACATGGGGAACAAGACTTTGGACCACTACCTAAGAACATATTTGAAGAGAGAAGATCCAGTTTTTACCTCCTGCTCCCTAATTCCACCCATTTCCAAAGGAGCCAGGATGCACATCAATCCCAGCAGATTAAAATCTAATGACCAATCTTCTGCCATTAGACATGCCTGCCTACCTTGCAGTCAGCATCCAGCCTTGCAGCTGAGAAGCGCTGGGTTTGTTTCTAACAGCTCTCAAAAATAAATTTCCAGGTTCTGAGTTCCTCATTATAGCTGATTTCAGAGTCCAAAATTCATTAGTTGTGCTTCACCAGCTCCCGACTGACACCACTGAACAATGCAGCCAATTCCTCAGAGCTCTGACACTGCTCCTAAATACACAAAGGTGGTTTTTTTCCTTTCTGTGGAAGGAAACACAACAGCAATGGAACAACACACTTGTTGTGTGTTGCAATGGGATTGAAAGAGGGGGAAGAAAGGAAGAACTGATTGTGTGTCTTGAGACCTACCAGCAAAGCTCCCTTTCTGTTCTTAATGAAAATTCGAGTCCATGGCCCACCTGAAATTATATAAGGATGGGTCAGCTAAAATGTTTAAGTGGTTCCATGCTGACCACAGGAGAACAAGGCACTGCCAACAACTCCAGACCCTGTGATCTGGGAAGTGTATGGATTTTCATTTTTAAGTAGCTCCATTTGGATGCATTTTTTTAAAGCAGAGACGCGCTGATTCAACCTCTAAATCCACCTGACAGACGTGATATTGTTATTATGGAATTACAAACAAGACTGAATCATACACATGGTTATGAAAAAACACCCAGCAGGGCACGGCTGGCATAGGCTCCCCAGAAAGGCTGTGGCCATCGGACTCGGGGAATAGAAACACCTGAAAATAAAGCTCTGTTTTACATGGCAATGTAGATTAATCCTTCTGAGCCTGGTACTGGTCATGCTCAGAGCAGCTGCACTCCTTCAGTGCCTGCTTCACATTTCACATCCAAACTTCCATGTTTTCCATATACTTCCTCCTTCACATGCAACAAAACTTCTTCAGCACAGGAATGCTGCCGTTTTCCATGAAAACCAATCCACTCTTGCATGCCCATGGGACACACACCCCTCTATCAGTTCTGATTTGAGCAGAACCAAAGCTGAAAGTGGCTCCATGGCTTTTAGGAGGCTCTGGAGAGCATTTAAGCACTCACAAGTGGATAGAGCTGTAAAAACAGGTAAAAAAGGAAGTACTGTTGGAGCTCCCATTGTTCCTCGACACTGTGAGCAAGACACTGCCCCGACTCATCCCTGTCCCCTTTCCAAGGTCTCCAGTCGGCTCAGCAAGGGACCCTCTGGCTGAGCATCATCCACCCTCATGCTTCCCCAGGGGGTTTACAGCCTAATCCCAGGTTTCCAGCTCCTTCTCAAGTTCTTGAGCCCCACAGCCTCATCCAAATCCATACCAGCAGCACGTTATTCCTACCCCTGCACAATTCCTTCTGCTAAAAGCCACGAGGGGTCCACGACCAGGCAGTCTGTTGGATAATGCCACAGAAACTGCCACCAATTCGTGGGTTAAAGCCTTTTCCCCACCACACCAGAAGGCTGAAATAGTTGTAGCCAGCCTGGAGAACACAACCAATTTATTACAGCGATCGTTTCTTGCCGGCTCCCTTCTCCAATCCCTCTCGCTGCTTCCAGCAGAATGTTAACTCCGAGAAAACGGAGCAGCGGGGAAAAGGAAACAGTGTTCCTACAGATGTGAATGTCATGTAAATGTCAAACCTCCTGTTAAAATTTGATCAGGAGACTGAGTGAAAGGGAAAGAGCATTTCTGTGAGTAAACCAGCACATTAACAAGAGTTTCAGCCTGTCTGCTCACAATGGGACCTCAGTGATGGATTTCATTACTCTTAATTTCCCGTGTAATATTAAGCTGCAATTGATTTTGCTAAAAGATCACATATAGCAGTACAAGAACTGCAAACAAATGTTGGCTGACAAGATGGACCTACACGGGTGTTAAAATTAAAACCTTTGTGTGCCTTTTCTACAACTGCACTTAATAAAAAAAAAAATTCATTTCTTTTGCATTACAAATAAATGCCCCTCTACTTAGAAAGACCTGGAGCATGTGCACCCATTCACCTGTGTCAGGAGACAGAAGGTGGTTCCCCACTAAATCCCAAAATGCAAAATTCCAGCAGACACTACAGAGATACAGATAATTGCAATGAACCAATCTCCAAAGTTTTTGTCTTGGAAAGGAACTGTTTCTTCCGAGACTTCACAGTCCCACTGGACACATTCCTTGGTGAGCCTCAGGTAGGAGCTGTTCCGGTCTCAGGGACTCTCCGCCGGCTGAGTGACCTCCGTTCTGTCGTTTCAGGACCCTGGACATCTCCCAGACCACCTCAGTATTCCAACAGCAGCGCTGGAAGTTACCAACACGGGGAAAGAGATATTTGTGTACAGAGACAGGAGCAGGGCATTAGATTAGATTGGATACTGGGAAGGAATTGTTCCCTGGGAGGGTGGGCAGGCCCTGGCACAGGGTGCCCAGAGCAGCTGTGGCTGCCCCTGGATCCCTGGCAGTGCCCAAGGCCAGGCTGGACATTGGGGCTTGGAGCAGCCTGGGACAGTGGGAGGTGTCCCTGCCCATGGCAGGGGTGGCACTGGGTGGGATTTAAGGTCCCTCCAACCCAAACCAGTCTGGGATTACATGAACTGTAGCTGTTGGTTTAAACACCAAGTTAAAGACTTGCTTCACTCTAAAACACAGAGACAGAAGAATTCTACAGCAACATTCAGGTAACTCAGTGCAAACTCAGGATTAGAAAAATTTCCCAGCTACGTGACACTTTCTCCACCAGCTTTACATGTCCCCAACAAACCACCACCTCCTCTCAGCACACAGGGACTAACTCTGGCACAACCAAAGCCAGCCTCATTTCAGTTCACAATTATTTGCAAACCAGTCCAACAATTGCCCTGACTGATCCCTTTCTGTCCAAAAAGCCCCCACTTGTATCAGATGTGTGTGGCTCAAAAGACTGAGTACATTTTGCAGTAGCCTTGGCATCATAGTCACCTGTCGTGCCACCAAAACAACCTGCTCATTTCTTCCACAGGAGTTATACAAGGATATCCTTGGAAAGAACTTGGAATTTCATGCCCTCAATGACATCCTCTGTGGCTGGCAGCCCAAGTCATAAACTTGTCACTATCCTGAAAATTGTGGGAGGGCAAGAGGACATAACATCCATATTTCTGATGGATGAATCCCTTTAGTTTAGTATCCCTTAGTAGCTGGAAGATTTTTTTTTTTTTGGTAATCTGCCTTGAAAGATATTAGAATAGGAACACTGTCAAAGACTCTAAGGGAGATCATTGTACCCCACCCAAAAAAGAGAGTTTTTAAGGGATTTCAATAATCCTCTGTCCTTTCCCTTCAATGAGGCAATGCAGGCCCTGTCTTCCATTGCCTCGTTGCTCTTTGAAGTTTTAATCAGGAAGAAATGAAGCCAAAAGGGAAGCAGGTTGCAGTGCCACTGGACAAAGCCTCCATCTATTATGAGTTCCATGAGCACCCTGATTCATCTGTTCAGTAGCTTCAGTCCCCCCAGCTTCCTTCCCATCCCCTTCCTAGATGAAAAAAGGCCACAGTGGTGGCCAGCTTTCCTGTCCTGCTGTAGCTGCCATATTGCTGAACTTCCCTCATCCACAGAAACCTCTGGATAAATCCAGAGCAACTGCAGAAAGGAGAAACACCACCCACCAGGAGCCTTTCCCCTCGCTCTCCTCTGCTTCCTGAGGGGGCTGCCAGGCACAAGGACACCACAGAGGCTGCTGGGGAATTCCTGGGGGCTGTGCACTCCTCTCCTACTCCAGCTGTGTTTTCATAGTATCGCATTCCCTGGAGTTTTCCAAAATACAAAGTGAATTTTACGAGCCCCGGGGTTCACCAGCCATGAATCCTATTTTAGTAAAGGCTGCTCATCCTTAAAAACCAAAACCATCTGAAACTCGCCAGGTGCATTTATCCAGATCTTCCTCAGGTATAAGGACTTATGCAAATAACCTTGTTTCACATTAAATGTTAAAAGATTTTTTTTTAAACTACAAGTTTTACTCCAATGGAAGGCATTGCTCTCAGAAAATAAAAGATTGTGAAAAAGTAGTAAAGGAAGGCTGCTGAATAAGATTATCTTCTGCTCTATGATTGATTTGGGCACCTACAGGGGAAAAAGTCCAGCAACTTAAGTAAAATGAGAGTCCTGGAAAGCTCCTTGACTATCAGAACTGCAGCAATTTTGGTTTTATGAACGAATTCATGCTAGTGGACATCTGAGTAACAGAGTTCAGACTGCTCTTGAGAGATTTAGAGATCCTATTTGTGAATGTTAAATAATTTGGAGCTCCGTAAGCTAAATGGATTCAGAAACCAGTCAGTGCTTCTCTGAATTGAACTTGTGCTCACACATCTGCCTCCCCTCCCTTTCCTTTGACAGGAACTGAAAAAAATTAAAATTCAATGGCAATCCATTCCTGCATCGAGGTGTTCATTTTTCCATGTCGTACACATGGCACTGAAGTGTCACAACCTAATTCCATTGGAGTGTGGGGTTCACTTCTAGTTTGCAGTCGTTCTAGATGCAACAAGTAAAATTAAATACATCATATTCTAATTACTTCCACTGCGCTGCCTCACAAACAGTTTCCTCAAACTTGCAACCTCTGTTTGCAGACAAGAGCAGAGAATAAAGCCCCAAGTTATTTTGTCTTGCTGAACACACCGTCAGAAACCAAAGGTTCCCAAGTTATTTCAAGGTTGGATATTACCCAAGTGTAAAAACTGGAAGAAAAAACCCAAAAAAACTTCATGATCCATAAATTCAGTTTCCTTGGTGAAGCACAGTTCTATTCAGGGAGGAATCCTGGGAATAAGGATCTGCCATAGTGCTCAAGAACGTAACCTTGGAGTGCAGCCACACTCAGATATTCGTTGTTTAGAGAAAACATGCAAAAAAAAGTCAAATGAAAGCTCCATCAAAACCACATCAATGATGTTTGCCTCTTCTCCTACTCCCAGCAGGCCATGATGGATTTCTCTTTGTAGAAAAAGATTCCTTTTCTCCACAATCACAATAGAATCACCACAGAATCCTGGTTGGTAAAGACCTCCAAGATCAAAATCCAGCTGCAAACGCAGCCCTGCCAAGCCCACTTCCAACCCACGATCCCAGCGCTGTAAAATCCATCCCCAAAGTGGGAACAGCTCCTGTGTTGGCTCGACTGGGAAAACACCCCTACAAACAGGCCAAGTTCACACCCAGATCTGCAGGGAGGGCGCACGGAGCTGCCCAATGCCATCCCAGCCACGTTTGGAGCCGCCAGTCCAAGGAATCTCCTGACACCTCAGTAGAACTGTTAGCTCCGAGTTATGGTGTGTCCCGTAACGTGGATATCGGAGAAATCTGCAGTTACACACTCACATGGTGCTGGCAGATGGCACAGAGCTCACAAAATCCATGTGGAGCATTCCCATGGGATAGCTCCCAGCACACCCAGACCATCAGATCACAGGAGTTCTCTCCCTCATGCCAAAACCAGCCATGGAAGTGCCCAGTGGAAGACAGCACCCACTGGGACAGGAGCACTGCTTCTTCAGATACAGAGGGGGAAATTGAAAATGTTGCCATCAGCCATTCACATTACCCTTCACACTGGGATCAGCATTCACGTTTTTGTCAAAAGCACCACATGAAATGCAAAGTAACATTGCAGTTGTGCATCTCACCCAAAAGAAAAACAAATCACCAAAACCCCCCAGTGGCTGGACACTGAACCAGAATGTGAAAGGGAAACAAAGGAGTATTTTTATCTGTTTAAAATATGTGAGAGGGAACCACGTGAATGAAGTAAATACAGCAATCAGCACATGAATGAAGTGAATGCAACAGCCTGGCTGTGCAGCAAGGCTCCCCAGTTACAATGAGAAGTCTGGAAAATGGACATATCATAGCACCAACCCTCAGCACACAGCCCTCCCAGATCCTCAGGCACTGCTGTTTACACCTTCCCTCTCACAACCAGGGCCCTAAGCCATTAAACACAGAATTATTTGGGTTGCTTTTAAGTAGAAATGTGTGCTAGTGCATATTTCTGGCTATTTTAGGCACAAATTCTCATCCAAATCTGACTGCCTAACGACAAAAATAATAAATAAAAGCACTGGTAAGAGTAGTGGCTGTATGTTTGTCTCCCACTAATTAAATCACTCCAGCCAGAGCAGCATTTCAGTTCTTAAACCTGATCTTTACCTTAGAAAGGGCTTACTAGTCTTTTACTAAGATGGCTCCTCAAAATGCTTTACCAGGAGCATTTTTCTCCTTGCATCCTTCCCAAACTGCTCCCAGAAATCTTCCCACTGGCTTTAATCAGCCAGCTTTGCCTTTTTACCTCACTTTCTTCTCTCAATACCTCAAATGGTTTCTTCGGGTTAGAAAATGAAACGCATGAACCAAATAAAAAAAAAAATAAGGGAGTACTTCAGTGACAGAAAACAGCTGCAGCCTTTGTGGCACTTCCCTTTGAACTTCCCTCTGTTGCTCTTTTTCCCTTGCCCTTCAGACTGCGCTATTCCAGGGAATTTATTTGAACCAGCACTGTCTTTTTCTATGTTGCAGGGCACTCTCTTGATGACAGACAAAGCAGGCTGGAGAAGGACAGCAGTCCACGGCCCTTCCTCAGGCAAACATCCACGAGAGACAAGCTCGGTTTGTTTGAAGTTCCAAGGAAAACTGGGAGAAAGCCCAGGATTCCTCTGCCCAGCTTTAGGCTAAGATTGCAATCTTGATGCCACTGATGCTAATTCCTACTGGAGCATTATTTCCCAGGGGTTATTCCCAGTATGAGCCAGCACAGCTCGGGCAAGGGTTGTACCCACAGGGTAGGAGAGCCTGACTGGCACATGGCTCATCCCAGCTCTGCTGTCACTGCAGCTCCCTAACTGAGATCCACCACTCATCTGCCTGGGCTTTAATTGCTCTCCAAAGCCCCTGCAAGAGGTTCCCAGCAGAGACAAAGTTCCTCCGATGCAGCCCAAGCAAGCAAACAAACAATTAACACCTTCCCCTGCCTTTCCCACACTGGCAGAGAGCAGAGGGGCTCCCCTGCTCATCCCCAACTCCCCAGTGCTGGGGTTTGCTGCACCCTGGAACCTCCAAGGTAGCTCCTTAATGTTTTGTGGGTGCCCCTGGGTCCCTGGAAGTGTCCCAGGTCAGGTTGGACAGGGCTTGGAGCAACCTGGGATAGTGGAAGGTGTCCCTGCTCACAGCTCAGGGCGGGACTGGATGGGCTTTAAGGTCTCTTCCAACCCAGACCATTTTGGGATTCTGGGATTAGCCAAGGATTGAGGGCAATCACACTGACAAGGTCGAATTTCTGCCAACAGGGGAAGCCACAGGGATGCAGGGCAGATGCAGCCACTCTCCAGCTGTAGATCACCCTTCTCCCTACTGGCTTTCCCTTCCCGAGTGAACCCAGAGAGAGTGCCCTTCTCCCTCCCACACACAAGGCTGTGTTTAGGGCATGGAGAGGGGACATGGAAGAAGCCATGGAGCCGCTTTCAGCTTTGGTTCTGCTCAAATCAGAACTGATAGAGGGGTGTGTGTCCCATGGGCATGCAAGAGTGGATTGGTTTTCATGGAAAACGGCAGCATTCCCGTGCTGAAGAAGTTTTGTTGCATGTGAAGGAGGAAGGATATGGAAAACATGGAAGTTTGGATGTGAAATGTGAAGCAGGCACTGAAGGAGTGCAGCTGCCCTGAGCATGACCAGTACCAGGCTCAGAAGGATTAATCCACATTGCCATGTAAAACAGAGCTTTATTTTCAGGTGTTTCTATTCCCCCAGTCCGATGGCCACAGCCTTTCTGGGGAGCCTATGCCAGCCGTGCCCTGCTGGGTGTTTTTTCATAACCATGTATGATTCAGGTATGATTCAGTCTTGTTCTTAATTCATAAGGAGGTCCGATCAGTAGATTTATATGTACAAAACAGACACTCTTAAGCGACTTTAGCTCTTCCTCAGAGGTTTGTCACCAGCCAGCAGAATTACTTGTTCTACCTTCCTCGGAGCTGCAGCTTGATAAAAGTCCAGCCAGGCAGGCGGTGGCCCAAGAGCAGCTGGTCACCCGAACCCTAACAGCTCAGGAACACCCCGAGCCGCTGCCAGGGGATCACCCCCGCTGCCTGAACTGCCAAAAACAAACCACTTCCCACTACTGCTGAGTTAGTGCTCATTGGCAAGTCCCTTGGAATAAATCCCCTGAGCAGGCAAAGCTGCAGGAGCATCTCCTCTCCCAAAAGCCCACTCTGCTGGGCTTGCACAAGGTTTTTAGGCACTCAGTGTCTCTTCCCCAAAAAGATTTCATGTCAACAAATGCATCAAATAGAATCCTCTGGTAGCAGCAAAATTAATATATACCTGTGAGGCACTTTTTTTTTCCCCCTTCATCAATCAGTTGATTAGTTATTTTTAATTAAAACAGCAAGCTCTGATTGCAGGATTTTGAGCAATAATCCTTGCGACTTTAACTACTGTTTTCTGTGGTTCAGACACTGAATTCCTAAACTATTAATACTACAGAACAAGCAAACTTGGATTTAATTCTCAAGCAGCATTTTGGCTTGATCCAGATTTCAAGCTTCCACTATTCAGTCATCCATCTGCATGTTTCAAGTACCAAGAAGTAAATAATAATTGGCTAACAGGTCAGTTTTCATCTGTGCACTCCAAGTTTAAGAGAAACAGCTGGTTCACACATTAAAAACCCCCCCAATGATTCACTTTGCCAGAAGTCTGTTAAGTTTACTTCAAGCTTGGATGAAGACAATCCAAAAACAACCTTCCTGGGTAAAAAGATTCTCTTTGCCAAACCAATGGTTTTATATCAGGCTTACTGTTACAACTGAACTAAGACCAGAATTTACTTTCCTATTTTCAGATTTTGCTTCTTGGCTGGACAGAGGCCCATACACAGACACAAATATAAAACCAAAAAAAAACCACAAAAAAAAAAAGGAAAGCTACTGTTCATGTTATTTTCCTGTTTAAGAGCATTTTGACTATGGCTTAATTGCTTCCAGAAGTTTACTAAAGCCATGAAAGGAAAAGTGCAAAGCTACTGGTTTTATTTCCTTCACCTGCTTGATAACCAGGAGCAGAGTTGTAACAACTTATGTCCCTCGTTTGAAGCTGTTAACAAAGTACTTAAATCCCAGGGTTTGGTAAATCTCCTTGGATTTCAGGCTGCTAAGGCATGGGAAGAAGGAAAGGAGCAACAAGCGAGGGAGACCTGAAGGATCCCACTTTTAAGGATGTGTCCCACTCAGTAAAAACGTGGTTCCTGAAATGTCTGGGGGCCAGCAGCAATACATAAGGAACTTATGGAAGTTTATTTTGTAAACTGAGGGAAAAGAACTCAAGCCAAGTTCTTACCTCCTGTCTGAGGTCCACGCTCTTCTGTCAGCTCTGGCAAAGCTTTGTGTCCCCGGATCAGTCCCGTAGCAGCTTCTGAAGCACAAAGCTCCAGTCTACAGCAGACGCCCACCCAGCACTGCAGTGGAGCTGTCCCAAACAGACACCAACCCCAAGCCATCCCACGGGTAATAAACGCATCTATCTCATGGATACACAGCAGCAACTCAACAGACTTTGTGCTTCAGGCTTCCATTTCTGTTCAGAAAATCAGAGCCCAGATCTGAGCAGCTCATTTGCACAGCTGATACGATGCTTCGTTGGCGGAGGAATGAGCGATAACCGCGGTCTCACAAAGCTGACTGAACCTCTTCATCTGCAAAGCGCACGCTGAACTAGCACTCACTCCTAAAAGTGTTCAGCACGTTGCTCTAACAACCATTCCCATTTTGCCAAAGGAATTAGATACTCTTACACTTCTCCAGGCACGTGCACGTGTTGTCACTGGGAAGTTACAGAAGAAGCAGGATGTGAAAGGCTGCACTACGGAACTCTGAATAAAAACACGAGCAAGCTTCATTTAAGTGAGGCTTAAATCCTCCTTTTACCTGTCCACGGTCATTCCCCGGAAAACCAAGCACGTGTCACCTACAGTCACTGTGCCTTCCAGAGGGTGGCATGAGGGGGCCTGCCACATCCACAGCAGCTGTAGCAAGAGGGGAGAGCCAGTAGCCCCCGTTTTGGGAGTAACCTGCCTCAAATTTCGCAGAGCTTTGGCACACCAGACCGCTGAAAGCGGGGTGGGTTCCCACGCCGCTGCTGTGGGTGCCGGGTTACGGGTGTGACAAGGCTGCCACTCCTGCGGCAGTGCCAGCACGCTCCCGTTGCCCCTTCAGGAGGCTGGGAAAAGCACCCTCACACCCGCTCCGTGATCCACGCCGAGCGGGCTCTGCTGGGAGGCAGGAGGAGATCGCACCTCTCGGGGAGAACTGAATTTGGAAGAGTTACACGGCAGGAACAGTTTGCATTCATCCCCGGCTTGTTACGTGGGATCTCGGGAACATTTGCTTTACCACTCCAGCTACACAGTTTGATTTTATTTTTAAATGTCTCTTTTTCCCCAGTTTCCACTCATCAGAGAGCAAAACTGTTCTCAGTCGAAGTGAGAAACGTATTTGCTTAACACGCAGACAGCCCAAAGAGCAGTCTGAGAAATTTATACGTCACGAACCTCCTCCCGTCGGGGGGGGGTAAGTGGGAACAGACACGGAAATGTTTCCACCTTAACTTTTGATGATGAGAGTGGGAGAAACCCGCCTTGCAAACACAGGGGCTTCCCCCCACAGCTCGGCGGGGCCCAAATGAGTCAACGGGAATCGATTTGCATCCAAACCCCCCTTCGACTACCACACCCCTCCCTCTCAAGTAACATCCAGTCATCATTAATGGCCACTGCCGAAACAGGCAGAGGGGCTGGAAAGCCGGCACCTGCCTCTCCCGGCGTGTGCCCCCAGATGACACCACCCACACGTCTGTCGTGCTCTTCCCGAGGTAATCTCGGCGCTCGGGCTCCAGCCCCCACGGCTGACCTCACCGTACATCCCTCAAGTTCGCCCAAGATTTCAAGCACAGGGCTCGTATCGGCCACAGGGACAGATAAAATCACTGGGGTGTGTAAAAGGCAGGCAGCAGAGTCACATCACCTACCAGGAGCCGGGCACGGGGGTTACCCTGCTCATTCCTGCCATAATCCCGCTCCCAAAGCTTTCCCGGGGCTTTCCGAGCCGGAGAAGGTGTCTTCCCCGCAGCTTTGCGGTTGCAAGGCAAGGAGCTTCCCGTCTCCCCTCCGCAGGACTCCCCCAATGCCTGAAGGGCTGAGGCACTCGGGAAAAGGCAGCAGGGACGGCACCCAGCATCACTCCGCTTCCCCCCAAAGGAGCTCGGAAATGAGCTGGAACAGCAGCCTCTCCCGCGCCAAGTATTACAGGAGCGGAATACTAACGGGTTGCTTGATTTTACCCATTACCATATGCAGATATTAAAGTCTGAGCGCTGCATTTCTGCCACTACTGGCCCTCGCAAATTAACCCTGCATCTCAAAGCGACACCACAATAGTTGAGGTCACCGTCTCTCCTCCGCTTGGCGACAGGGACCGATGGGGAAGGGGAGGAGGAGATGGGTGCTTGTCCTCGCTAGAGGAGGCTCTCCCGGCTCCGGCCGCGGAGCCCTGCCCTTGCCCCAGCAGGGTGGGAGCCTCCGGGCTGAGGCAGCCCGAGGAGCCGCGGCAGCGCAGGTGCAGCATCCCCCCCACCTGCGCATCCCTCCCTCGCCCCCGACTTACCCCCTTCCGCCGGGAAACTTTCGGCCGCGGCGGGCAGCGGGACGGGCCGGGCCGGGCCGGGGGCCGCCGCCCTCTGGCAGCGAGGCCGCGGGGTCCGTGCGGGCGCGGGGGCAGCGGCGGCG